>CM073600.1:25907316-26317316 GCA_037074985.1 Solanum bulbocastanum
GAGCTGGAGAACAAGGAAGGAACGAGGTTCAAGGTGAATGGACAGAGGTAAAAAGTCTAGTTAGGGAAATATGATAGTGTACATGAAGTTATAGAGGCTTGTTATCTTGATGAAATCTCTGTAATTAAGGTGTGTGTGTCGTGTTGTGACGTTAAATCAAAAGTTGCTTAGGAGGCAACCAAAGATGTACAATCTAACTAACTATAGGATTTTCTTTTCGATATAGGAGTTTTTCTTCTTTTATTTTTGATTTTTGTAGCCCTTTAGATAGGTGTATACTATTTGTTTCTATTTAGTGTTGGCTAGATATAAAATAGGGTCTGTCTCTAAAAAGTGTCCAAATTATGTAAAAGTAAAGTTCTAATAGTTGCTACTTGTGCATGGGCAAAAAACCAAAATCTGCAGAAAATAAGCTGTTGCAGTGGTCCACGGGTCCCATCGATGGTTCATTGGTCAATCCACGGATCGTGGATGGCATCTGTAGATACCAGGTAAGTGTCTAATTTTTTTTCTAAGTGTTAGTGTGACTGACGGACTCCATCGACGGTCCGTAGGTCGACCTACGGACTGTCGATGGGGTCTCGTGGGTCCAAGTTAGGGTTTCTACCTGACCTGATTCGGACCCTAAATAAATAAAATCCCTTTTTTCAAATTATTTTCCCATTTCCATTTTTCTACCCAACCGTTTTAAACCCTCAATTTACCCCATCATCTCTCATTAAAACTTCCCATTACATCCATAATTCCCTCACTTTCCATTTCTAATCACTCCTAAATTCCATCACTTCCATTTTCTCTCCCATTACTTTCAAGGTTTGGATTTGGTGTCAACGCTCTTGGGGTGTTAAATTACTTGTCAAAATGTTGCTTTTAGTTTAGAAACACCCTTTGAATGATGGTACGTGAGTGTGTAGTTACTTTTAATCAACTAATTATAGTGATGGGTCTAGTTGGAAGTTTTGACTTAGGGTTGTTAAATGTTTATGTGTTGAATGTGTAAAATTGCATAATCACAACCTTACGGATGATGAACTACCATATATTATGCTGAAATACTTGATTAGACTTAGTTTGATTGAGTAATTGTTGAACTTGTGGTTTGAATAAAAGTTGAAGTGTTATGCCTGGCACAATAGTGATCAACAACCTCTACCCACGGACCGTAGGTAGGGGTTCGTTGATCAGTAGCACACGATGTTTAGGTTAAGTCTTGAACCACAGTATAGACTACGGTCCGTTGTTTGATCGACGGACCATTCTGCACATCCATGGTTCCCCAACTGAATTATTTTTTAATGCTGACCTACAAAGGGGACCAATGGGCTGTCGTTCCATCGACGGACCTTAGGTACCCAATATGGGTCACAATTTCAGCTACTTCCTGGAAATTTTTAAATTTTTTGTTTAAGTTTGAAAGGTATTCTAAATTTTTTTCTTGGGTCTTTTTGTGTTCTTTGTGTACTAACTAAGCTTCCACAAGTACCATGGCACTGAAGCAAGCTCCCATATACTCACGGAAGGGCAAGTCCAAATCTGTCACCCTTTTCGACGTTTGTTAGATGAGGAAATAGATCAGGAGTACGTCCCGGAGGCCACCAAAGGCTCCCTTACTTCCCCACGGACCACGAGAAATATGACAAGGCAGGTTCTCTTATCCAATGATGAGGTAACTACCCCCAAGTCTCAGGAGAGGGCTTCATCTGTAGATAAGTCGCATTCTGGCTCCTGTTCCAGTGGTGATTCCGCCTCATCATCTTTTTCTAATGCCCTTGTACCACCCAAAGCTGAACCTGTCCCTAATGTTGCGAAACCAAATAGGTGGTGCATTGCTGGTCAGTATCAAATATACGAGAATGACACTATGTTGGATGAACACCAGAAAATGGCGAGGACCATAACTGAGGAACGTAGGGTTCTGACATGGAGTATCTATACCGTGCCCGTTATTGAGGGGCTATTCCAGAGGCACAATTATGAATGGATGGCACAAAGCCTAGAGAAATACAATGACGAGATGACTAGAGAGTTTTATGCCTCCTATGCCGCCACTGTCCACAATTCTATATCTAAATGGGCCAAGCCCGTAGCTCAGCCTCCATTCTAGGCTACCTTGGTCCAGAATTTCTCCCTGGACATCTCTGAGGATACTATCCACCGATTCATCTATGGACCAGCCCACACTCTGCCTATTAATACAGCGGAGTATGACTACAGGATAGGCATTATTCAGAGTGGGGCATTTCAGAGAGATATTGATCAAAGAGAGACATTGCTTTGTTGGTTGGCATGTCATATTGCTGAGGATGGAGAGCATACCGAGTGAGTGCACAATACTCCTCTGCTTATCAGGAAGGCAACTTTGAGCTTCGCTGCAAAGTTCTTCAGGTTAGTGGTTCGTACTACACTGTCCCCTACTCAGGTGGACAATATTGTTAGTTAGGACCAGGCCGTGATAATAGCAGCTATGATGGCAGGGCTGGAGTTTGATTTCTCCCGCATTCTGATATCTAAGATCCATGAGAGGGCCTTTAAGACCACCACCACTTTTCCCTTCTCGTGTTTGATATTCCATCTCTGCATGGAGGCTTCAATGCCTATTTCGCATTGTGACAGGTTGCTCGAGGTGACCAATACAGTGGACATTGGCTTCATTCGAGATGATGCCAATCTTGCTGCACCATGGAGGGAGCCACAAGTTGACCTACCATTCTTTGGTGCTTATCTTGCTGTTGATTTGGAGCAGATCCAAGTTGATGAGACTGTCGTTCCTCTTACAACTACTGATGCCTAGGCTCCACGTTCTACTACCACTAGCCAGGCTTAGAGCTCATCCCGAGCCACTGTCTCTTTAGGGTCCACTGTCGTTCCTCTAGCCAAAGTCCAGAAGTTGGAGACCCAGGTGGCTTCCTTACTGCAACATATGAGGTCGTAGATGTAGCGTTGTGCTGAGGAATCTGAGGCTAGGATGGAGCAGATGATGGAGAGGAATATTCAGGTCGTTCATAAGTGCCTGGATGCATTTGAGTTGCGAGTTTTGGAGAGGCTTGCCCCTGCTATAGATGTGACCACCTTCCAAACGGAGTTGATTAAGCTTTGGGTTGATGTTGATGCCATACTAGCCCCTGTTGAGGTTGTACCAGAGTCTGCACCTGAGGTGGAAGAGGATGAGGTAGTGACAACTGCTTTATTTGGCGACACTATCCCACAACCCGATCCTTCTCGTGTTGCTGGGAGCGCCACCGCTCCGATCACCCTTCTAACACTGAGGAGGCGCAACGATTGAAGAAGAAGGAGCACCAACAGTTAGAGGCAATCCATTATTTATGAGGAGGTGCGATAGCAGCGGGCCCATGAAGTTGATGTTGGTCCGTCCGTTTAGAGGAGCACTACTTATGGTGTTCCCATGGTTTGTGAGGGCGCTAATGATGGCGTCTCTAGAATTGATCCTGCGGGTTTTGGGAAATCGGATCCACCCGCTTCTTGATGGGTCTTCGGCACATTTACGCCACAAGTTTGCTTCACCCTATGCTTTACTTTTTATTTTGTGCATTGAAGGAAATTGCACCTTATTCTTTTGGGGTTGGGGTAAATGGATTGTGAGTGATAGGGTGAAATCTGAGTAACCCAACTCATAATCCTCCCTTGGGGTTTTCTTGCCTATGTTCTTTTTCCCCAAGGAATTGTTTTACTTTTATGTTGAACCGGCATATTTAGGATTGTATGTGTAGAAGTAAGTAGAAGAATGAAAGCATGATGACATAAGAGCATGAAATTGATACCTATCCAACAATTTTAAAATGTGCTAGATCTATAGGCTAAATGAGTTGAATGTGATGGATCCTTATATGACATGATAAGGAACCAATATGATAGCATTACTTAAGCTAAAACTTGAACTGGGTAATTCAATAATCCAGTAATAAAACATTGTGCCAAGTGTGTGTGAGATGATTTTGAATGTTCATGCAATATGTGCCAATCTAGAACTTGCCCCGTTGGTCCTGCTAAGATAATCTAGGATAGAAGTTGGGAAATGATTATAGACCCTTGTTCATAAAAGTCCACTCAAGCCTAAAAGTCAACCAAAAGAAATAAATTCTCCCTTTGATCCAAATGTTTCAGCCTATTCATTACCACTTCTTTCAATACACCTAATTCACCTTCCCTAGAAAGATTGTTTTGGCCCCGGTTCCTCCTTGGACATGTGCACCTTAACTTAGGCCAAAATCCTAAGTTGAGGGTGGCTAATTCAAAAAGTTACCTTAAACTTGGCCCTGGTCCGACATCGTATATTTATCACCTCAACTCATGCAAAATGCATAAGTTGATGGTGGCTCTAAAAAAGGAAACAGAAAAAGATGTGATTGGAGTCAAAAGAAGCAAAAAGATGAATGACAAAAGTGTTGAAAGAAAAAAAGAAAGATGAAGTAAAAGAAAAAGAAGAAAGAGAAAAAATAAGAGTGATAAAGTCAAAAGTCAAATCTGTGTTGAAGAGAATCAAGGGAAAGAGGAGAAAATAAAAATATGTCAAGAATTGGTTGAGAAAAGAGGTAAAAAACCAATTTAATGCGACTCAAATATACCCTACCTAACCCTGAGCCTATGCTACAAGCTAAGAAAGTCCTATAGTGATCCTAGTGACTTGTTTGGAGAGTCTATGCAGTGAAAATAAGGGCAAGCCTATGGTATTAAGCACTAGCTGTACTTGAAGTCACTTCTGAGCGTGAGTGTTTAATGAATCCTTAAACTTGAAATTCATATCTAGTGTGTGAAAAAGGATTTCTTTTGAAGTGAGAGCACTAGTTACATTGTTGGAGAGTTGGTACCTTGGGGATTGTGAAAAGTTTATGTTGTGATGTCTATTGGTCGATTTATGTCATGTGTTGATCCGCATAAGTTAGCTTCTTGAGTCTAGATGAAAAGATTTGCACTAAGTGATGGAATTGATTGAGAAGGCCATGTGATTGCTCGAGTTTGTATCTTTACTTCTACATAAGTGTTGTTTAGAGTGTTAGTGTGTTGCTTGAGGACAATCAACAAGTTTAAGTTAAGGGTGTTGATATACCGTGCGTTTACGATATTTTCGATGCATTTCACTTAGAGTTTGTGTGTGTCTTGAGCTATTTTGTTATTAGAAATAATGTTTTTATGAACTCTTTTGCAGGAAATTGGTTTGGAAGCGGTTGAGAGAAAAAGGGACTGAAATTGGCAGCAACAACAACCAACGAAACTAACCATGGATCGTAGGTCCAGTGACGGTCCGTAGGTGGCACATCGTACTTCGAAGATCAGGGAATTCTAACCAAGCATGGAACCACGAAGCTTACCACGGATAGTAGATCACTTGATGCCCCGTCCTGCACATCCGTCATTTGGGGGTCAGAGAGTTGAAGTTCCAGTACCTGATTTATTTTCTAAGTGTTGGTCCACGGAGGCAGACTATCGACTGTAGGTCAAACCACAATCCGTAGGTCAAGCCGTTAGTCGAAACTGCATCCCAGACTAATTTTCCTTATTTTTCTCCTAGTTGGTTTAGGATTTGTTTTCTATAAATATTAGATGTAAATTCCTTTTTTGGGGGTTAGAAATTATTGTATTCTTCTAGTTTTGTTCTTTGGGAATGAATTTGCAAATTCTTAGCAATTTACTTTACGGAAGTTGGTTTATGCAATTACACTTTCAACTTCAATTCAAGATTTGGGTTTTCATCTATTCTAACTGTAAGTTCATGAATTCTTTTAACCTAATTATGAATTGTGAACTCTCAAGTATGAGTAGCTAAATACACAACTAGGGTTATGGGAACCATGAGCAATTAACAAAGTATGAATAATAATTAAGTAATTCCTGAATAGTGTTTATGGATGTATTGTTAATCCTTTCGTTTAGAAGTCTTTTTAACGGGTGCACACATTAGAACTCGCCTCGCTCCTACTTGCTGGACCAAGGATGTAATAAATGAGAAAAGGATTAAACAATAGAGATTTAGTGGATGATATCTACTAGTATGGTTTCAATTAAAGTGAGGGTGAACACTAAACTAAATTGATATGATAACTAATTTGGGGTAAAGGTAAGGGTTAGTAAAGCATACACCTGTAGACGGACCAAGTTGCGTGGAGAAATCCCCTATTTGGAGGACCAATCACTTGGGGATACCTAACTTACCAACCTTGCATGTCATACACTAGGAAAGGATTACTGCATTAAAAGCTTGTGGGGAACACACATACCCCAGTTTCCATCTTATATTGATTTCTCAAACTGTTAATCTTGTTTACTGGCTACTCATTGCTTTAAATCAACAATCTGTTACTTGTTTACAAAAGCCCCCTGTTTACTTTTCTCGGAAATAATTTTACTAAAAAGATATAATTATGAGTTCAATTTAAGTATAAACCATATTCCTCGTCAGATCGACCCCAACCTACAATTTGGGTTCTTTATTTGACAATGATCGTTTATACTTCTTTAGGGAAGTTTAATTTGAGCGTATCAATAACCCATAAGATTAGATGAAACCCTAATTTGACTTGGGGGATTCTTCTTCTAAATTAGGGAAATCATAGGGCTCTATGGATGAAAGGATTCCATGGATGAATATACCATCATACCTTGATTACAAAGCCCATAAAGCTTGGAAGATTGGGTACTTGACTTGACCTAGCTTGAACCCTCTTCTTCTTCTTCAACTTTCTAGAGAGAGAATTATTTGGGAGAAGCACCCAATTCTTTTGGTGAGTTTGAGAACATGACTTAAATGACTTAATTTAGGGGTCTAAATTACTTATATAAGTGGTTTAGGCGAGGGTAAAATGGCACCACTTAAGTCTAATTAAATCCGGAAAGGACCCTTGTGTCCTCAAATTATCTATCCAGTAACCAACCACGAGGCTATGTTGTGGGCCGTGGATGGACCTACAGTCCATCCTGGTCAAGTGTAGTTTGGTTCAGAGACATTTCATGGCAACCTACGACAACTTTAACTATGGGTCATAGACCCATCTAGGGGGCGTGGGTCCAACTGTGGTTTTGCCATAGGCAGTGTCTGGGGTGTCCACCTACGGGGCATGGATCAAACCATTGGCCATGGTTGGCCCTCGTGGATGAAACCTAGGAGTTATAAAATCCTTTAAGCTTCCCTCTTTATAATACGAGTTGTTACAAAATATATCCTTATCAATGTTATGCTTACATCGTTTATTCTCTTTCAGAGACTCCCACCCGATGCCTTGATTTTCTTGCACCCTTTACACCTACCTTAGCATACCTATGGACTATGGTTCCTCTTCCTACCATTCATATTTTTATCTCCTTCATTTTATCCTAATGTGGATGCAAAGAATCCTGAACAAATCCGCACTAAATCCAGGCAATCACCTCTCACCATCCATTCATAAAGTGAAGCCTTTCACGATATATTGGTTGTCTCACCCTCACGCCCTTCCCTTGCTTAAATCGCTACATTGTATAAAGACACAAATATTTTGCATGAGGTGCCTCTTCTTACCTCACATTTTCATCTCCTATTTTTAAAATCCAATGCTTAACTCTAATATTCTTCTTCATTGCCTACCAGGAGTCCTGTTATGGACGTAAAAGAACTGCCTCCTGATGTGGTTGCAACGAAACTTAACAAAATCCACGAATAGTCCAGCTAGTTAGGTCTTAGCACACAATCATATATTTAGTTGTTTAATTATTTATTGGTTATCTCACCCTACACCCTTCAACTTAATTTGGAGTCAGCCGTTAAGTCATGCTTTAAATTCTACAATCTCAAAACATCCAGGAATATATCAAATGAAGGAAAAACCACATCCACCCCTTCAAACCTAAACCTTCTTACTGAATTGCCACGTAATTCCCACATTATGACTTGTACTTTGTTATTGTTGGCAACAATTAACATTACTACCTACGGACACCCTTCAATGGGCATATGCTCACCTATCAAAACTGTGAATCAACTACTTGAGATAAGGACACACCCACCAGAGGGCCTTCATTCATACTAGAAGCATGGAACCACCAGCAAGTGGTTAACAAGCGAAACCATTGCCTTATGTACTGATAGATTTTTGTCTCATGTTTACCTCTTCATTTTGTTATCCTTGTACTAACAATTTCCCGGTTGAACCCACCAAGGTGCTCACCATTGAAATTGTTGCCGCAATGTCATTTAATTCAGAAGAACTAGCCTCTTATTCTATTTATATTATGTTACAACTTACATTACAATTGTATCTATCCTTCAGTAGATCTTCTGCCCCTTTAGTAACATGACTTCTTGTGTCCCTTCATTAACATTAATTTAGTGGAACACATTGGGCTAATGGTCATTACCCACTCTATATACAAACAAACCTTTTTCAAAGGAAAAATAATTATCGTGTTCCATTTAATGGTCCTTATAAAGAATGTGGAAGTCCTATGGCTGTTAATATGCGTATTTGTATTATGTAAAGGACTTATGTCCCTTCTTTTACATGATTTTACCACAAAACATTGACCTAATTATTGAATCAACTATTATTTAATACAAAGTGCAACGTTCTGAGGTATCCTTTGAGATATCTTTAATTCTCAACACAATGCAAAAGTGTGGCGCTGTTACCATTACACACTTACTTACAATTTAGAAACTTGTGGCGTTGTTACCATTCTACTTATACTTGACGTGGGCCTTTGAAAGCCCACGTTTGTTCTTCAAACCTTCCAAATTGATTGATACAGTTGAATCTTCTGTGTGCTACACCAAACTTAATCTATAATACTATTTCCCCTGTTTTATAAACCTATGGACACTGACTATCATACCATAATGGTTTCCCATATTCCCTAAAATTGTGAATTCAAAAATACATACGTTCACCAAATTTCCCATAGTTACTAAACTAGAAAATTCCTAACTAAAATATATGGGGACAATTTAGGCTCCAGTATGTTGTTTTTTCGGTAACTCCTTCTTTGCTGAGCATAGTTTAACAAACTATGTATTCGAATCCTACCAATAAAATCCAGTTTTTCCTCTATCTTTGCTCTATTTAATGCCTACCACTAAACACATAAGGAAAAAATTAACATGAGATTGGTGAACGGGATGCATCGAGCTTTTGCATGCATTATAGCCTATGTGATCACAAATTTATCATCTCGCCAGGTCTCTCCATTCCTGCCTTCAATGCTCACACCAAGTTTATGGTAGCTACTCAACTTTTAAATAGGCATCCCTGCCTATTAAACGGAAATATGAAATGAAATACTAACACATAGTCAACCTAAAAGTACTATATTTTACATATGATATGTATATTCATTTTCATTGAGTCAAAATAGTCTACAACATATTAGAGATTCATAAACAAATTAGGTAAACAAGTCATCTAAAGATCCATTAAATAAAAATTTACCAATTAGGCTTAATTAATATAACATGCTAAGTGTCAAAATAAAGCATTACCATAAAATTAGATTCCTTGCATAAATAAATGTTATAAAGGCTAAGTACAAAATTGAATGTATAAAAAACTTTACATGGGCAAATCCAATTTATAATAACTTATATGGGCAAATTTGGACTATTAAAAAAATAATTTCATATATTGTAAATCTTATAATTAAGCCTAAGTTGTGTAAAAATAGTGTATAAGTTCATTAACACCTACGTACATTATAATAGTAATGAAAAAACTCAAAAAAAAGGTAGCACGTGATTATTAGAGCACTTAATTGGCAACTTCTACACAAAAAATATAGGCGTCATATTAAATAGGACACATTACCTACGGTCATAGTTAGGAGTAATGACAAAATTCATATAATTTAATGTTCATCAGGAGTTCTACTAGGTATCAAACAATGTAGAGTTATATTTAAATCTTCCAAGCCACAAACTATAGTCAAATAAGCCATCGTAATTCATAACAACAGTGAACAAGTACCCCAAGTTTCGACAAAGTTAGCACATATTTTCCCAACTAGTGCGTCTATTCCAAATGACATTTGCGAAATAGTACGTCTTTTTCAAACGTATTCCAACCTCTTTTACATTTCCTCAATGGCCTATATAATGGCTTCCAACCTCCCTACACCCATTAACGATCACTTCTCTCTGCCTTCCCTAATAAACTCACAATTATTCTTCTACTATCTACACATTTTTATCAAATATGACATATTCACTTCTTTTAGAATTGGATACTACAAGGGATAACTGGTTGGTTATGGTACGAGTTTTCAGGATGTGGGAATTTAGAAACTACAAGCGAGGCAACGAGATGATAAATCTGGACATGGTACTTATTAATGAAAAGGTAATGCCCAATTCTTTTTAAATATATATGACATTGTTGGTTTGGATTTTTGGAACGCACTTAACTGATGCCATCTATTAGGGAACTTTGATACATGCTATAATCTGAAAGAATCAAGTGAGCAAATTTTGACATAATTTGAACAAAGGCTCTGTCATCAATATCAGGAACTTTAAAGTTGCTGAAATTACTAGAGAGTACATACCAGTACAATCAGATTTGAAAATACCATTCTTGAGGATAATTGCCATCCAAAAACTATAGGATGATATTGTTAGTGTCCCTGTAATGATTTCCAGTTTATTCAGCCAAACATGATTCGTTCAAGGGTCAATAACAACAGTATCCTATCAGGTATACTTATTTACATCATTTATGTTCCACACATTCTTGAACTTATGTTCGTAGTACTCTCCCTCTTGAACTTGTAGATGTTGTTGGATGCTTATGTGGAATAGGTGACATAGAGAGTGTTGGTTTAAAGTGGAAGAAATGAGACATGCACATTCTTACTAATCCGTAATCCACTAATCTTATTTAATATTTACTTATATTGATTCACCCCATAGAATAAGCATACAAAATCATTCCCTTATCAATTACATAGAGACATACCGATTTACTACTGTACCAACTAAATTTTTACACTAATAGATTATATTGGTTATTTAGGGCAGATCGATTTGTCAAAGCAAACATAACATTGTGGGAGGGTTACGGAGAAAGATTTTATCCCTACTTATTTCCCTAGAGTCCGGACCATATATTGTATTTTACGGCAACTATAGTAAAGGAATTTAGAGGTACACCAATTTAAGTTCTTAATGGTTATTTGCTTTGTTAACATCTTAAAATATTCATGACGTTTAATGTGGTTTTATTTTATAATAGGTGAATTACTTTTGCCTCCACTACCGCAAGCAAAACACATGTTAATCTTCCAATGGACAACATCAGCTTATTGATTCAGAAGTTTGCAACTAGGCCCGTACATATACTAACCATCTAGAGTCCAAATGCAAGTAAACATACCCATGGAAGAAGAAATGTTTGTCAACAGGATAACTGTCTCAGACTTACTGGATTTAGACTGGAGTTACGACATAGAGGTTAGTGCCTCAATACGTCATCCTACCCTATCAACAATACAAAAAATCAACAGGCCTCCATTTAAAATTCATATGCATTGTTTTTACAAATATCAGGAATGCATGGTTACACTGCAGGCTCCGATCACTGAAATAGATACCTTCTTTGATTGGTATTACATATCCTGCAACTTATGCAACAAAAAATTGAACCTACAAAGGGTGTCTACACATGCCTCAAGTGTGAAAGAAAGTGTGACTTTCCGTTGCTTAAGGATACATTTAACAATGTACCACATGCTTACATTTAAACAAACACTACTTTTAATGTCATACACAGGTACAATATACACATTAAGGTGAAAGACAATGGTGGGAAGACTTCTTTGGACCTGTTTAATGGGGTGGCAGAAAAATTGCTTGATACTTCTACTTTCAAGTTGGTGAATCGATTGTACAAAAGTGATATGTAGCTACCATCACAAATTGAGGCCCTTTGCGGCAAAGAGTTTATATTCAAACTAAAATTAAGCAAGTACAATTTGAAAGAGGGGCTGGAAAATTATACAGTGACAAAAATGTACCTGCCAGATGAATAATTAGAATTACAACATCGCATCAACAAAGATAAAAAGGTGATGTGCCATAGTGTTATTCATATTATAATACCTATTGCATTTATACAAATATCATTCATCTCCGCCCAAGTTGTGGAACATACACCGATTTTAACAATGAGTATGCATTTTACTCTATAGGTAAAACAAAAAATGGAAGATACGCCACAACCACATGTCCATAATGCAGACGTTCACACACATATGCCTCTAGAGTAAATGCTGGTGAGGGGGAGGGTACTTCCAATAGCAACATAAGAGTTTATGCCAGAAAGCTAAAGAAGAGAAGGAAGTTCCTCATAGATGAAAGAGATAGTGATGAAGACACCAACAAAAATGTCAATTTAAAGGCTTAGAACCTATTTTATACGATCTGCACCTTACTATTATTACTATAGCTAAGTAGTGTGTAATTCAATTGCCAGCGTACTTTACATTTACAAGTCCAACCGTGGCAGATTTAGAGCAAATGTTGTTGATATCTATATTCATAGTGTATTATGTTACCTCAACTTGAATTTTAATTTGTTCTACTAAATGCAGCTGTATTAAGGTGTGTATATCCGTTTTTTGTTGTATTTTTACCATAATAGGCTAAATAAATGTACAATGTTCATCAAGCGAAACAAAACTTGATGTTGGAGGTTTGCACACATGATTACTGTACACTCTCAAATTTAATGTTTTGTACTATATAATGTATTTAAGTATATTATTTCGTAACTAACCGTTCGGTATTAAGAAGCCAACTACATTCACGAACAAAGATTACTCCTAATAAATATGTACAAAATGAAATGACAAATATGATAGAGGACCATCCAAATATTAAATCTTGATCAAAGGAGAAATTTTTGGTAGTTATCCATGATCTTCATCATGTGAAAATACTAACTTTTCAAATTTATGTTGGAAAAGGTTTCAAACTTTAGTTTTAACAAAAATCTACCTTTTCCCCATCAATAATATTTGGAAATTTTGGATATATGATCTCTAACCTTAATGAGGTCATGCAGAAAACACCACTCCGACATACCAACGAACATTACCGGTTGAAACATGGATAGAATCCGCAAAAAAACACACACTTCCACGTTCCCTTGGTGTGCTGCCCGGTATTTCAGTGGTGCAAAGAAAGAATTGTTTAATTCGTTGGAATCTCTATAAAAATAAGTTCTGATAAGTATTACGCGAAAGAAAGTACTACAAAATATTGCAATTGAAACGAAACAAGGGAAGTAAAGCTCCAATAAATACGCTTACGGAGGTATAACAACAATAAGTTACAACATTTCGACCAATCAAAAAAAGGAAGAAGAGACAAACAGAAATATATCCTAAAGATGGAATATTAAGTAATATGGCAGATCCTATTTATTAATAATATAAAATGTGATCAATACGCCACTTTTAGGGGCATAATTATATTCAATTAAAATAAGAAGCCAAAGGTTTGCTGGCATAGTACCTGCCTTTTCAATTTTGAAAATGATCACAACTAACACTTACACTCTACAACGTCTATTACTATTTGAACACAACCTGTTGTAACGACACCAAAAACATACCACCAAGAATCCCCAACTCTATTTCCATTAATCCAAAAACTTTGTCACCTTCTAAGAATACAAGTGTAGCACACATATAAGTCAATACTAGTGACATTGGCCTAAACAAAACTTTCAGACAGGAATAATGGATTTGATATCAGAAATTGTTAACACATTTACTGCCCCAACAAATATACCCACCGATATTAGGAAACTGTAACAAATTCTACTTTATTAGCAATACAAGACAGGATGTTGAAATGGAGAATAAATAGTTATACATTATTCGCAAACAACACTCGGAGGAAAGACGAAATTGTCACTATCTGTCACACCCTGAAGTGTCACGACCTGAGAGAACCCCATAGTCGTAACACGGTGTACTCGAACCCAAAGGGGGTCTAATACAAGCCTCATAGCATTTTTTAATATAAGAACATAGGAAAATGTAGAAGAATTTAAAATTTTCTTTACAATCGAAGACATTTTCATTAAAAAGCAAGCGGAAGATTTTCTAGACTTTATATACTATGTCTCAAACCATCTAATACTTTGAATACAACATTGTGACTTAGCCCATACAAAAGCTTTAACAAAAAACTAAAAGACATAAAAGAAACATGATGGATTTTGTCCTTGAAACTATGAGGACTCACCAAGTCTTCATCTTCAAGCACCTTAGAAACCTATCCTTTAGGCATAGAACACCAACATCTCCAAGCCCCACAATTTAGTAAGAAAAGGGGAAGAATAGGGTTAGCACATTAGATGTACTAAGTATGATGACCATTCAAAAACATGCATAAAAAGGGACTCTTTGTTTGGAAGTCATGCTTTTATGACATTTAGTAAAACTTCATGAACATTTATAAAAGAGGCATAATATAAGTCACAACCAACATATAAGTCACATTTTCACATTAGAGCATAATTCACATATAAATGTTTACCTTCACCTTGAGCCTCCACCACAAGTAACCCTCAAGCTATACCTTGTGCAATGTATGGATAGTGTCCCATAGCACCACCCACACTAAGGCACGACCTTAAGGTCACCAAAAGTGAACTTGCCATTCATCCTTTCCACCTTTGCACAATAAAGCATTTAAGAGACATAGACACTACATGAATCACATCATCATATTAAGACCAACATCTAAGACAATCGTAAGTTATACTTGTGCAATGTGCAATTAGCATCCCATACTACTACTCACACTAAGTACTCCTTTGAAGTCACCCTACACAAGGCACATTCATATACAATAGACATGACAAGGAAGTAACTCATAATACAATCCAAGCATAGCATGCATCATTTACCTTTAAGTATATAAGAGTCAACATTCATCAATAGCTTCATTTAGAACACATTCATTCATTAGACACTAGATCAACATTCTTCATTAACTTCATTTAGAGGACACTTCATTCATTAGACATGAAGACTTAGATAACTCACTATGACCCTATCAAAGCCTACTCGTGCAATGCATAGATGACATCCCATACTACCACCCACACTTTGTAGAACTCCTCAAGAAATCATAATGCACATCTCACATGATAGGAATAGGCATTAACTGACATAAACCATGAGAGCTAAATCATGGAATCCGGCGTCATGTAACCCTACACTGAAGGAAGGTGTTCTACTTGCCTAGGGTAGAACTAGCACACATCCTATGTAGGCACATTGTTATGGGAAAAGAAAGATGTTCATTGGATTTTAGCCTAACATTGGGAGAGCCACCATCTTATCTATATCCACTCGGTGCTTATCCTCCATTCCTATAGAGTAGTTCATTCACATTACATTGTTGTACTTGAGAGGGCCACCAACATTAGGCCTACCGACCCAACGTACATTACACAAGAAAGTGCCACCACCATTAGGTCTACTGATTTAAGGTACATTAAGGATTGCTCATTGAATTTCCAAGAAGGGCCACCACATTAGGTTTACCGATTCAAGGTTCATCATCTCAATAATGAAGGAAGCCACCATCATTAGGTGTACCGCTTCAAGGTTAAACATACATATTGGGTTCTATACTCATCATGAACGGCTACCAACACTAGGTCTATCGGTTTATGTCATAGTCTAAAATGCCTCATTAGTCATTTATATATAGAAGGCTACGAACATTAGGTCTACAAACTCAAGACATTCATTCATTCAATAATGGCTACCAACATTAGGTCTACCAATTCTAAGTCATCGACACATTCATTAGTCATTTATGTAAGGGCTATCAATATTAGGCCTACCGATTTATAATCATTAAGACATTAAGTCAAGATACATTCATTATTAAAGAGGAGGATGCCTATGCCTAGAAAGTCAAGATACTTCATTCATGATCACATTCATCAATACAAGAAAAGGATGCCTTAGCCTACCAATTCAAGAAATCACATCCAACATAGCTTTCATTTAACAAAAAGAGGGCACCTAAGTCTACCAATCCAAGCTACAACATTACATTATAGAAATCCTTCACATTCCATTATCAACATTCATGAGTGTTTAGTGAGAATATGCTTTCAATCACAACACCTTTACATTCTATACAAGATCATCATTTGATCATTGAAATCACATATATATCCTTCATTTCATATTATATATACCAAATCGTGATAATACTTCAATCATTCACACTATGCCTTCAAGGCCATGATCACAATGTACATAGTAAGTAAACACCTCCACCTTTCAAGTGGATCAACAATTCAAGCACAATTCTAATTTAACATGAACTTAGGTCAAACATTCCCTTTCAAGGCTATGATCACAAATCCTCAATTCAACAACACTTCACCATAATTAAGCATAAATGATGATACCATTCAATAATCTAAATCAATCTAGGCATAATGCATCTACAATCATTCATAATCAATAAACCCACTTCATAAGGCACAATTTAAGAATTGAGAGAAATCATGGGTTCATAGAGTATTTTCATCTTAAATCATCAATTAAACATCAATATAATCATAATTTATCATTTGAAAATGTTTGATGCAAGAACCCATGAGATTGAGTAAAACTTAGGGTTTTTGTGAAACTTGAAAATCTTGAAAACTTCTTTGAAATTGACACTAGGGTGAAAGCTAACCCTAGATGAAGGATCACCGTACCTTAATAGATGAAATCCATGAAAAATATACTCAAATATAGCCCTCCTCTTCAAGCCCTAAGTCTTCTTCTTCTCTTGTTCTTCAATGGAGTTCTAAAGAGAAGATATTTTGAGAGGGAGGGGTTTTGATTTGGGGAATTTGAAGAATGAAATCTAAAATAAGTTTTTAATGTTTTAATACTCTTAAATTACCTTAATATACTTAAAATAATTTCTATGCTCTTAACTAGCCAAGGGAGGAATTTACCAAACCACCCTTGGCTTGGCATATTTTAGACAATAAACATATGTATGGTTCACGCCCTGGACCCACGGACCGTGAGTCCATTCACGGACCGTCCTATGGGTCTGTGTTTTGGTGTTGTGGCTTGGTTTGGAGGGGATTGAACTAGGAGGCCATCTGCGAGGCGTGGATGGACCTACAGGACGTGGACCCTTTCCGTAGGTCACCAAACATTTGGCAACACTCTTCATGTGGGGCAGCCTTGGGGATTAAGTTTAGGGTCCTCCTCAAGGACCCCTAGGGTGGTCCATGGGGGAGTTGTACCTTGACGTTTAACCCCAAAACCCCTCAACCATGACTCGGGACAACATAAAGCACCATCAAACCTCACACCAAACTCAAACACACACACGATAGGCTCTAGTTTAACTTATTCATTTTTAGGGTCATAACATTATCCCCCACTTAGAAACATTCGTCCTCGAATGACACTTTAAACACATTAAGGGTAATGACTCAAGACTAGCAGCCCACAATCATGCATACAACACCAACATAAATGCATAAACATAGAAGGAAACATCAACTCCACATCAAGAGGCTCAATGCAAACAAGAAGGTAGGAACTATATCTACAAACTCATTATGCACCAAAACATCTCATTTCTCATTTCATTGGAGGAACTTCCTTATGCAAATCACATCATGCTCATCACAACATCATTAGGCACATTTGAGTAATTTTCTCATAAAAGCACATTATGCATCTTTTCAATAAAGCACATTCAGGCATGTTCAACATTTCTCCTCATGAAGCATATAGACAACTCAAACTAAATGCACATCAACATGAGGAAAAACAAATCATGAAAAACTCATTTTTTCAACTAAACAAGAATCCAACTAGAACATGCATTATATAAGGAGAACATGGAAACACAATATCACACATAACTCCAAAATATGAAACAAGCCAAAAAGGAACTCTTTGTCTTAGGCTTGAATAGGCACATAAAGGAATAGGTAAGGATATCAGAACTCTCAATGTAGCAACCCCTTTCCATTTACCGTATGCACATAAATTACAAGATGTAAAAATATATTTTCTTTTTTCTCGTTTCTCCTTTTTCCTCATGCAAGTAATTAATGATAATAAAAATTATCCACTTCCGAGTACCCAAACTAGTTGGGATCATGCTTTTCAATCATTACCAACGAGTAGGACAGGTAACATATTACAAAACTTGGGCTTAAACACCCCAAATGAACCAACACATAGCCATACTTAGATTACAACCCATGAACATGATACGGCAAGGCTTCAAAACCGAATGCAAATATATACATCATATAGATCGATATAAGTACCAAAATTTATACAAAATATATATGCCTATATGCAAATGTGATCTTGTTTTAAGTTCTCAAAATTTTCATCTCCCATGGCCATCTTCATCACTCCTCTCGATCAGCCCCTACGATAGAAACAACTATCGCTAAGCATGAAGCTTAGTGGTGTAAAAACTATAGGGTCGAAATCCTCAATATTCATCAAGCCACATTTTCCAAGTCAATGAGCATCATACTTGAAATATAATAAATAAATCAAGTAATAATAGATAACAAGTATCAAATTCGATATTCAAAGATAAAATGTCAAGAAGCTCATAGCACCCTTTTCCAAGAATTTCAATAGCAAGGCTCGCCCCATATATACTTCATGTCGTCACACCCGGCACAAGCAAGTATCAAGAAGGGTCGCTGCCCTGTATCAAGAAGGACCGAAGCCCTGTATCAAGAAGACCAAGAACCATATTAAAAATGGCTTTCTAGTTCGTACTTAAAATGGATAACTTCCATTCCTAAGACGAACTACAAATCCAGAGTCAAGATGACAAATGATCTGAATCAAGAGGCCTGCCAATAGTGACAAAGCCGCAGCCACAAGAAGGACATAGTCCCAACAAGAGTGCCAAGTGATCCAACAATCCGTACAAGTGGGCGAGATACACAAGCATCATACCAACATGACAATGCAAGGTAACAAGAGGTATCAAGATCAAATTTCATTTATACCAGCCATCACAAGAGTTCAAGTACAAGTTTATACACAAACCTCAATCCTTTAGTGTAGCAATAGTCCAACAAACTTTGCAAGCAAACCGGAGGCCAACCAACGTATCAAGTTCCTCAACTTGTTCACAAGTCTATACAACCTTAAAAATGCAATTAAATAACTTCTTTAATTCCTCATATCTCAATAATATCGAAATAAAACAGGATTACCACACAGACACAATTCTGTTCTCAAAACAGTGATTCTGGACAGTTTAGTACCCCATGTTGCAACTTAAATTTGAACAGGAAATAAGCAAAAATAGACTTTGTAACCTTCATTAAAGTTGTAGATACGTCTCTTAAGATTGCAACGCAACAAGAATCACTAAAAAATACATTTTTTATAAAAAGATATCATCAATACACCAACAGTGGTTCCTACCGGAATTCTAAACCCGAAATCTGGACAACACTTGTCCTGTGTTGCGTCCCATTTTTCACGTCTATAACAGCTAAATTAGACTTTCACATAAACATAAGAGTTGTAGATATATGAACCATCTTTCCAAATCATATTCATGCACCCAAAACGGAGTTCTAGATACTGAGATATTCTAAACGTAACACAACTTGCTCAGCTACAACAACAGAGAAATCTGGACAGAACTTGTCCTATGTTGCGTCCCAGTTTTCACATCCATAACAGCTAAATCAGACTTTCAAATAAACATAAGAGTTGTAGATATATGAATTAGCTTTCCAAAACATATTTATTCACCCAAAACGGATTTCCAGATCACAAGATATACATAATTTACCAAACACTGCCTAGTTCGGGAACAGATTTTCAGCACTTACCAACAAGGTAGTTTGTCTCTTGATTTTCCGCCAAAAGACCAAGGTTTTTCTTGTGATTTTGATGAAGAAAGGGTTAATTAAAGTTCTAAAGGTTTTGTGGCTTTGAATGGACCGAAATTCACAAGAGAAATGTCAATATATAGCCACACAAGTTATGATTATCACTTGGGACACTTGGCTGGCCAAGGTGCTGCCAACCATGCTTTATATATATCCCATTTGTGCTGCCCAAAAAAATGCATATTTACATTTTTTTATATGTATGTGCCTCAACACCATTTAATTAACTATAATTAGGATAGAATAGTTTCTAGATACCCCAATACAAACCCTTAACTTACGATAACAATTTATGCTAAGCAAGTTTGCAATTTTCACAACTTTAAAGTTTCCCAAAATGAGAGTAAACCAAATTGAAATAGTTTAACAACGATAAATCAATATACACGTTCTTATTAACATTTAGGGGTGTTACAACTCTCTCCCCCTTAAAGAAATTTCGTCTCGAAATTTATCTTACCTTAGTCCTGAAACATGTGTGGATATTGGGTCCTCATATCTTCTTCTCTTTCCCAGGTAGCTTCTTTTCCTGAGTGGTTCCTCCAAAGTACCTTTACTAAGGGGATTTTCTTGTTTCTAAGTTGCTTCACTTCCCGAGCTTGAATCAAAATAGGTTCTTCATTATACGTCAAGTCAGGATTAACCTCAATAGATTCTACGGGAAGAACATGAGATGGATCAGAACGGTATCTTCTGAGCATAGAAACATGGAAGACATTATGTATCTTGTCTAACTCAGGTGGCAAAGCCAATTTATATGCAACCGGTCCAACCCTTTCAAGTATCTCATATGGTCCAATAAATCGAGGACTAAGCTTTCCTTTTCTGCCAAATCTCATAACCTTTTTCCATGGAGACACCTTTAAAAATACTTTATCTCCCACTTGATATTCAATGTCACGTCTTTTAAGATCAGCATACGACTTTTGTCTATCCGAAGCAATCTTTAGACGATCCTTGATAATTTTTACCTTGTCTTCTGTTTGTTGCACCAACTCAGGACCAATAAGTTTCCTGTCACCAACTTCACTCCAACAAAGAGGGGTCCGACACTTTCTTCCGTACAAAGCTTCATAGGGAGGCATTCCAATACTCGATTGGTAACTATTATTATAAGCAAATTCAATCAAAGCCAAATGTTTGTCCCAACTACCCTCAAACTCTATAATGCAAGTTCGAAGCATGTCCTCCAAAACTTGTATCACCCTTTCTGACTGACCGTCTGTCTGAGGATGGAACGAAGTGCTAAATTTTAGCTTAGTACCCAGCGCTTCCTGCAAGCTTCCCCAAAATCTAGATGTAAATCGTGGGTCTCGATCAGATACAATAGACATAGGGATCCCATGTAGTCTTACAATCTCATTAATGTACAATTCGGCTAACCGCTCAAGTGAGTAATCCATCCTGATTGCTAATAAGTGTGCACTCTTGGTCAGCCTATCCACAATCACCCATATTGCATCATGATTTCTTTGGGTGCGAGGAAGTCCAGAAATAAAGTCCATAGTTATTCTCTCCCATTTCCATTCCGGTATCGGCAAGGGCTGTAGCAACCCAACTGGAACCTGATGTTCTGCCTTTATTTGTTGACAAACCAAACATTTAGAAACGAACTCCGCAATGTCTTTCTTCATACCGTTCCACCAATAATTTGCTTTGATGGTTTGGTACATCTTTGTACCCCCAGGATGCATTGCATATGATGAGGTATGTGCTTCATTTAGTATCTCTTTCTTCAAATTGTCATCATTTGGGACACAAAGTCTATCTTGATAAAATAAGACACCATCCTTTGATAATGTAAAATCAAGTTTTTCCCCCTTTTGAACTTCTTGGGTCACTTTGGCAAGTTTCTCATCCAACTTTTGTGCTTCTTTCACCTGTTCAACTAATATTGGCTTTACTTGCAAATTAGCGACAACTGAACCCTTTGAATCAAATGTCAAACCAACATTCATGGCTCTCAACTCAAGAAGCAAGGGCAAAGGCCTCAGAGAAATACTTGCAAAGGATTTTCTACTTAAGGCATCTGCAACCACATTAGCTTTACCTGGATGATAATCAATTGTGCAGTCATAATCCTTAATGAGTTCAAGCCATCTACGCTGTCGGAGGTTCAGCTCCTTCTGAGTACTCAAGTACTTTAAGCTCTTGTGATCAGTGAATATATGACATTTCTCTCCATACAAATAATGCCGCCATATTTTTAAAGCAAACACTACTGCAGCAAGCTCAAGATCATGAGTAGGATAATTCAATTCATGCGGTTTTAATTTTCGAGAAGCATAAGAAATAACCTTTCCATCTTGCATCATAACACATCCGAGACCATTGTGAGAAGCATCGCTATACACTACATACTCCTTCCCTTCAGTAGGTAAAGTAAGTATAGGTGCCTGAGTCAGCAAGGATTTGAGAGTTTCAAAGCTTTCTTGGCATTTGTCATTCCAAGTAAACTTCACTTCCTTCTGCAATAGCTTAGTCAATGGAGAGGCGATAATAGAAAAGCCTTTCACAAATCTTCTGTAATATCCTGCTAAGCCCAAGAAACTTCTTACTTCGGTTTGACTTTTGGGAGGTCTCCACTCAACGACTGCTTGTATCTTACTAGGATCCACCTTGACACCTTCGGCCGATACAACATGTCCCAAAAACTTCACTTCATCAAGTCAAAATTCACACTTGGAAAGTTTAGCATAAAGTTCTTTCTCTTTCAAAATTTGCAAAATAATCCGAAGGTGTTTATCATGATCTTCATTACTTCTGGAAAATATTAAAATATCATCTATAAAAACAACCACAAACTGATCAAGATAAGGCTTGAATACTCGATTCATTAGATCCATAAATACCGCAGGAGCATTTGTCAACCCGAATGGCATCACCAAAAATTCATAATGACCATACCGAGTTCTAAAAGCAGTTTTAGGAATATCTTTCTCTCTAACACGCAGTTGGTGATATCCAGATCTTAAATCAATCTTCGAGAATACTTTAGCACCCTTCAGTTGGTCAAATAAATCATCAATCCTTGGTAGTGGATATTTATTTTTAATTGTGATTCTGTTCAATTGCCTGTAGTCAATACAAAGCCTGAGAGTGCCATCTTTCTTCTTTACGAATAACACCGGGGCTCCCCAAGGAGAAACACTAGGTCGAATAAAACCTTTCTCAAGAAGTTCTTGCAATTGAGATTTCAATTCTCTTAATTCTGCCGGAGCCATTCTATAAGGAGTAATAGAAATAGGGGCAGATCCAGGAATAAGCTCGATAGGAAATTCAACCTCTCTTTCCGGGGGCAATCCCGGAAGATTTTCTGGGAAAACTTCTGGGAAATCACGCACAGTAGGGATGTCCTTGATACCAGGACTTTCTACCCGCAAATCAATTATGTGAGCAAGGTATGCCTCACAACCCTGACGCATCAACTTTCTTGCCAAGGCCGCCGAGATAATACTAGCTGTCAATGATCTTTCACCTTGTACAATGATGTGTGAAAATGTAGGATCTTTAAAAGTCACCTGCTTAGACCTACAATCTACAACTGCATGATATTTATAAAGCCAATCCATCCCGATAATAACATCAAAATCCTTGAAGGGCATTTCAATTAAATCAACAGGGAAGACTAGATTTTGAATCATGAAGGGGCAATCTTGATAAATTCGATTACACACAACTTGATAACCCAAAGGACTTTCAACCAACACATCAAAATCAAGTCTCACAGATTTCACATTTTCAGGAAGAGCAAGTGATGAACAAAGATAAGAATGTGTAGAACCGGGATCAAACAATGTAAACACACATAAGCCAAATAAGTGAAATTTACCGACAACCACGTCTTGTCCATCCTGATCCTCCCTCTGCTTCATAGCATAAGTACGTGCAGTAGCCCGTGATCCACTAGCTTTATTCGCTCCACTTGCACCTGTTGCTTGTGTATTTTTAGGTCTTGAACCTTCATGAGTTCGAGGAGGATTAATATGAGGCTTCTGAACTGAGCCTTCAGTTCTCAAGGAAAGAGCATTTTTAGGATTAGTACAATCCTTCACTTTGTGATCAAAACTCCCACAATTGAAACATGCACCAGAAGCTCTCCTGCAAGTACCATAATGATTTTTTCCACATTGTGGACAAGTGGGGACACGAGACCTACCTTGGCCATAATTTGGAGTGCTAGCTGTAGAAAATTCTGATCTGCTTTGCTTTTGCTGAGGTGGCCTGTTAACACTACCAGATTTAGAATCATCAAACCTTCCCCTTTTGGATGGACCTCCAAAATCTGATCTCGGCTTTCGAAATTTATTTTCATTTCGACTAGCTTCTTCTTTATCAAGTCGTTCCCAAGTAAAAGCAGCAGACACTAACTTACAAAAGTTCTCATGTTGCAAGATCGCCACATTCTTCCTAATGGAATCATTTAAACCATCTTCAAATTTTCGACACTTGTCTTTTTCTTCTTTAATAATACCTGCAGCATAACGAGAGAGCCGTAGAAACTTCTGTTGATACTCAGCAATAGACATGCCTCGTTGCCTTAAATTCAAAAACTCTTTTCTCTTTGCATCACAATAAGCAGGTGGGACATACTTCATGCGAAATTCCCTAAGAAAATCATCCCAAGTAAGAACATGAGGTTTTACCTTGGCATTCGGAACACTTACCCACCAATCATAAGCATCCTTTTGTAGGAGTGAAATAGCATATTTGAATTTAGCAGCATCTGAACACTCTAACTGCTCGAATACCCTTTCCATACGCTCCAGCCATTGTTCAGCATCCGTGGGATCAACGGTGCCTTCAAATTCCACTCCACCCATTTTCCTCATTTTCTCAAAGTTAAGCACATTAGGATCATGGATCGCTTCCGCCATGTGGTGGAAAAATTCAGCCATTTGTTGAAAAGGAGGATTGATAGTATGAATACCCCGACTCAAGTGAGAACGTGAACCATCTCTGGCACCCTGTTGGTTTCCCACTTCAGACCCACTAGTGTGGGGAATATAATGATCTGACAATGGTTCCCCAACCTCTTCAAGTGCATTAGGTTGGGAAACCGAGGCACCAAATCCTTCACGAGTAGCTTTCATAGGTCGGTCAACAGAAGAGGCCATAATTATCCTTCAAAATGGAAGATCACATTGCATTATGGACATGTATATGATGCACGTGCACTTTACATGCGATAAAAATATTATGAACCATGCAAGTGAACAAATAATCCACATAACTTTTTTCTTCTAAACGAACAAGTATACAAGTACTTTACAGCTAAAGTCCTAGAACCACAAACCTAGGCTCTGATACCAAACTTGTAGCGACCCCTTTCCATTTACCGTATGCACATAAATTACAAGATGTAAAAATATATTTTCTTTTTTCTCGTTTCTCCTTTTTCCTCATGCAAGTAATTAATGATAATAAAAATTATCCACTTCCGAGTACCCAAACTAGTTGGGATCATGCTTTTCAATCATTACCAACGAGTAGGACAGGTAACATATTACAAAACTTGGGCTTAAACACCCCAAATGAACCAACACATAGCCATACTTAGATTACAACCCATGAACATGATACGGCAAGGCTTCAAAACCGAATGCAAATATATACATCATATAGATCGATATAAGTACCAAAATTTATACAAAATATATATGCCTATATGCAAATGTGATCTTGTTTTAAGTTCTCAAAATTTTCATCTCCCATGGCCATCTTCATCACTCCTCTCGATCAGCCCCTACGATAGAAACAACTATCGCTAAGCATGAAGCTTAGTGGTGTAAAAACTATAGGGTCGAAATCCTCAATATTCATCAAGCCACATTTTCCAAGTCAA
Organism: Solanum bulbocastanum; assembly: GCA_037074985.1. Taxonomy (NCBI): domain Eukaryota; kingdom Viridiplantae; phylum Streptophyta; class Magnoliopsida; order Solanales; family Solanaceae; genus Solanum; species Solanum bulbocastanum. The sequence continues at coordinate 25,933,078 of CM073600.1, forward strand.
TGAGCATCATACTTGAAATATAATAAATAAATCAAGTAATAATAGATAACAAGTATCAAATTCGATATTCAAAGATAAAATGTCAAGAAGCTCATAGCACCCTTTTCCAAGAATTTCAATAGCAAGGCTCGCCCCATATATACTTCATGTCGTCACACCCGGCACAAGCAAGTATCAAGAAGGGTCGCTGCCCTGTATCAAGAAGGACCGAAGCCCTGTATCAAGAAGACCAAGAACCATATTAAAAATGGCTTTCTAGTTCGTACTTAAAATGGATAACTTCCATTCCTAAGACGAACTACAAATCCAGAGTCAAGATGACAAATGATCTGAATCAAGAGGCCTGCCAATAGTGACAAAGCCGCAGCCACAAGAAGGACATAGTCCCAACAAGAGTGCCAAGTGATCCAACAATCCGTACAAGTGGGCGAGATACACAAGCATCATACCAACATGACAATGCAAGGTAACAAGAGGTATCAAGATCAAATTTCATTTATACCAGCCATCACAAGAGTTCAAGTACAAGTTTATACACAAACCTCAATACTTTAGTGTAGCAATAGTCCAACAAACTTTGCAAGCAAACCGGAGGCCAACCAACGTATCAAGTTCCTCAACTTGTTCACAAGTCTATACAACCTTAAAAATGCAATTAAATAACTTCTTTAATTCCTCATATCTCAATAATATCGAAATAAAACAGGATTACCACACAGACACAATTCTGTTCTCAATACAGTGATTCTGGACAGTTTAGTACCCCATGTTGCAACTTAAATTTGAACAGGAAATAAGCAAAAATAGACTTTGTAACCTTCATTAAAGTTGTAGATACGTCTCTTAATATTGCAACGCAACAAGAATCACTAAAAAATACATTTTTTATAAAAAGATATCATCAATACACCAACAGTGGTTCCTACCGGAATTCTAAACCCGAAATCTGGACAACACTTGTCCTGTGTTGCGTCCCATTTTTCACGTCTATAACAGCTAAATTATACTTTCACATAAACATAAGAGTTGTAGATATATGAACCAGCTTTCCAAATCATATTCATGCACCCAAAACGGAGTTCTATATACTGAGATATTCTAAACGTAACACAACCTGCTCAGCTACAACAACAGAGAAATCTGGACAGAACTTGTCCTGTGTTGCGTCCCAGTTTTCACATCCATAACAGCTAAATCAGACTTTCAAATAAACATAAGAGTTGTATATATATGAATTAGCTTTCCAAAACATATTTATTCACCCAAAACGGATTTCCAGATCACAAGATATACATAATTTACCAAACACTGCCTAGTTAGGGAACAGATTTTCAGCACTTACCAACAAGGTAGTTTGTCTCTTGATTTTCCGCCAAAAGACCAAGGTTTTTCTTGTGATTTTGATGAAGAAAGGGTTAATTAAAGTTCTAAAGGTTTTGTGGCTTTGAATGGACCGAAATTCACAAGATAAATGTCAATATATAGCCACACAAGTTATGCTTATCACTTGGGACACTTGGCTGGCCAAGGTGCTGCCAACCATGCTTTATATATATCCCATTTGTGCTGCCCAAAAAAATGCATATTTACATTTTTTTATATGTATGTGCCTCAACACCATTTAATTAACTATAATTAGGATAGAATAGTTTCTAGATACCCCAATACAAACCCTTAACTTACGATAACAATTTATGCTAAGCAAGTTAGCAATTTTCACAACTTTAAAGTTTCCCAAAATGAGAGTAAACCAAATTGAAATAGTTTAACAACGATAAATCAATATACACGTTCTTATTAACATTTAGGGGTGTTACACTCAACAACCTTACTACTCAACATACTATCCCCCACTTAGGAGTAAACCCAACTAAGGTCACATGAACATATCATAGGAACCTCCATCAAGCCTAACTCATGAACATCAAGGACACTCAAGGACCTTACCATCTAGGCGCATTATTTCCCACTTAGGAGTAAGCCTATACCAACTCTTCTAAACTTGACTTCTTTCCATTCTAAGGTCGGAGCAAGACACTACTAAACCATCATACTCATCACACCTAGGCATTCCTAAAACACCACATTTCATCAACTCTTCCAACATTTCTCAAAACTCATCATAATCTTCTACCAACATCACACATAACCATAAAGAAACCCATTTACACTCAAGTCAACATCACAATCTTACATTTCATATCTATCAAGTCACCTAGCCATGGTTGTATCTCAACCAACCTTTTCTCTCCCTCAACACTTCTAACATACTCCTTTCAAGTGGTCACACTCTAAAGACCATCACATAAAGAATAAGGGAAAGACATTACAGAGTTAAACTCTATGGCATGACTTGAAGAATGAAGACGTGAAACTTTCTTAACACCTAATAGACTACTATTCATAATGTGGCGTGCTTCATATTATGAACAAGACTCTACTAGAAGTGGTTTGAGATATCCTAAGACCATTCAAAAATGTTGTGCTCTAATACCATGTTTGTCACGACTCGAGAGCACCCCCTAGTTCTAACACAACGTAAACAACCATGAAGGGGTATAATACAAGCCTTATAGCATTCTTGAACACAAGAACATAGGAAAATAGAGAATAATTTAAAACTTTCTTTATAATTGAAGACATTTTCATTAAAAAGCAAGCGGAAGACTTTCTAGACTTTATATACTATGTCTCAAACCATATAATACTTTGAATACAGCATTGGGACTTAGCCCATACAAAAGCTTTAACAAAAAACTAAAAGACATAAAAGGAACATGATGGATTTTGTCCTCGAAACTATGAGGACTCACCAAGTCTTCATCTTCAAGCACCTTAGAAACCTATCCTTCAAGCTTAGAACACCAACATCTCCAAGCCCTACACTTTAGTAAGAAAAGGGGAAGAATGGGGTTAGCACATTAGATGTACTAAGTATGATGACCATGCAAAAACATGATTAAAAAGGGACTTTTTGTTTGAAAGTCTTGATTTTATGCCATTTAGTAAAACTTCATGAACATTTATAAAAGAGGCATAATATAAGTCACAACCAACATACAAGTCAGATTTTCACATTAGAACATAATTCACATATAAATGTTTACCTTCACCTTGAGCCTCCACCTCAAGTAACCCTCAAGCTATATCTTGTACAATGTATGGATACTGTCCCATACCACCACACACACTAAGGCACCATCTTAAGGTCACCAAAACTGAACTTGCCATTCATACTTTCCACCTTTACACAATAAAGAATTTAAGAGACATAGACACTACATGAATCACATCATCACATTAAGACCAACATCTAAGACAACTATAAGTCATACTTGTGCAATGTGCAAGTAGCATCCCATACTACTACTCACACTAAGTACTCCTTAGAAGTCACCCTACACAAGGCACATTCATATACAATAGACATGACAAGGAAGTAACTCATAATACAATCCAAGTATAGCATGCCTCATTTACCTTTAAGCATATAAGAGTCAACATTCATCAGTAGCTTCATTTAAAACATATTCATTCATTAGACACTAGATCAACATTCTTCATTAACTTCATTTAGAGGACACTTCATTCATTAGTCATGAAGATTTAGAGAACAAACTATGACCCTATCAAAGCCTACTCGTGCAATGCATGGATGACATCCCATACTACCACCCACACTTTATAGAACTACTCAAGAAACCATAATGTACATCTCACATGATGGGAATAGGCATTAACCGACATAGACCATGAGAGCTAAATCATGGAATCCGGTGTCATGTAACCCTACACCAAAGGAAGGTGTTCTACTTGCCTAGGGTAGAACTAGTACACATCCTATGTAGGCAAATAGTTATGGGATAAGAAAGATGTTCATTGGATTCTAGCCTAACATTGGGAGAGCCACCATCTTAGCTATATCCACTCGATGCTTATCCTCCATTCCCATAGAGTAGTTCATTCATATTACATTGTTGTACTTGAGAGGGCCACCAACATTAGGCCTACCGACCCAACGTACATTACACAAGAAAGGGCCACCACCATTAGGTCTACCAATTCAAGGTACATTAAGGATAGCTTATTGAATTTCCAAGAAGGGCCACCACATTAGGTCTACCGATTCAAGGTTCATCATCTCACACTTGAAGGAGGCCACCACCATTAGGTCTACCACTTCAAGGTTAAACATTCGCATTGGGTTCTAGACTCATCATAAAGGGCTACCAACACTAGGTCTACCGGTTCATGTCATAGTCTAAAATACCTCATTAGTCATTTATAAATAGAAGGCTACCAACATTAGGTATACCAACTCAAGATATTCATTCATTAAAAAAAGGCTACCAATATTGGGTCTACCAATTCTAAGTCATTGACACATTCATTAGTCATTTATGAAAGGACTACCAACATTAGGCCTACCGATTCATGATCATTAAGACATTAAGTCAAGATACATTCATTATTAAAGAGGAGGATGCCTAAGCCTACCAAGTCAAGATACTTCATTCATGATCACATTCATCAATACAAGAAAAAGATCCTTAGCCTACCAATTCAAGAGATCAGATTCAACATAGCTTTCATTTATCAAGAAGAGGGCACCTAAGTCTACCTATTCAAGATACAAAATTACATTATAGAAATCCTTCACATTCCATCATCAATATTGATGAGTGTTTAGTGAGAATATGCTTTCAATCACAACACATTTACATTTTATACAAGATCATCATTCTATCATTGAAATCACATGTATATCTTTCACTTCACATTCATATATACCACATCATGATAATACTTCAATCCTTCAAACTATGCCTTCAAGGCTATTATCACAATGTACATAGTAAGCAAACATCTCCACCTTTTAAGTGGATCAACAATTCAAGCACAATTCTACTTTAACATGAAATTAAGTCAAACTTTCCCTTTCAAGGCTATGATCAGAAATCCTCAATTCAACAACACTTTACCATATTTAGGCATAGATGATAATACAATTCAATAATCTAAAGCAATCTAGGCATAATCCATCTACATTCATTCATAATCAATAAACCCACTTCATAAGGTACAATTTAAGAATTGAGCGAAATCATGGGTTCATAGAGTATTTTCATGTTAAATCATCAATTAAACATCAATATAATCATAATTTATTATTTGAAAACGTTTGATGCAAGAACCCATGAGATTGAGTAAAACCTAGGGTTTTTGTGAAACTAGAAAACCTTGAAAACTTCTTTGAAATTGACTCTAGGGTGAAAGATAACCCTAGATAAAGGATCACCATACCTTAATAGATGAAATCCATGAAAAATCTATTCAAATAACCCTCTTCTTCAAGCACTAAGTCTTCTTCTTCTCTAGTTTTTCAATGGAGTTTTAAAGAGAAGATATTTTGAGAGGGAGAGTTTTAATTTGGGGAATTTGAAGAATGAAATCTAAAATAGGTTTTTAATGTTTTAATAATCTTAAAATACCTAAATGCACTTAAAATAACCGTCCATGCACTTAACTAGCCAAGGGAGGAATTTACCAAACCACCCTTGGCTTGGCCGATTCTAGACAAAAAACACAAGCATTGTTCACGTCTTGGACCCATGGACCATGAGTCCATTCACGGACCGTCCTATGGGTCTGTGGCCTGGTTTTGAGGGGCTTGACCTACAGAGGCTACGGGATGTGGACCCCTTCCGTAGGTCACATAAATTTTTGCAACACTCTTCATATGGGGTAGCCTTGGGGGTTAAGCTTAGGGTCCTCCTCAAGGACCCCTAGAGTGGTGGATGGGGAGTCGTACCTTTACTTTTAACCCCTAAACCCCTCAACCATGACTCAGGACAACATAAAGCACCATCAAAACTCACACCAAACTCAAACACACACATGATAGGCTCTAGTTTAACTTATTCATTTTTAGGGTCGTTACACGAAGCTACCCCCAGGACGCGGACACGGGACCTAGGATCACGAGTGACCCCAAGCTATCCCTGCTGACATATCATAAGCATACTAAATAAACTGAAGTAAGAAAAGACTATACGGAAACTAAATCATAACGTAAACTGAAATGAAATGATGGGGAATACCCTTAACTATCTAAATATAAAAAAAACTAAGAGTTTAACAACAACTAAAAGGTCAAACTCAAGTGCTAAAACTAAAACTAACTATGTCTGAAATAAGCCTCTAGCTGACTAGAAGTGCTAGGACATGACCCAACTAAATCTAGTAAATATTGAAACTATGACTAAAAACAAAGGAAACATGTATATCGTCCTCGGAGAATGAGGACTCACCAATGATGCTGATGAACTGAAGACCGGGAACTGATCTATGTGTGATCTGAAAGCTGAGGACCTAAACCTACATCACGAGAAGATGTAGCGCAGAGTATGCGTTAGTACTTGAAAGGTACTAAGCATGCATGATAGAATAAAGCTAAAAAATAAATATAATTGAACCAAAGCATATATTTGAGAAATGATAAGAGATAAGCATGATACTATACTGAGATTATTGAACATGAACTAACTGAATGCAATGACCAAGTTTTTAACATACTGAGACTGAAATCTTACTGTGACTGATAACAAGGTCAATACAATAGAATCTAACTGTAAAGGAGCTACCATTAACTGACATAAAATCACATGACCTAAATGTGGAGTCCGATGTATACACCCCATCGAGAGAACCCAATATACCCTGCCAGAGGTATAGAGGCATAACTGACGTGATCACTAAAATGTAATGCCTAAAGAGGGGACTTATAAACCTAAGGGAGCACGTAGTTATGGGACTTGAGGGTAACTGACCTAGTCCACTCGGTATTAAGCTACTCCCAATTGATTATGTAATTAACAATATTATGATTGAAATGTTGAAGTATTGGGTAACTCAATTACTGACATGCAAACTCTGAGAATGTAACAATTATAACTGATCATGTGACATTCGTAAACTGAAGCATGTATATCTAAAATAATTGACTAGAATGTGTAATTCATGAACTAAAAGAACTACATATCTAAGGTTCCGAATTTATGAAAGAATCTACACAAAATGATACTAAATTCATGACAATCTGATTTGGATCATTCTAACAACTAAAACCCAAAAATTTCTAACATTCAAGAAACACTAGGTTTAAATAGTATTAAGGGAATCAACATTCTGACTGAAATCTAGGGACATAATGGGTGAAAGGAACCCACTAGCGAAATCCCACATACCTGTTGAAGAATTCTACGAAGAAATCTTTTGATTTTGGGGCTGGAACTAACAAAAACTCTATGCGTTCTTGAACTAGGGCTGCTCGACTTTCTCTGTGATTTTTGCTTTAAGTTTCACTTGATTTTAGTGAATAATTGATTAGGGTAAGTTCTAATTAGTTTACTAGGCTAAAACTGACTAAAACCACGTACTTTAGGGGTCAAACGATATAGTTTAGGGGTCCAACGCATAAGGAAAATACCAAACGACCCCTGACTTAAAAGCTGTCGGGGCCACCGACGGACCACAATTGTATAAGCTATGCAACTTAAATGTGTTCTTTTTCTTACGAAATGCCTCTGTGTATATATTCTTATTTTCTTCTTTATTTTCCTTTAAATATTGATTAAAGAACCAATGCTTTATTATTTCCTAAATAACTCATTCAATAGAGGTTCTTGAGTTATTTGATAATGACAAATAATCAAATTCATATTGGAATATTGCTAATATTTTTTTAAGAACCTATATTTTCCATTATTTTTAATATATGGATATTAGTAAAGGATTATTTACAAGTTCAATGCAATTATTAATATATGCAATTATTTATTATATATATATATATATATATATAATAGGAGATGTGAAAGTGTCACATGTCATCACCACAAAAATCCAGTAATTTTACAATTCAAAAAATCTTTTAAATTCGTGTCTAAAACTAACCTAAAAGAAAAAAAAAAAAGGGTTACCACCTAAAATTAAAAATCCTTGTTGTTTTTTAATTTAAATTTTAAAATTTCCTGTTTTGAAATACAATTTTCTGAAATAATTTTAAAAAATAAAGTCAAAGTTAAATGACTTTTTAAAAATTAATAGACATACTTTTTCCGTCTTTTAGTATTTTTTAAAATACTTTTTGCTATTCTATTTTAATTTTTTAAAATTGAGAAGTTATCAACTCCCAATATAATTATACTACTTTTCACCAAAAATATGTCAGGTTTAATTAAAATAACTTTAAAAAATTATAGACATTTTTATGTCTTTTAGTTTTTTTTTTAAAAAAATTACTTTTTGTTATTCTATTTAAATTTAATAAAATTGAACAGTTATCAACTCCCAATATAATTGTACTACTTTTCTCTAAAAATATGTCATTTTTAACTAAACCGTTCTCAATTTTCTGGACAAAACATATTTTTCAGATTGCTATAACAATTATCCTACCAAAATCATCAAATTTACAAATTACATCATAACTTTATTGATTTTTTGACAATGTGTATTGTTTGGTAGTTCATCGTGATTTTGTTTATTTTTTCAATTTGTTGATCAGTGATTGCTTAAGTGTTTGAACATGTATGTAATGATCATGACAGAAACATCATAGATATTTTTGATGGATTTCATGATTGTTCTTCTATTTGGTAGTAGATATATCGAAGAATCTCCATGGCCACAAGCTTGTAAAGATTCACAAAATAGATAAGTAAGTAATTTGAAGTAACACTTTTACTGTTTACTTTAAACACCAAGAAGTTACAAATTTTTTTCACATCCAGTTGACGATTCAAGAAGTGTGAAATCACTACATAAAAAATTATCTTTAGCGGCAATTAATTAACGACAATAACTTAATGAAAACTAAATATGTACTTTTAGTAGCAATTATCACTCCTTGTATATGTCCCCAAAGACTTTAGCGATGTTGGATCCAATGACAATTAACTAATGTCGGTAAAGGTTTTAACACTCTTTGTTTATGTGTATATTTATTACCGCTAAAATGTGTTTTTATTGTAGTTAATGATGCAACAATTTACAAATAATAACTTTGGTTCAGGAAGACAGAGAAAGCATTCAAGTTTCCTCAAGATTTGTTAGACTTGAGTTTCTGGCCAAAGAGCCAAATCAAACAATATTGAGGTATGAAAATGAAATCCAATTATAATTGCTTAGATTCCTATTCATGAATAAGGGTGGAGTTTAAAAAGAATGGTTTGAAAATAAAGTTCTATAAATTATTTATTTTTATTATGTGTGATAAGATCAAGTTAATTGAATAGATATTGTGTTTTCGTTACATAGATTATGTAGTCTTGAAAGATCATGATCATTTTCTTCCTACGAAATACATTTTAAGAAGAAGTATCTTTAAGTTGTTTACTTTTTCTATTCAATAACATATAATTTTACATAAGATTATCCATTTGAATTTGAATCTTAATCTTTTAGATCTCTATCTATTATTTATTGATATCTCCATTTTACTTTTAAATTTAGTGTCTTTAATCCATTATTGTGGGAACAAACATTCACAAACCCTATTTAGTATTTTATTTGAAATAGTATAAAAATTCTTATTCTTATCGACTTATTATTTTAATTATTTATAGAACTTTTTTATTTTTTCGCAAGTTCTAATATCCACAATCGATAGAATATGTGGCTAATGTTTAAGTATTTTTAGACTCTTTTTTCTATCTAACATGAATACTTATCTTTATTGATTGACATCTATTTTAACTATCTAAAAATATATAATCATTTCAAAATTACATAATTAAAATATTTTCCTAAATTTTCTCTACAAATTACATTTTTATTAATGTGGCTTTAACATTTAATTTTTTATTAGCTTTTTGTTTCTCATATATAGATCTGAAGATATTTTTTTAAAGAAAAATGGTTTTAAAATAAAAAGAAAAGGCGATGTGGGTGCAAGAAAAAAACCACCCACTTTTTTAACTTTTATTGTGTACTTATGATTGAATCTTTTAAAAACACATAATCTGCAAAGGAGGAGGAGGAATACAAAATTTATGAATTATTAAAATCAATTTATGATCTGAAAAATAAATGTTAAAGTGTAAACATTTTTTAAAATATGGTCTTACAAAAATAAAATAAATAAATAACTTTATAGAATGTATAGCTAATGTTAGAGTATTTTTGGACTCTTATTTTTATCCTAATTAGAGTACTTCTCTTTATTAATTGACATCTATTTAATTTTTTAAAATATGTAATTATTTTAAAATTATATAATTTAGATCTTTTCCTAAAAATTATTTGCAAATTGCATTTATCGATTAATGTGGCTTTCACGTTTTCATTTTTTAATGAGCTATTTGTTTCTAATTTAAAGATACAAAGAAAATTAGAAAAAAATCAGTTTAAAAAAGATAAAGAAAAAGTGTCGTGGTTGCAAGGAAAAAAACACCATATTTTCACTTTTATTGTGTACATCTGCCACTTGAAAGTTTTAATTATATTTTATTTTAAATCTCTCATGTTTGTAATTTATTGAAACAAATAATTTGTTTTTTAAAAATAAGTTCAAAATTTATGAATCATTAAAATTAATTTAAAATTTGAAAATAAAAAAATAAATTATAAACACTAAAATTTCTTATCCACATACTTCTTCACTTTCCTAGATACTAACGAAGGATACAACGAATATACATTAAAACAAGGCGATCAAATGATGAAACGAGAAGCAATTGAAAATGATTACCTACAAGTATAATTATGATACTTATCATGCTTTAAACTTGGAGTTTTGCATTGTTCTTAAGCACTTGTTAGTATGTTTGATGGTAATTTACCTTTGTTTTTGTAGGAAAGTAGGTTTTTGACACGCCGGGATGAAAATTTAGTGAAACAACAACTTTTAGAGTTTAGACTATTTGCCCTACGAGCAGTAGACTTTTCTACGAGCCGTAGGGATGACTCGTGGAGCTTAGTGTTGGGCTACGAGACTAGACTACGAGTCGTAGGAATTTCTATGAGCCGTAGGTCCAAGTCGTAGAAAAGATTACAGTTTTTAAACCCCAATACAGGGACTACGATTCGTAACCTTGTCTATAGAAAAGTCCATAACATTGAAAGAGGAAGTTGTTTTGACGAAAGGTTCCTACGATTCGTAGAACCTAACCGTAAAAATGACTATCGAAATCGTATTTTTCCTATGTTTTGTTAGACTACTGTATTTAGGATTGGATGTCTATAGTCTTTTGTTATCCGTTTTTATGGTTAGACAGTAGATAACCTTGTTTTTGCTTTCTGAGAATTAATTTGTGAAACCCTTTTCCATTTTAATTCTTTAAATCGTTGGTTCATATTGCAATCTTTTATTTCATCAATTCAAGATTACAAAATTTATCTACTCTAATTGTAAGTTCATGATTTATTTAACAACATTATATTAATTGTGATCACCCAAGCATGAGTAGCTAAATCCACAACTACGGTTGTGGGAACTACAAGGAATTAACAAACTAGACCTAATAATTTGTAATTCTTGAATAGTGTTTATGCATGTATTGTTGATCTATTGGCTTTAACTGCTTTTAAATGAGGTCCTGTGTTAGAACTCACCTTATTCCTATTTGCCTGACTGAGGGGTAACTAATGAGAAAATAAATTAAATAACGGAGATTTGATGGCTACAAACTTCATCTAATTGCTAAACAGACCATTGATAGCTAATCTAGGGCAAGGGTAAGGGTTAGTAAAGCATACAGCCATAGACTGGCCAAAGTTGCATGGTGAAATTCCCTATTTGGGTGATCAACCACTTAAGTGATACCTAAGTTACCAACTTTACATGCTGGACACTAGACAAGGTTACTACTATAAGGTTTACTGTGTTAAGGACTTGTGGAGAACACTATACCCTAGTTTTATCTTCTATTGATTTTACAAAACATTCACTTCTACTTACTTGGTTGCGTGTTACTGAAATCATCATTTAAGATTTTGTTTTACAAAACCCCTCTTTCTTATAGAAAGAACTATATTAAGAGTACGACTAACAATATATTAGGCGAAGTGTAGACCTCATTACTCGTGGGATCGAACCTAACTTCTATTAGGTTCTTTATTTGAACAACGACCGCGTATACTTCTTTAGGGAGGTGTACTTTGAGCATATCAAATTTTGGCGTCGTTGCTAGGGAATAAGACTTTTAGATTAGACTAATTTTTGTTATTGTACTATTAAACCATTATTTCTTGATTTACATTTATTTTGAGGTATGTATTTTTGGGACAAAACAATACTTTTCCACTCATAATTAATGTTGATTTAACGAAAGGGAAAGTAAAGGCTTTGGTATCGGTGTTGAGGCATTTCAAGAGGGCGATTGGATGGATTGTTGTTGATATCATATACATTCCAGCAGGCATATGTTCTTATAAGATCTAACCCATGCTAGTTGCAACGGAGCATTGAGAACTAGAGGAGACTAAATCCACCTATGCAAGAAGTCCTAAAGAAGGAAATCATCAGGGGGTTGGATGCTAGAGTGGTTTATCCAATTGATGACAATAATTGCGTGAGCCCTATTCAATATGTGCCTTAGAAGTGAGAAATCATCGTGGTTCCCAAAGAATGAGCTTATACCAATGAGGACGGTTAATCATTGGAGAGTATACATAGATCACTACAATTTGAATGCTTGGACAGAGAAGGATCACTTCCCAATGTCATTCATGGACCAAATGTTAGATCGTCTTATTGGTAAAGGTTGGTACTTTTTCTAGATGGGTATTCGCGCTACAATCAGATCTATATAGCTCCGAAAGACCAAGAGAAGACCACTTTTACTTGATCCTATGATATATTTTCTTTCATGAGGAGTTTGTTCAAGTTGTGTAATGCACCAATGACCTTTCAGTGTTGCATGATGTCTATCTTTTCAAATTTGGTGGAAGACACTATTGAGGTATTCTGATGATTGCTTAGCCCACCTAGGTTATGTTCTAAAATGGTGTGAAGAATGCAATCTCGTGTTAAACGGGGAGAAGTGTCACTTCATGGTGAAAGAGGGCATAGTTCTTGGCCATCGAATCTCTCAAAAAGGCATTGAAGTTGATAAAGCAAAAATCGAGGTGATTGAAAAGTTTCCCCTACCTATCCCTATGAAGGATATTAAAAGCTTTCTGGGACGTCCTTGTTTTATCAACGATTTATCAAAGACTTCTCCAAGACAATGTACCCATTATGCAAGTTACTTGAGAAGGAAATAAATTTTGAGTGATGATGTTTGTTTGTAGGCGTTTGAAGGTTTGAAAGAGAAGTTGATCTCATCACCTATCATTATTTCATCGAATTGAGGACAACCATTTGAAGTTGTATGTGATGTGAGTGGGGTGGTGCTTGGCATGTTGTTAAGGTAAAGGCATGAGAAGATTCTTTATCCCATATACTATGTGACCAAAGCCCTAAATATTGGTCAAAAGAACTACACAGTCACCAAACAAGAATTCCTTGTTGTAGTCTTCACGTTCGAGAAGTTTAGATCCTATTTGCTTGGCACCAAAGTCACTATGCACACACTAACCATGCAACTTTGTGATATCTTATGGCAAAGAAGGATGCTAAACCAAGACTAATTCGATGGATGTTGTTGTTGCAAGAGTTCAACTTCGAAATGAAATATAGGAAAGGGATTGAAAATCAAGGTGTTGATCACTTGTCTAGATTGGAAGAAGAAACAATGTTAAAGTTGGACGATAGAGTTAAGATAGATGATACGTTTCGAGATGAAAAGGTTTTGGTAGTCTCTTATGATCGTATCGCTTGGTTCGTAGATCTTCGCTAATTACATAATGAGTGATGTGGTACTGTCACGACCCAAGGGTAACCCCCTAGACGTAACAAGGCGCATAGAACCTTGAAAGGCACCATGTAAGCCACTTAGCATATCATAACATGAGCATAGAACAATAAAGAGTAAAAACACATTTCAAGTCCAAGATTTTCATAAAGGAAAGCGAAAGTCTAGACTTGTCTCAATTAGCCATCTATTACAATACTTAAATAAAATAGGGTCATGGCCCATACAACAGAGTCTGAAAATCAAATACAAGAATGAAACTACTAAATGGAAACATATGTCCTCGAATCATGAGACTAACCAACAAGCAAGAAGAAATGAGTAAATCCAAGCTCTAGCCACAATGATGATCACTTTGAGAACCGGACCTACATTTACAGAAAATGTAGGAAAATATGGGTTAGTACAAAAATGCATTAAGTATGACAACTATGCATAAAATCATGAAAACATGCTAAAAGGGACATTTTAGTTGAATGCTTGCAATTTACTAAGTTAAAGCATCATTTTGAAGATAATGGAAAAGCATAGGTCATAAGCATAATCAACTCATTGATCATCATACCATAAGAGGAACATCTCATACATACCCTCAAAGCATACTTGTGCAATGCATGAATAAGTTTCCATAATCTCACCCACACAAAGTATAGCCTCTTGAGTAACTATAATTCGTTATTCATACTCTTGCTCATACTATTGTCATAATGGGGAATAAGACTTAACCTATATAGACCATATGAGTTTACCATGGAATCCGGTGTCTACCCCACACCGAAAAGGGGTTGTCATACTTGCCTAAAGTAGAACCATACTCTTATCTTAGGTGGATCCACTAGGTAAATACCTATGAGGGAACATAGTTTATGGGATAAGGAGATTGCTACTAGAAACCTTGACTCAACTATGGTAGAAGGTTTCCATCTCATGAGATACATACTTTGGGAACCCAGACTCAACTAAGGTAAAAGAAACCCATTTGGAAAGCCAGATTCAACTAGTGTAAAAGCTTTCATTGGGAAGCCGGACTCAACTATCATAGAAGCTTCCATCTAATATTCATATCCACTCGGTGCTAAGCATTAATTCCCGTGGAGTTCATATTAAGTCTTGACTTAAGTTCATATTCATGGAAGAATGTCTTTACACTCAAACCAACATAACTTATACTATAGCTCATAGATTGAAAAGGTGAGAATATTCTTGAACCTTAAAATCATTATTTTGTGAGAAAACCTTTCACATCATATCATATTCAAACATAGGTGTGTATATGAGGATAACCTTCCAACAACACAACAGCTAGATCATAATCATAATCACTTCACTCTCAAAGTGTTCTTAAAGCATATACAGAAATCTCATAATCATGCATAATTCTCATACTTTGCCCTTCAAGGACATACATCATATTTCATCAACATGTATAGAATTACTACATTAGACATGGATAATAACATGATTCAATTAACTCAATTACTACAAGCATATTTCACAATATCCTTCTTTCATCAATTTACCCACATCACAAGGTCATAAATTGGGAATATAGGGATTTCATGGATTCTTGGGGGATTTTAACATAAAACTATAATAAATCATCAATTCAACCATAATATAAAGTAATTAAACCATTAGAATATTTTTTGAAAGGAATCCATGACTTGGAGTCAAACCCAAGCTTTTGGGGAATTTCTATCTTTGAAATTGAGTTTTGGAGGGACTCCATGGATGAAGAGCTACAATATCTTAGTCATGAATCTCCAAAGAATTTGAGTAGAAAATCTTGCTCCTTAAAACCCTAGCTCCAACTTCCTCCTTCTTCTTCCTTGAAGTTCTAGAGAGAGATTTTTGGAGAAGATGAGTTCTTTTTGGATTTTTTAGAATAATGGCTTGGAAGCCTTAATTTGGTGACTTAAAAACCTTATATGGTTAATATAATTTAGTGTAAAATGACGTCACTTAATATTAATTAAAATCGAGAATCCCCATGATGCCTCTAAGTGTAACTGCCAAAAGGCAGTTTCAGGCCTCACCAACGACCCAACGACCACGGTCTGTGGATGGACCCACGTGGTGTATTGGTGGACCATGGGTTGAGGTTTTGAGGCATGTTTTTATAGGCTTGACCCACGACCCCTCACCCACGGGGCTTGGGTCACTGCAAGGCAGCTTTCTAAGGGTCAAGGACCCATGGTTGGTCCTTGGGGGTAATACCTTGACATTCTAGCACGAAACCGTATATTTTTAGGTATGTGGAGGTACGTTTACAACTCTAACCCTCACGTTAATCTCTAGTTTAGCCTACTAGTTTTTGGAGTGTTACAATATCTCCCCCTTGGGAACATTTGTCCTCAAATTATGATCTAGACACCTTACGGAATTAAAAACTCAAAACTAGCATCCCTACATGCATGAAACATCAAAATAATGCACAATTCAAAGGAGGAAACTTCAACTCCATCTAAAGCATAATCAATGCAACACAAGGAAGTAGGAACTACATCTAACAACCCATTATGCATGAAACTCAACATTTCTCATATTTATAGGAGGAACTACCTTCTCTAACTAAAAGCATGCTCAACACAATATCATGGAGCCAATATGCAATTACTCTCAAAAGCATACTAAATCATGTCAACTCATCTCATGAATTCTAATAGGCAACTCATATTAAATGCACAACAACATGAGGAACATCAATCATGAAAACTCATTTTCTTACTAAACATGAATTTCTCAAGAACATGCATAACATAAGGAAATCATGGAAAAATGCATATAACACATATGCCTCCCAAAATGCTAAAACTCAAGAGGAATTACTTACCTCAAGCTTGAATAGGAGTAGAAGGAAAGAGCTGAGGATATCGGGACTTCATATCAGCCTCGGCCTCCCAAGTAGCATCCTCAACTAAATTATTTCTCCATAAAACCTTCACGGAAGCTATTTCCTTGTTTCTCAATCTCTTGACTTGCCGGTCTAGGATCTTTACCAGAACCTTTTCATATCAAAGACTTTCGTCAAATCCTAACCCTTCTAGGGGAATAATGGATGTCGGATCTCCAATACACTTCTTAATAATAGAAACATGAAATACTGAATGAACCAGAGCCAACTCATTTGGAAAATCCAACTCAAAGGCATCTTTCCCAATACGTTTCAAAATTTTATATGGGCTTATATACCGGGGACTAAGTTTCCCCTTCTTGCCAAATCTCATCATACCCTTCATGGGTGAGATTTTCAAATACACCCAATCATTAACTTCAAATTCTAGATCCCTTTTTCTCACATCGGCGTAAGACTTTTTTCTACTTTGAGCCGTCCTCAACCTCTCTCTAATGAGCCGAACTTTCTCAATAGTTTCATAAACTAATTCGGGACCAATAAGAGCAATTTCACCTATCTCAAACCAGCCGACCAATCGGAGACCTACATCTCCTACCATATAAGGCTTCAAAGGGAGCCATACTGATACTTGAGTGATAACTATTATTATAGGCAAACTCCCAATTACCCTTAAAATCTGTGACACACGCCCTCAACAGATCTTCTAATGTTTGGATGGTACGCTCTGCTTGCCTATCAGTTTGGGGATGAAAATTTGTGCTAAGCTTAACCTTAGAACCAAGCCCCTTTTGGGAGTGACTTCCAAAAGTGTGAAGTAAATTAAGTACCCCGATTCAAAATAATAGATAGAGGAACTCCATGCAAATTCACTATCTATCTTATATACAACTTGGCATAGTATTCCGTTGAATGAGAAACCTTGACGGGAATGAAGTGGGCTGATTTTGTCATCCGATCTATAATGACCCAAATAGAATCGTGTTTCCTTCGAGTGCGAGGCAAACCCACAATAAAGTCCATATTTACATCTTCCCACTTCCAAGTGGGAATACCTATATTTTGGGACAAGCCTCCCAACCTTTAATGCTCAACCTTAACTTGGTTATAATTAGGACATTTGGCTACAAATCCTGCAGTATCTCTCTTCATACCATTCCACCAATAGACTTTCCATAGATCACGAAACATCTTGCTGGCTCCCAGATGAATAGAATATTGCGAACTATGAGCTTCCTCTAAAATTTTTTCCCTCAAACCATCAATATCCGAAACACATAATCAACCTTAGTACCTAGGCACCCTATCCCCCCTGGGAGAAAGCCTTAATGGACTTCTTGAGTACTGACTCTTTCAACTCAACTACTATAAGATCAAGGTCTTGTTTAGACTTCACATCAATCACAAAGGACGATTTAGAACCATTATGGACCATGACACCACCCTTGGTGGAATCCACTAGTTGGACAACTAGTCGGGCCAGTCTATGTACCTCATGAACCAATTCTTTGTTTTCATCCTCTACATGAGCCACACTACCCATGTACAATCTACTAAGCACATCCGCTAACATTAGCTTTGCCGGGGTGGTAAAGGACACTCATGTCATAATCCTTTAATAATTACAACCACCTTCATTGACGAAGATTCGATTCCTTTTGACTAAACACAAATTGAAGACTCTTGTGGTCAGTGAAAACATTCACATGGACCCCATACAAGTAATGTCTCCATATTTTCAAGGCAAATACCACCACCGCTAATTCAAGATCATGGGTAGGATAATTCTCCTCGTGGACTTTAAGTGTCCTTGAAGCATAGGCAATCACTTTACCATTTTGCATGAGGACACATCCCAGCTCCACTCTAGAAGCATCACAATATACCACAAAACCATCCATACTTTTAGTAAGGTCAACACCAGAGCAGATGTAAGTCTATGTTTCAACTCTTGGAAGCTTTTCTCACAAGTCTCCGACCACTCAAACTTAGCTTTCTTTTTAGTCAAAGCCGTCAATGGAGAAGCAATGGAGGAAAACCCCTCAACCAACCTCCTATGGTAACCGAAAAAACCCAAAAAGCTTCTAATGTAGGAAGAAGTTAGAGGTCTAGGCTAACTCTTTAATGCATCCGTCTTCTTAGGATCTACCTCAATACCCTTGCTTGACATAATCTGACCAAGGAAAGCTATAGACCTTAAACAAAATTCACACTTGCTAAACTTTGCAAATAGTTGTTGGTCCTTAAGAACTTGCCACAAAATTCTCAAATGGTCCATATGTTCATTCTCACTCCTTGAATAGATCAAGATATCATCGATAAACACAATCACAAACATGTATAAGTATTTCCTGAACACTCTATTGATCAAGTCCATAAATGCCGCTGGAGCATTAGTCAACCCAAACGACATTACCACAAACTCATAGTGACCATACCGGGTCCTAAAGGTCGTATTTGGAATATCAACCCCTTTCACCCTTAAGTGGTGATAACCCGAACAAAGATCAATCTTAGAGAAATAGCTAGCCCCTTGAAGTTGGTCAAACAAATCATCAATTCTCGGAAAAAGGATATTTATTCTTGGTGGTCACTTTATTCAATTGATGATAATCAATGCACATTCTAAGAGACCCATCCTTCTTTCTAACAAACAACACTGGAGCACCTCATAGAGAGATACTCGGTCGGATAAAATCCTTATCTAACAAATCTTTTAGTTGCCTTTTCAACTCTTTCAACTTTGCTAGAGCCATTATTTAAGAAGGAATGAAGATAGGTTGTGTATCTGGAAGAAGGTCAATACCAAAATCTATTTCCCACTCGAGAGGAATATCGAGAAAATCATCGGGGAAAACTTCCGCGAACTCATTCACTACCAGAACCGACTCTAGAGAAGGGTTTCAAATTCAACATCCTTCACCCTAACAAGATGGTAAATACACCCTTTGGAGATCATCTTTCTATCGTTAAGACAATATACAAATTGACCTCTAGGTATAGAATTTCCCCCCTTCAACTCTAAAATAGGCTCATTCGGAAATTGGAATCTAACCACCCAAGTCCTACAATCGATAGAGGTATAACATGCATGCAACTAATCCATACCCAAAATCACATCAAAGTCTAACATATCTAACTCCACCAAATCTACCAAAGTAACCCTATGGGGTAAGGAGATGGGACAACTTCTATAAAACCTCTTAGCCACCATCGAGTCACCAACCGGGGTAGAGACCAAAAACTGTTCTACTAACACTTCAGGGAGTATTTCAAACATCATTGCCACAAAAGGTGTCACAAAGGACAAAGTAGCATCAGGATCTAACAAGGCATATACATCAATAGAAAAGACTTTTAACATATCATTCAGCATATTTGGGGAGCTCTCTTCCTCACCTCGAGATTAAATAGTATAAAAGCGATTTTGCTTTTGGCATTGGAGTTTGAACTGCTTGGAGAAGCTTGTTTATCTTCCCTTCCCTTAACCTTGAGCATCAGACAATCTCTCATCTTGTGGCCAATTTTCCTTCAACTAAAACACCCATCGGTGCCAACTAGGCACTTACGATCATGCTTTCTACCACATTTTGCACAATTAGACCTAGCAACATAAGAACCAACACTATTACCTCCTTGAGGTTTAGGGTTGGAAACCCTATCCTTGTTGACCCTTGGAGCACTAGAGGATCCTTGGTTGGAAAACCTTTGTCTAAACCTTGGTCGACCTTGTCCATCAGACCAAGCATAAGAGAAGTTCCCATCACTGGTTCTAGCTCTTTTCACCTCCCTATTCTTTTTCTTAAGTTTTGACTCCTCAATTTGTTGAGCGTATGCCATAAGCCTTGAGATATCCATGTCATGATGGAGATTGTTGTACGCCATTCTACTTCAACCAAGTCGGACACACCCATCAAAAACCTAATCATCTCATCCCTTAAATCCGCCACAATAGTCAGACCATACTTGGACAATTAAGTGAATTTTAGTGTATACTCTTTCACACTCATACTTCCTTGACGAAGGTGAATGAATTCTTCCACCTTAGCTTCCCTCAACTGTAGGGGAAAGAATTTATCAAGAAATGTCGATTTGAATGTTTCCCATTCAATCGGGCCCGCTCCTACGGGTTTTCCCCTCTTTCACAGATCATACCATACTTGAGCAACATCCTTTAGTTGGTAGGCAGCTAACTCTGCCTTTTGTTTCGAAAACACCCTCATAATAACAAGAACTTTATAAACCTCATCGATAAACCATTGGGGATACTCTTCCACTTTAGAGACATGAAATTTGGGAGGGTACATTCTAGAAAAAATCCCTAACCCTAGGAGTAGCCGAATTCACATTAGGATTCACCGGAGCTACAACTTCTCTATTGGATTGAGCTGTCACTACTTGAGGCAACATTTGGATAGTAGACCTAAACTACGCATAGGTCACATTCTCAACCACAAGATCATCCAGAGCTTGATTATCTTGAGGAGGAGCTCCTTCATTCACATTGTCACCCTGCACTCTTCTAGCGTTAGCCCTTTGTGTATTCATATCCTGAAGACACAAGAGAAGGATTAGGAGAGAGACTTTATAGAGTTAATCTCTAAAGGCACGACTTACGAATAATGAAAGAACTGAAATTTCCTCAACATCTTATTGCCTCTCATTCATAAGTATGGCACGCTTCATACTCATGAAAAAGACTCTATTAGACGTGGCTTATGAGACATCATCCTAGAATCATTCTAAACCTAGTTCTCTGATACTGAGTTTATCATGACCCAAGGGTACCCCTTAGATATAACAAGGCACATGAAACCCTGAAAGGCACCATGTATGCCCCTTATAATATCATAACATAAGCATATAACAATAAATATAAAAACACATTTCAAGTCCAAGTTTGTCATAAAGGGAAGTGGAAGTATAGACTTGTCTCAATTAGTCATCTATTACAATACTTGAATCAAATAGAGACACAACCCATACAACATAATCCTAAAGTAAAATACAAGAATGAAACTAATAAATAGAAATATCTATTCTCGAATCATGAGGACTCACCAACAAGCAAGGAGAAATGAGTAAATCCAAACTCTAGCCACAATGATGACCACCTTAAGAACCAGACCCTACACTTGGGGAAAATGTAGGAAAATATGGGTTAGCACAAAAATGCACCAAGTATGATAGTCATGCATAAAATAAAACCATGAAAACATGCTAAAAGGGACATTTTAGTTTAATGAATGCAATTTACTAAGTGAAAGCATCATTTTGAAGATAATGGAAAAGCATAAGTCGTAAGTATAATCAACTCATAGATCATCATACCATAAGAGGAACATCTCATACATACCCTCAAAGCTTACTTGCGCAATGCATGAATAAGATCCCATAATCTCACCCATACTAAGTAAAGCTTCTTGAGTAACTATAGTTCATAAATCATCTTCTTGTTCATACTATCATAATGGGGAATAAGTCTTAACCGACATAGACCATGTGAGCTTACCATGGAATCCGGTGTCTACCCCACACCAAAAAGGGGTTGTCTAACTTGCCTAAGGTAGAACCATACTCTTAGCTAAGGTGGATCCACTAGCTAAATACCTATGAGGGAATATAGTTTATGGGATAAGGAGATATCTACTAGCAACGCAGACTCAACTAAGGTAAAAAGAAACCATGTGGAAAGTCAGACTCAAATAGTGTAAAAACTTTCATTGCGAAGCCGGACTCAACTATCGTAGAAGCTTCCATCTCATATTCATATCTACTTGGTGCTAAGCATTAATTTCCATGGAGTTTATATTAAGTCTTGACTGAAGTTCACATTCATGGAAGAATTTCTTGACACTCAATCCAACATAACTCATACTATAGATCATAGATTCAATAGGTGAGAATAGCCTTTCAACCTTAGAATCATCATTTTGTGAGAAAACTTTCACATCATATCATATTCATACATAGGTGTGTATATGAGAATAACCTTCCAACAACACAACAACTAAATCATAATCATAATCACTTCACTCTCAGTGTTCTTAAAGCATATACATAAATCTCATAATCATGCATAATTCTCATACTTTGCCCTTCAAGGACCGTAGATCATATTCCATCAACACGTCTAGAATTACTACATTAGCTATGGATATATAGATATGAAGAGATTTTTTTTAAAGAAAAATGGTTTTAAAATAAAAAGAAAAAGGGATGTGGGTGCAAGAAAAAAACCACCCACTTTTTGAATGATGACACACTTCAGCACACTTCCGACAGATGGACATATAAACAATGTTGCTTCTTCAATATAATTAGTAACCGATTACAGGGCAATAAGAAGTAAATATTACATAATTGTATAATTGAGGTACACACACTCCCGCGTGAAGCGTCGGTAGTTTCCCTAGTTTATACATAAAAGAGAACTATAGGCCCGCTGACGTGGCACCACCACAGACCAAGATTCCCTTTTAATTTATTTATTTTCAAAACTAGCATTCACCTTTCATGAAAGGTTGTGACTTTTACGAAGAGTTGCGACTTTTATGAAATGTTGTGACGTTTATGAAATGTTGTGACCTTTTCGAAGGGTTGTGACTTTTCTAAAGAATTGTGACCTTTCCGATAAGGCACAATAAACATTTGTTCACACTACCCTATGTTGTCTATACATAGAGGGATTTCCTCTCATTTTAAAACAATGAAAATTCTGAACTTCTTCTTCTTCTGCACAATTAAATATTCGTGTACTTTGCTCCTATTGAGTGGCTTATTGGCACCATTGTTTTTGTATCAATATGTTGGTGAATAAAATTATTCCATCCTAGGAGGATCTAATTCTTTAAATCTCATGTATTAGAGGGGAATAATTTTCTTAAGGGGACACTGTGCATTGATTGGACTCAATTTTTTCCTTTCTATTTCATTCTAATTTTACATATCCTGGTATTTTTCTTTACGGTAATTAACTTATGCTTATGATGTTAATTGTTGTTTTTAGTACATATTTTAAACTCTGTTGTTTATGTTTCTGCAAAGTTATTGTCTCCAGTTATACTGAACATAAACACATAGTAGGTATATTCATTGTGCAGAAAACAATTATTGTACTTAGTTCCAAGAATTCATGTTTTGATATTCTATATAAAATTCGATAACTTAAAAGTACTATATATAAGCTTACACATTATCTATTTTAACATAGATATGAAGTTTCTCACTTATAAATTGAACAAAATCATTATGAACGTTCAAAAGTTATAATTGTTTTCATGTTCAAGCGTAATTTCTTTTTTTGAATTTGTTAACAAATTTTTGAATTTTTCTCTAAGACATAGATCACAATTGTATAATCTATGCAACTTAAATGTGTTCCTTTTCTTACGAAATGCCTTAGGATATATATATTCTTATTTTCTTCTTTATTTTTCCTTTAAATGTTGATTAAAGAACCAATGATTTATTATTTCCTAAATAACTCGTTCATTAGAGGTTCTTGAGTTATTTGATAATGACAAATAATCAAATTCATGTTGGGATATTGCTAATATTTTTTTAAGAACGTCTATTTTTTATTATTTTTAATATATGGATATTAGTTAAGGATTATTTGCAAGTTCAATGCAATTATTATTTATGACCGCGCGTACAAATATATATATATATATATATATATATATATTAATTTATTACTAATTTTTTTAAATTTTCCGAAAAAATAAAAATTAAAAAAAATGTTGAAAACAATTTTTTATATATATAAAAGTCATTTGTGGAAGTTAATGTGTGTTTGTACCTTAGAACGTGCATATTTTGGGTTGTACATGTTCATTATGATTCTCTGAAAAAACAATGCCTACTCCTGTCACATGGTTTTCTTTTTAAGCATATATAAGGGGAGTAGAGGTGTTGGAGGTAGACTGAGACGATGGCAGGCGGACATCATGGGCGCCTGTGGGCTTAGTGGGCGTGCTGCGTGGGTGTTTGATGGCATGCATGGCTTGTTTGTGCTACGCCATTGGGTGTCTACAAAAACATGCCGACGACGGCTTGTAGGGCGACCATGTACCGCTGAGGGCATTTATCTCGATCGGTCTATACGCGTTTGGTGTTGAAATGGCAGTGCTTTCGGGCGAGTGGCGAGTTCTAGAGCTCCTGTTATGGCTAACTCTAGGCGCTGCATGCACGGGGCACGTAAGGCCATGTACTACCAGACTCTATCGGTGGACCGGGCGTGGGCGGTGCTCGTGCAAGAACTTTAGTCTGTCTTCAACACCTTTGCAGTGATTAAATTCTCACCCCCTTCGGTCGGTGCGCAACAGCGGGGAAAGCATTGGCCTTGCAACGAAGGCATGGGCATCAACGCATGGCATCTCATGTCGGGCATCGGGACGGGTGTTGGGCGTGCATCGACGAAGCTAATATATATATATATATATAATAGGAGATGTAAAAGTGTCACTTGTCATCACCACAAAGATCCAGTAATTTTACAATTCAAAAAGTAATTTAAAAATATTTTAAATCCGTATCAACTAACCTAGAAGAAAAAAAAAGAGTTACCACCTAAAATTAAAAATCCTTGCTATTTTTTAATTTAAATTTTAAAATTTCCTGTTTTGAAATACAATTTCCTGAAATAATTTTAAAAAATAAAGTCAAAGTTAAATAACTTTTAAAAAAATAAAAGATATACTTTTTCCGTCTTTAAGTATTTTTTAAAATACTTTTTTCTATTCTAATTTATTTTTTAAAATTGAGAAGTGTCAACTCCCAATGTAATTATACTACTTTTCATCAAAAAATATGTTAATTTTAATTGAAATAACTTAAAAAAATTATAAACATTTTTATGTCTTTTAGTTTTTGTTATTCCATTTAAATTTTATAAAATTGAACAGTTATCAACTCCCAATATAACTGTACTACGTTTCTCTAAAAATATGTCAGTTTTAACTAAACCGTTCGCAATTTTCTGGACAAAACATATTTTTCTTGACAATGTGTACTTTTTGGTAGTTCTTCGTGATTTTGTTTCTTTTTTCAATTTGTTGATCAATGATTGCCTAAGTGTTTGAACATGTATGTAATGATCATGACAGAAACACCATAGATAGTTTTGATGGATTTCAAGATTGTATTCTATTTGGTAGTAGATCTATCGAAGAATCTCCATGGCCACAAGCTTCTAAAGATTCGCGAAATAGATAAGTAATTTGAAGTTACACTTTTATTGTTTACTTTAAACACCAAGAAGTTACAATTTTTTTCACATCCAGTTGATGATTCAAGAAGTGTGAAATCACTACATCAAAAATGATCTTTAACGGCAATTAATTAACGACAATAACATAATGAAAACTATATATGTACTTTTAGTAGCAATTATCACTCTTTATATATGTCCCCAAAGACTTAAGCGACATTGGATCCAATTACAATTAACTAATGCCAGTAAAAATTTTAACACTCTTTGTTTATGTGTATATTTATTACCGCTAAAATGTGTTTTTGTTGTAGTGAATGATGCAACAATTTACAAATAATAACTTTGGTTCAGGAAGACAGAGATAGCATTCAAGTTTCCTCAAGATTTGTTAGACTTGAGTTTCTGGCCAAAGAGCCAAATCAAACAATATTGAGGTATGAAAATGAAATCCAATTGTAATTGCTTAGATTCCTATTCATGAATAAGGGTGGAGTTTAAAAATAATGGTTTGAAAATAAAGTTCTATAAATTATTTATTTTTACTATGTGTGATAAGATCAAGTTAATTGAATAGAGATTGTGATTTCGCTACATAGATTACATAGTCCTAAAAGATCATAATCATTTTCTTCCTACGGAATACATTTTAAGAAGTATCTTTAAGTTTACTTTTTCTATTCAATAACATATAATTTTACATAAGATTTTCCATTTAAATTTGAATCTCAATCTTTTAGATCTCTATCAATTATTTATTCATATCTCCATTTTACTTTAATATTTAGTGTCTTTAATCCATTATTGTGGGAACAAACATTCACAAACCCTATTTAGTGTTTTATTTGAAATAGTATAAAAATTCTTATTCTTATCGACTTATTATTTTAATTATTTATAGAACTATTTCATTTTTTTGCAAGTTCTACAATCCACAATTGATAGAATATGTGGCTAATGTTTAAGTATTTTTAGACTCTTGTTTCTATCTAACAAGAATACTTATCTTTATTGATTGACATCTATTTTAATTATCTAAAAAATATATAATCATTTCAATATTACATAATTTAGATATTTTCCTAAATTTTCACTACAAATTGCATTTTTATTAATGTGGCTTTAACATTTAATTTTTTTATTAGCTTTTTGTTTCTCTTATATAGATATGAAGAGATCTTTTTTAAAAGAAAAATATTTTTAAAATAAAAAGGAAAAGGGATGTGGGTGCAAGAAAAAAACCACCTACTTTTTTAACTTTTATTGTGTACTTATGATTGAAACTTTTAAAAACACATAATCTGAGGAGGAGGAGGAGGAGGAGTACATAGTTTATGAATTATTAAAATCAATTTATAATCTGAAAAATAAATATTAAAGTGTAAACATTTTTTGAAAAATGGTCTTACAAAAATAAAATAAATAAATAAATAACTTAATAGAATGTATGGCTAATGTTAGAGTATTTTTGGACTCTTATTTTTATCCTAATTAGAGTACTTCTCTTTATTAATTGACATCTATTTAATTATTTAAAAATATGTAATTATTTTAAAATTATATAATTTAGATCTTTCCCTATAATTTCTTTGCAAATTGCATTATCGATTAATGTGGCTTTAATGTTTACAATTTTTTTAATTAGCTATTTGTTTCTAATATAAAGATATGAAGAA
The DNA here is from genome assembly GCA_037074985.1 of Solanum bulbocastanum. Taxonomy (NCBI): domain Eukaryota; kingdom Viridiplantae; phylum Streptophyta; class Magnoliopsida; order Solanales; family Solanaceae; genus Solanum; species Solanum bulbocastanum. The sequence continues at coordinate 25,960,681 of CM073600.1, forward strand.
AATTAGAAAAAATCAGTTTAAAAAAGATAAAGAAAAAGTGTCGTGATTGCAAGGAAAAAAACACCCATATTTTCACTTTTATTGTGTACATCTGACACTTGAAAGTTTTAATTATATTTTATTTTAAATCTCTCGTGTTTGCAATTTTTTGAAACAAATAATTTGTAATTTTTTTTTAAAAAAGTGCAAAATTTATGAATCATTAAAATTAATTTAAAATTTGAAAATAAAAAAAATTATAAACACTAAAACTTCTTATCCACATACTTCTTCACTTTCCTAGCTACTAACGAAGGATACAACGAATATACATTAGAACAAGGCGATAAAATAATAAAACGAGAAGAAATTGAAAATGATTACCTACAAGTATAATTATGATACTTATCATGCTTTAAACTTGGAGTTTTGCATTGTTCTTAAGCACTTGTTAGTAGGTTTGATGGTAATTTACCTTTGTTTTGTAGGAAAAAAGGTTTTTGACACACCGGGATGAAAAATTTAGTGAAACAACAACTTTTGGAGTTAAACTATTTGCCCTATGAGTTGTAGACTTTCTACAAGCCGTAGGGATGAGGTGTGGAGCTTAGTGTTGGGAAACAAGACTGGACTACGAGTCGTAGGAACTTCTACGAGCCATAGGTCCAAGTCGTAGAAAAGATTAAAGTTTTTAAGCCCTAGTACAGGGACTACAATTCGTAGCCTTGTCTATAGAAAAGTCGATAAGATTGAAAGAGGAAGTTGTTTTGATGAAAGGTTCCTACGATTCGTAGAACCTAATCGTAAAAATGACTATCGAAATCCTATTTTTCCTATGTTTTGTTAGACTAATATATTTAGGAGTGGATGTCTATAGTCTTTTGTTAGCCGTTTTTATGGTTAGACAGTAGATAACCTTGTTTTTGCTTTATGAGAATTTATTTTGTGAAACCCTTTTCCATTTTAATTCTTTAAATCGTTGGTTCATATTGCAATCTTTTATTTCATCAATTCAAGATGACAAAATTTATCTATGCTAATTGTAAGTTCATGATTTATTTAACAACATTTATATTAATTGTGATCACCCAAGCATGAGTAGCTAAATCCACAACTACGGTTGTGGGAACTACAAGGAATTAACAAACTAGACCTAATAATTTGTAATTCTTGAATTGTGTTTATGCATGTATTGTTGATCTCTTGGCTTTAACTGCTTTTAAATGAGGTCCTGTGTTAGAACTCACCTTATTCCTATTTGCCTAACCGAGGGGTAACAAATGAGAAAATAGATTAAATAATGGAGATCTGAAGGCTACAAACTTCATCTAATAGCTTATGATAGCTAATCTAGGGTCAAGGGTAAGGGTTAGTAAAGCATACACCCATACACTGGCCAAAGTTGCATGGTCATGAAATTCCCTATTTGGGAGACCAACCACTTAAGAGATACCTAAGTTACCAACTTTGCATGCTGGACACTAGACAAGGTTACTATTATAAGGCTTACTGTGTTAAGGACTTTTGGAGAACATATATACCCTAGTTTTATCTTCTACTGATGTTACAAAACATTCACTTTTGCTTACTTGGTTGCATGTTACTAAAATCATCATTTTAGCTTTTGTTTTACAAAACCCCTCTTTCTTACGGAAAGAACTGTATTAAGAGTACAACTAAAAATAAATTAGGTGAAGTTTAGACCTCATTACTCATGGGATCGAACCTAACCTCTCTTAGGTTCTTTATTTGAGCAACGACCACTTATACTTCTTTAAGGAGGTGTACTTTGAGCATATCAAATTTTGGCGTCGTTGCTAGGGAATAAGACTTTTAGATTAGACTAATTTGTGTTATTGCACTATTAGTCCATTATTTCTTGATTTACATTTATTTTGAGGTATGTATTTTTGGGCCAAAACAATACTTTGTCGGACATAATTGATGTTGATTTAACTAAAGGGAAAGTAAAGGCATTAGTATCAGTGTTGAGGCATTTCAAGAGGTGACATCATAGACATTCCACCAATCATATGTTCTTGTATGATCTAACCCATGCTTCATTGGAACCGAGCATTGAGCACTAGAGGAGACTAAATCCACCTTGCAAGAAGTGGTAAAAAAGGAAATCATCAAGTGGTTGGATGCTAGAGTGGTTTTTATCCAATTGATGGCAATAAATGGGTGAGCCCCATTCAATGCGTGCCTTAGAAGGGAAGAATTGTCGTGGCTCCCAAAGAATGAGCTTATACCAATGAAAACAGTTAATGTTTGGAGAGTATGCATAGATCATCGCAAGTTGAATGCTTAGATAGAGAAATATCACTTTCCAATGCCATTCATGGACTAAATGTTAGATTGTCTTTTTGGTAAAGGTTGGTACTTTTTCTTGATGGGTATTCGCATAGATCTGGAAGACCACAGGAAGACCATTTTCATGTGATCCTATGGGACATTTTCTTTCATGAGGAGTTCGTTCGAGTTGTATAATGCACCAATGACCTTTCAGTGTTGCATGATGTCTATCTTCTTAGATATGGTGGAAGACACTATTGAGATATTCATGAATGAATTTTCTATTGTAGGTGACTCGTCTGATGATTCCTTAGACCACCTAGGTGATGTTCTTAAAAGGCGTGAAGAATGCAATCTCGTGTTAAACTGGGAGAAGTGTCACTTCATGGTGAAAGAGGGCATAGTTATTGGCCATCCAATCTCTCAAAAAGGCATTGAAGTTGATAATGCAAAAATCGAGGTGATTGAAAAGTTTCCCCCACCTATCCCTGTGAAGGATGTTAAAAGTTTTTGGGGACATCCTGGTTTTATCAACAATTTATCAAAGACTTCTCCAAGAAAGAGCACCCATTATGCAAGTTACTTGAGAAGGAAATAAAGTTTGAGTGATGAAGCTTGTTTGTAGGCGTTTGAAGGTTTGAAAGAGAAGTTGAGCTCATCACCTATCATAATTCCATCAAATTGAGGACAACCATTCAAAGTTGTATGTGATGTGAGTTGGGTGATGCTTGTCATGTTGTTAGGGTAAAGGCGTGAGAAGATTCTTTATCCCATATACTATGTGACCAAAGCCCTAAATATTGCTCAAAAGAACTACACAATCACCAAACAAGAATTCCTTGTTGTAGTCTTCGCGTTAGAGATGTTTAGATCCTATTTCCTTGGCACCAAAGTCACTATGCACACACTGACCATGCAACTTTGTGAAACCTTATGGCAAAGAAGGATGCTAAACGAAGACTAATTTGATGGGTGTTGTTGTTGCAAGAGTTCAACTTCGAAGTGAAATATAGGAAAGGGACTGAAAATCAAGTTGTCGATCACTTGTGTGGATTGGAAGAAGAAGTTATGTTAAAGTTGGACGATAGAGTTGAGATATATGATACATTTCCGGATGAAAAGGTTTTGGTAGTCTCTTATGAACTTATCGCTTGGTTCATTGATATCGCTAATTACTTGATGAGTGATGTGGTACTGTCATGACCCAAGGGTACCCCTTAAACGTAACACGGCAGATAGAACATCGAAAGACACCATGTAAACCACTTAGTATATCATAACATGAGCATAGAACAATAAAGAGTAAAAATGCATTTCAAATTCAAGATTTTCATATAGGAAAGTGGAAGTCTAGACTTGTCTCAATTAGTCATCTATTACAATACTTGAATCAAATAGGGTCATAGCCCATACAACAGAGTCTGAAAGTCAAATACAAGAATGAAACTACTAAATGGAAACATATGTCCTCGAATCATGAGGACTCACCAACAAGCAAGGAGAAATGAGTAAATCCAAACTCTAGCCGCAATTATGACCACCTTGAGAACCGGACCCTACACTTACGGAAAATGTAGAAAAATATAAGTCAGTACAAAAATGCATCAAGTATGATAGCTATGCATAAAATCATGAAAACATGCAAAAAGGGATCTTTTAGTTGAATGAATGCAATTTACTAAGTTAAAGCATCATTTTGAAGATAATGGAAAAGCATAAGTCATAAGCATAATTAACACATAGATCATCATACCATAAAAGGAGCATCTCATACATATCCTCAAAGCTTACTTGTGCAATGCATGAATAAGATCCCATAATGTCACCCATACTATGGCTCATCATTCATACTCTTGTTCATACTATTATCATAATGGGGAATAAGCCTTAATCGACATAGACCATATGAGTTTACCATGGAATCTGGTGTCTGATCAGTCCATAAATTAGACTCATTTAGGGCTTTATTTTAATAGAATTAGTGTCCTCAAATGCATATTTTGTCTCAATAACTAATGTAAATCCTTAATTTCAGGTATTTGGAGTTTGAGGCAAGGCATAGACACTACTTGGCAAAAAGGAACAAAACAGATGAAAAGAGGAAGAAAAGAAGGCCTGAGGATTGCCTAATGTATTTGATGAGTCGCCGAAGGCCTTAACTCACCCAAAGTTCCAGTGTGCTCAGCCCTGAAGGAAAAGATCAAGTCGGCGATGAAAAGGAGCAGTTGGCGTGTCGCCGAACAGTTTCGCGAAGCAGTACTATATTGCCCAATGATCCAAAACACGAAGATGCTGAAGGCAAGAGCTAAAAGGCATTGAAGGAGACCAAAGGGCGGGTCACCGAGTGTATCGGCGACCCCGACTAACTGCGCCGAGTGATCCTTCGCAACACATTTTTTGACAACTATAAATACTAGTTGAATATTTATCTTAGTATGCAATTTCAGAGGCAACATTTTATTTTTCTAAGTTTTCAAGTAGAGAACATTTTGCTTAGCTTTTAAAGATTTGAAGACTTCCAATTCCAAGAAATTGGAAGTGGGTGTTGAAGATTCTTCATCTTATACTCGATTGAAGTGAATATAAATCATACCCAATTGATGTTACTTCGATTTGGTATCATTTTCTTCCTTTTTTTCTATGTATAGCTAAAACCCCAATTCTTGGGGTGTTATTTTGTGAATATGGGTTAAATTTCCTATTGGGTCTTGCTTGTTGATGGTTTATTTATTGTTTAAATGTGATTTCATTTAGTAGTTGTGTATGAACTTAATGGGATTGTAGTTGTGAATACGATTTCATCTTAGTGTTTTGGGCTTGCTCGAGAGAGAGGTCCTAAAACTAAGACTACTAAATTAATAGCCGGTGATATTGGCTCGACATGGGTTAAACTCGAGAGAGTGAACCCTAGTCCTTCTCCCAAACATTCAGCTCGAGAGAGTGAATGGGCTAAGGCGGAGGCTGTGCTTAATACGACAACTCGGTGTTCGAGAGAAACTGAGTTGATTCAGGGTAAGTTGCTCGAGAGAAAATTTACCCCCACTATAGTCTAGCCTAGTCACAAGTGTTCAAAAATTTACTATCAAAAGCATGTACCCAATAGTCTAGTTTATCTCGTATTCCTATCACATCCCAAGAATCTCGTCTCCCAAATTCGCATCTTCATATTTTCACTATTTTTGTTCATTAATTGAATACAAACCCCACATTGATAATTGACATTCGTGTCAACCCCTTAATATATCATGTTTTTACTCGATAATGTTTTTAGCTATGGTTAATTCTATCATATTTGCGCTTAACTCTTAATTCTTAGAAACCGCTCCCTTGGGACTCGACCCCAATCCATTCGATTGAGTTATATTACAATTGTACAATCGTAGACACTTGAATTGAAAGTTGTGTCTTGATTATGCAAACATCAAAATGGCGTCGCTGCTGGGGAGTGGTGTTATTTGAGAATTTTCAGTTAAGTTGAATTTCGTTCTTGTTAATTATAGTTACACTTAATTCTTAGTTTTGTTTTGCTTGTTTGTGTATTGAAACAGGAAAGATGAGTATGAATGGTAACTATGGGTACCAAATGGACCAAGTTCTATCTTCTCTCTATGAGTATGAATGGTAACTATGGGTACCAAATGGACCAAAAGCTATCTTCTCTCTACCTAGAGCCAAAAGAGGGATGACCTTACAAAAATGAGGCAAACCTCACTAATGAAACTTGAGTGACGAGTTGCGTTGTGCCACGATATTAAATAAGGCGCTTCTTGGGAGCCAACCCAAGGTTTTACCACTTTATTTTTGCTTTAAGAAATAATGGTGTGTTGTTTGTGTAGGTCGAAGTATGGAAAGTGAGTGAAAAATGCAAATTTGCGAGCCAAAGGTCTAGTCGGCGCATCGCCGAAGAAGTCGGCGACCCTAACTTAGACCGTCGTTGGACTAAAGACAGCTTCAAAGTGGAGTTTGTAAAACTCGGCGTGCCCAGGAAATTATTGACGAATCGTCGACCTAGTTGGCAATTGCGATCTAGTTCGCTATTTGGACCCCTCGTTTAACTAGAGGTCCAGTAAAACTCGGTGAGGTAAGTATCCACTCGGCGTGTTACCAAATGGATTGGCGACCATGACTGTCACCAAATGGGAGAGAACTGGACGGTTCTTAAAAGGCCAAAGGTTTAAACTTTCAAACTCTACACTTTCCCTCACTTTAGACCTTCACAAACTCGCACCCATTTAGTATTTTCAATATTTCTTGCGATTTTACTGTATTTGAGTTGTTGATTGATGCTTCGAGTTGGAATACATTGCTGCATAGCATTTCGAAAGTATTTTAATCGGCATCTGAAGTTGGTTTTCCGAACCCCAAATTTATTTTTAGCAATTTTGTACTCATTTGCAATGATCTTATCTTAGTGATGTGTGTTGGGCCTCTCTGATCTTAATTTTTTTTGCTTATGCCTGTGAAAATCTTTCTTGTAGTGTTTATATTTTTAAAATCCCATATTTTTTGTGCATTAAAATTGGTTAAATCTTGTGGGGTTGTGCTTGCATGTTGTTGAGTCTAGCAGGGAGAAGTCTAAGTATCCCAAAGATATGGTAAAGACCAATATTGTCATGCCACCCCAAAAAAGAGCACTGGATACCACAATGAATGAAGGGGGGAGGGGGGAGGGGGGAGGGGGGTAAAATCCCCCCAAGAAAGGAAGACAAGAACCTCCACCTGGAAATAAAGGCAAGGGCAAGAGGCCCACTTCTGACAGGAAGACCACTATCAGAGATCCTAATGTTGCTTTGTGGCCCCAGGGATTCTATGCATCTGTGCAGGCCTTTTTGGCGGAAATACCCTTGGCAGCTCCTAGTGGGTTTGTTACTGTTGTTTCTTCTGAGGTGACTTCGAGTATTGAGACCCAAGACTAGAGTGATGCACCGGGCACTGATGCCCAAACAGATGGAACGACTGTGTAGACAGGACCCCTTCTTTACCTCCCTCTCTGTCTTACTTTATTTCACTTTTGGATAATTTTGTTTGCATTTGAGGACAAATGTTTTATTTGTGGTGGGAGTGAGGCCCACCTTTTGTGATTTTGTGACTCTCTGGTTTTGTTTATATGTTGGGTTGTGAGCTGCAATTGTGTTTTATACACTGCATCTTTTGGATGTTTGAGCTTGTGGCTCCATGTTTTTAATTGTTAATGATTTTTATGTTTCTAGAAAATTTTGCCACCTCTTGTTTGTATTGAATGTGGCTATTCTTGTGCAAATTTGAGTATCGGTTTGATCTATACCGATGATTTGAATAGTGCTTATAATTGAACAAAACTGAAGTTGTATAGACAGTATGTGAAATCACTGCATCTCGTTGTGACTAGCTAATTATCAAATCGAGTCTTTTGTGATGAGCATTGCACACTAGCAAAAGTGTGGAGTCTTGTTTTACTTTGGTGTCAATGCCTTGTATGATGAGATTATTGTGAACCATGTGTGATGACACCTAGAATTTGCCCCGTTGGTCCGGTTGACTAAGTGATTCAATTTCTTGGGATGATCTTAGGCAACTTTAAAGAGTGTGAACCAATCTAACATATACCTCTTTTGTGGCCTACCTTGTGAGTGTGTGAACCTCTTTTAGCACCCTTTGAACCTTAACCTTTTCTTGGAAGAAACTTGATAACATTGCTACCTTTTATTGATCCATTACCCATAATCCTCATGATCTGTGGTTTGTTTAAATAGCCAACTTAGGCCAAAAGACTAAATTGGGGGTGTGGTGAAAAGAGAAGGCAAATCAAGTAAATGCAAAGAAGTCCCTTGTGCCTATGTTTTGAGAAAAATAGAACCCCTCTATATAAATACAAAGAGAGAAGAAAAGATTGAAAAAGAAAAAAGGGAAGAAAAAGTGGTGAAATAAAGTTGTGGAAATACAAAGAAAATGGGGTTTCCAATGACTCATGAAAGATGAATAAAAGGTGACTTTTGAGCTTGAATAAAATTGATAAAGAGAAGGAAAGGTGTTGTTCACATCACATTTCATGACGATTTTCAGCCTATAAGCCTAAATGACCATACCTTTACACTCAACCCCATTACAAGCCTTGAAAAGACCTTTTTGATCTTGAGTGAGCTAAAACAATTGTCTATTGGAAAATACGGGAAAACCTATGGGTGAAAGCATGCATTGTGTTCTTCTTTGTGAGTGTGAGCATTGCATTTTATTCCGAAACTTTAAATTATTGAACCATTGAGTGTGAATATGGAATCATTCTTCTGTGTGAGGGCATTTGATTTCCTTTGTTGATCTTGGACTTGCATTTGAAGCAAGTATAGTGAGCTTGAGATTCTTTGATAATGGTGTGTCACAACTTGAAACTTTGAGTGCACATTTGATCTTCGCATGAGTAAATTGAGTCTTGTGTGTGCATTCATGATTGAGTCTTGTGTAGCATTGTTCAAGAATTCCTTTTTGAACTGCCGAACTTGAGTTTTACTTGAGGACAAGCGAAAGCTTGAGTTGGGGCTGTTGATGAGTCCACAATTTGGACTCATTTAGGGCTTCATTTTAATAGAATTAGTGTCCTTAAATGCATATTTTGTCTCAATAACTGATGTAAATCCTTAATTTTAGGTATTTGGAGTTTGAGGCAAGGCTTAGACAATACTTGGCAAAAAGGAACAAAACTGCTGAAAAGACGAAGAAAATAAGGCCTGAGGATCGCCTAATGCATTTGGCGATTCTCTGAAGGCCTCAACCTCACCCAAAGTTCCAGTGTGCTGAGCCCTGAAGGAAAAGATCAAGTCGGCGATGAAAATGAGCAGTCGACGTGTCGCCAAACAGTTCTGCAAAGTAGTACTATATCGCCCAATGATCCAGAACGTGAAGATGTTGAAGGCAAGAACTGAAAGGCGATGAAGCAGACCAAAGGGCGGGTCGCCGATGCGCCAAGTGCATCGGCGACCCCGACTAACTTCGCTGAGTGATCCTTCGTGATACATTTTTTGACAACTATAAATACTAGTTGAATTTTTATCTTGGTATGCAATTTCAGAGACAACATTTTATTTTTCTAAGTTTTCAAATAGAGGACAGTTTGCTTGGCTTTTAAAGATTTGAAGACTTCCAATTCCAAGAAATTAGAAGTGGATGTTGAAGATTCTTCATCTTAGACTCGATTGAAGTGAATATAAATCATACCCAGTTGATGTTACTTCTATTTGGGATCATTTTCTTCCTTATTTTCTATGTCTAGCTAAAACCCCAATTCTTGGGGGTGTGATTTTGTGAATATGGGTTAAATTTCCTGTTGGGTCTTGCTTGTTGATGGTTTATTTGTTGTTTAAATGTGATTTCGTTTAATAGTTTTGTATGAACTTAATGGGATTGTAGTTGCAAATACAATTTCATCTTAGGGCCCATTTGGCCATGCGATATGGAATCATGATATGGAATCATGAGATGAAATTGAAGTTTTGTTTGGACATGCGATATGGAATTTTTGTGTTGTATATTTTCTCATAAACATAAAAATCTCATAAGTTGTAAAACTATTAAAATAACCCAATTGTTTATTTAATCTTATCAAATAAACAAAAATTTATAAAATCGCATGACAAATTATTACAAAATTATTTATTCTCCACTTAAGTAATTGTTTCATCTAACTTTAATTTAATAAAAAAAATTGAACATAAATTGTAATGTATTAGTCTTTAATATAATCCTCCCTCATAGTACGGACAATTTGCTCACGTTGAACTTGCATTTCTCGATCATGTGACTGAGAAGACGAACCAACATTATTACTTTGAGTCATTTGTTGGTCAACAATAAATTTTATGTCGGTGAGAATAATAAATTTTATGTATGTGAGAATAATAAATTTTAAAAAGTAATGATGTGATTATAAATTTTATTTACATATGAAATAAATGGTTAGTAGATATAAATGTGGGGTTGTTTTAACAAAATATAAAGTCGTGGATCAATTTTTGTATCTAAATATCTCAAATCATGATATGGAATTGCCATATAATTCCATATCATGGTTTTTGGAGAATATGGAATCACATCTCATGATATGTAATCATGGATGGAATCAGCATAAAATCGCATGTCCAAACACTGATTCCGTCTCACAATACCATATCGTGATATGGTATTGCATGGCCAAACGCCTACTTAGTGTTTTTGGCTTGCTTGAGAGAGAGGTTATAAAACTAAGACTAATAAATTGATAGCCGGTGATATTGAGTCGACATTGGTTCAACTCGAGAGAGTGAACCCTAGTCCTTCTTTCACAAATTTAGCTCGAGAGAGTGAATGGGCTAAGGCAGAAGTTGTGCTTAATGCGGCAACTCTGTGTTCGAGAGAAACCGAGTTGATTCGGGGTAAGTTGCTCGAGAGAGAATTTACCCCCACTATAGTCTAGCTTAGTCACAGATGTTCAACAATTTACTATCGAAAGCATGTACGCGATAGTGTAGTTTATCTCGTATTCCTATCACATCCCAAGAATCCCGTCTCCCTAATTCGCATCTTCTTATTTTTGCTGTTTTTGTTCATTAATTGAATACAAACCCCCCATTGATAATTGACATTCATGTCAACCCCTTAATTTATCATGTTTTTACTCGATAATGTTTTTAGCTATGGTTAATTCTAGCATATTCGTGCTTAACTCTTAATTCTCAGAAATCGCTCCCTTAGGACTCGACCCCAACCCATTTGGTTGGGTTATATTACTAATGTATGATCGTATACACTTGAATTGGAAGTTGTGTCTTGATTACAGAAACATCAGTGTCTACCCCACACCGAAAAGGGGTTGTCATACTTGCCTATGTAAAACATTACTCTTAGCTTAGGTGGATCCACTAGCTAAATACCTATGAGGGCACATAGTTTATGAGATAACGAGATTGCTACTAGAAACCTTGTCACAACTATGGTAGAAGGTTTCCATCTCATGAGATACATACTTTGGGAACCCGGACTCCACTAAGGTAAAATAAACCCATTTGGAAAGTCGGAGTCAACTAGTGTCAAAACTTTCATTGGGAAGCCGGACTCAACTATCGTAGAAGCTTCCATCTCATATTCATATCCACTCATTGCTAAGCATTAATTCCCGTGGAGTTCATATAATTAAGTCTTGATTTAAGTTTATATTCATGGAAGAATCTGTTGACACTCAATCCAACATAACGCATACTATAGCTCATAGATTCAATAGGTGAGAATAACCTTTCAACCTTAGAATCATCATTTTGTTAAAAAACCTTTCACATCATATAATATTCAAACATAGGTGTGTATATGAGGATAACTTTCCAACAACACAACAACTAGATCATAGTCATAATCACTTGACTCTCAAAGTATTCTTAAAGCATATACATAAATCTCATAATCATGCATAATTCTCATACTTTGCCCTTCAAGGACCATAGATCATATTTCATCAACACGTCTAGAATTACCACATTAGACATGGATAATAATAAGATTCAATTAACTCAATTACTGCAAGCATAATCAATATCCTTCTTTCATCAATTTACCCACATCACAAGGTCATAAATTGGGAATATGAGGATTTTCATGGATTCTTGGGGGATTTCAACATAAAACCATAATAAATCATTAATTCAACCATAATATAAAGTAATTAAAGCATTAGAATTTTGTTTAAAAGGAATCCATGATTTGGAGTCAAACCCTAGCTTTTGGGGAATTTCTATCTTTGAAATTGAGTTTTGGAGGGACTCCATGGATGAATTAGCTACCATACCTTAGCTATGAATCTCCAAATAATTTGAGTAGAAAATCTTGCTCCTTCAAACCCTAGCTCCAACTTCCTTCTTCTTCTTCCTTGAAGTTCTAGAGAGAGATTTTTTAGAGAGGATGAGTTCTTTGGGGATTTTTTAGAATAACGGCTTGGATTCCTTAATTTGGTGACTTAAACCTTATATATTTAGTCTAATTTAGTGTAAAATGACGTCACTTAATATTAATTAAAATTGGGAATCCCCATAGTGCCCCTAAGTGTAACTTTCAAAAGACAGTTTCATGCCTCACCCACTATCCCATGACCACGGTCCGTGGATGGACCCACGCGGCATGCTGGTGAACCGTGGGTTGAGGTTCTAATGCATTGTTTCTAGGCTTGAACCTCCTCTATGGGGCGTGGGCTGACCCACGAGGCGTGGGTCACCTCCGTGGGTCATTGCTAGGCAGCCTTCTAAGGGTTTTCCTCAAGGACCCATGGTTGGTCCTTGGGGGTCGCACCTTAATGTTCTAAAATGAAACCCTATTTTTTTAGGTACGGGGAGGTACGTTTACGACTCTAACCCTCATGTTAAGATCTAGTTTAGCCTACTAGTTTTCGGAGTGTTACAGGCATCTTTGAATTTATTATTTCACCAAAGGAGAAAATTCATGTATGATGTGAAGAAGTTTTTATGGGAAAAGCCATACATGTTCTGTGTTAGTGTCAATGGGATTATTCTTCACTTCATACAAGATGATGAGAATTTTAAAAGCTTGTCATTCATCTCCTGTTGGTGGTCATCATAGTGGTATCTGAACTACCTACAAAATCTTTTAGTGTAGGTATTACTGGCCTACCATTCACCTAGATGCTCATGATTTCATCAATTCTTGTGATCATTGTCAAAGAAAATAAGGTATTTCAAGAAAGTTAGAATTCCCACTTACTCCAATTTGGCGATTGAAATGTTCGATATATGGGGCCTGGACTTTATGAGTCCATTTGTGAGTTCGAATGGGATGAAGTACATACTTTTTGTGGTTGACTATGTCAAAATGGGTTGAAGTTGTTGCAATTTCAACAATGAAGGAAAAAGTGTTACCGCATTATTTAAAAGAAATATCTTCTCCAAATTTGGTACACTAAGGGTGATTATCAGCGATAGAGGTTCTCACTTTTGTAATAAGTTGTTCAGGACATTGTTTAAGAAGTATGGTGTTCAACATAGCGTAACTGATACATTCAAACTACACCTCCTTAAAGAAGTATAAGTGATCGTTATCAAGTAAAGAACCCAACTTGTACATTGGGGTCGATCCCACAAGGATTATGGTTCATACTTAAACTTAACTCACTATTATATATGTCTAGTTAAACTATTTCTGAGACAAGTAATTAAAGAGAGGGGGTGTTTGTAAGCAAGTAACAGATTTTTAATTAAGTAACACGTAAGCAGGATTCAAACTTTAAGTTATCAATATGAGAGAGAAACTAGGGTGTATGTGTTCCCCATAACCTTTTAACGCAGTAATCCTAATAATAGTAATCCTTTGCTAGTGTTTTACATGCAAAGTTGGTAAGATAGGTATCCCTAAGTGATTGGTCCTCTAAATAGGGAATTTCACTATGCATCTTGGTCCGGCTACAAGTGTATACTTTACTAACCCTTACCTTTACCTCAGATTAGATATCACATCAATGTATGGCTTAGTTTTCACCCTCGCACCAATTGACATTAGACTATTAGATAGAATCCACTAAATCTCTATTGTTAATTTCTTTTCTCATTCTTTACCTCCTCGGTCCGGCAAGTAGAAATGAGGCAAGTTCTAACGTTTGCAACCGTTAAAAAGACTTCTAAGAGAAATAATTGCCAATACATGCATAATCACTATTCAAGGATTACTTAATTATTATTCATACATTGTTAATTGCTCATGATTCCCATGACCCTAGTTGTGGATTTAGCTACTCATGCTTGAAAGAATACAATTCATATTTTGATAAAAAGAATTCATGAACTTACGATTAGAGTAGAAGAACCCCGAAATCTCCAATTGAATTTCAAAGTGAAAATCTTATAAAATGAAATCTAGAAATCAAATTGCTAAAGTTTGCAAGTTAATTCCACAAAATACCAAGAACGAAAAGTAAACAATGTTGTCTCACCCCTATAAACGAGGTTTATATCTCCTATTTATAGAAAACAAGTCCTAAATAAAAAGGAAAAAAAATAAGGAAATAAGTTGTCTGGAACGCGGCATCAGTTGACGACTCCCACCTACGGATCATGGGTCGACCTACGGTCTATAGGTCTTCTTCTGTGGCTCCACACATAGGATTTTTCATAAGGTATTAGAACTTCAACTCTCTGAATCCATTGACGGATGTGCAGGACGGCTCGTGGGTTGACCTATAGTCCATCAGTTGTTCCGTAGTTCCACACTTAGTTAGAATTCCATGATGCTCCATCTTCGCCTGCCCAACGACGGTCTATCACAGGACCTATGGTTCGTCGATAACTTTCGTGGGTGGCTCTTTCTACATAATTTCAGCTATCATCTCCATCAATTGCATTCCAAGCTTATTTCCTACAAACATAATACAAAACACATCATTTCTAGTACAATATAGCCTTAGACACATACAACTTCTAAGTGAAATGCATCAAAAATATCGTAAAATCATGGTATATCAACACCCTCAACTTAAACTTGTTGATTGTCCTCAAGCGACACACTAAAACTCTAAACAACACTTGTGTTGCAGCAGGTATACAAACTCAAGCAAACACATGGCCTTTTAAATCCATTCTATTTCCTTAGAGCAATTCTTTTCATTTAGACTCAACAAACTTACTCATATGGATCAAGACATGACATAGATCGACCAACAAACTTCACAACATACACCTTTCACAATCACCAAGGTATCAATTCTCCAACAATGTAACTAGTGCCCTCACTTGAAAAGAAATCCTTTTTCACACACAATAATTATGACTTTCAAATTTTAGGATTCATTCAACACTCATGCTCAGAAGTGAATTAAAGTATAGTTAGTACTCAATACTATAGGCTTACCCTTATTTTTACTGCTTAGACTCTCCAAACTAGTTGCTAGGATCACTATAGGACTTTCTTAGCTTGTAACGTAGGCTCAGGGTCAGGTATGGTACATTTAGGTGCTTTTTAGTGACTTTCTGCCCTCCTTGACATTACATTGGCTTTTTACCTCTTTTCTTAACCTATTTTTTGACATCCTTTTATTGTATTTTGTTTCCTTTGACTCCTATCAACACAGATGTGACTTTTGACTTTATAACTCATATTTTTCACTTTCTTCTTTTTCTTTCACTTTATTTTTCTTTGCTTTTCAGCATCTTTATCATTCTTCTCTTTGTTTCTATTGACTTTAGTCACATCTTTTCTTTAATAATCTTTTTCTTTCTTCTACACAAAACTCTTTCCATACCTTTTTTTTCTTTCGATTTCCTTTTTCATCGTTGTAATGACCCGTAAAACGAATAAGTTAAACTAGAGCCTAACTAGTGGTGTATGAGTTTGTCATTAGGTTTGAGGTGCTTTGATGTTGTCCCGAGCTATGATTGAGGGGTTTAGGGGTTAAACGTCAAGGTACGACTCCCCAAGGACCACCCTAGGGGTCCTTGAGGAGGACCCCCCTAGGGGTCCTTGAGGAGGACCCTTAGCCTAACCCCAAGGCTACCCCTTAAGCAAAAAGCTGTCAAAATGTGAGACCTACGAATGGCCATCTACAACCAGTAGGTCAATTAACACCCCATATGTCTTGCTCAGTAGGTCATGGCCCCCTGAACCACATTGCAGTCACAAACCATGAGGTGAGAGAATGGTCCGTCACCCCACCTACAGTCCATAGGTGAGGGGGCGTTTTTGTACCTGGTTTGCTGTCTTGGTTTGGCCAAGGCAAGGGTAGCCTGGTAAAATTATTTTTAAGTTGAGTTAAGTTGGGGTACGATTATTTTGGGTTTATTAAAGTATTTTAAGATTATTAAAAGTATTAAAATCTAGTTCAGACTTCATTATTTCAAAACCTCCCCTCCCCTCCAAAAGTCTCTCTCTAGAAACCTCCATTGGAGGTGAAGACTTCAAGTTCTTAAGGTCAAATCTTCAAGGTTTTCAAAAGATTTTCAAGAGAAATTCGTGGGGAATTTGTAGAAAGGTATGGTGGTCTTGATCCTTGTCTAACTTTTCATTCCAGGAGCCAATTCCAAAGTGATTTCAAGTTGTGAAAAATTTAGGGTTTTACTTAACCTCATGGTTTCTTTCATCAAATGTTTTGAAATGGTTTCTAATGACAAATTATGATTATATTAGTATTTAATTGATGATTTATGATGAAAATACTCTATGAACCCATGAATTATCTCAATTCCTAAATTGTGCCATTATGAAGTGGGTTTGATGATTATGAAAGCTTATGAATGGAATATATCTAAATTGCTTTGGGTTATTGAATTATATCATTATCTATGCCTTAATTATGGTAAATTGTTGGTGAGTTGATGATTTGTGATCTGGCCTTGAAAGGGCAAGTTATGACTAAATTACTTGTTGTAGTATAATTGTGCTTGAGCTATTAATCCACTTGAAAGGTGGAGGTGTTTACTCACTATGTATATTGTGGTATCGAATTGATGGATATCTTCCTTGTACCTCTATATATGAAGGATATATGTATAATTATGATGTGAAGTATATGTGCGTGATCTAAATGAATGATGATGACCATGTTTAGAATGTAGTATGTGGTGATTGAAAGTATATTCTCAATTAAACTTATGAATGATGATGATTATGTGAAAGGTTATTCTCACATGCTCATACACACTCATGAATGAATAATGAATGAAGTTTAATGACAATGTTAATGATGATGAATCTATTAAAAGGCTATTCTCAATTGTACTCTAATGAATGAAAAGACATGTTGTGAAAGGACTTTATCACAATATGGGATTCCTAGGTGAAAGGCTATTCTCATCTTTGAATCTATGACCTTTCCAATGAATGAATGTTGGGTTGGGATGGATGCTCATCCGAGATTGAGGCGAAGTGTCTAGTAACATTCATTATATCCCATTTTAGTGAATATTGGGTTTGAGATGGATACTCATCCATGAGTTGAGGTGGGATATCTGGTAACAATCTCCCATCCCATAATGAACTAATGTAATGAATGTTAAGTACTCTGTGGGGAATAATGTCAAGCACCGAGTGGATATGAATTGGGGTGGATGCTCATCCTTGAGTTGAGGCGGGGTATCTAGTAACAACCTCTTGAGATGGATGCTCATACATGAGTTGAGGTGGGGTATCAATCTCCCTATCCCATAATTATGTGCCCACATAGGTCTAGCTAGTGGATCCACTTAAGCTAAAAACAATGGTCCTACCTTAGGCAACTAGGAATACCTTTATCCGATAAGGGTGACACTAGGATTCCATGTCAAGCTCACATGGTCTACGTCGGTTAAGGCTTGCCCCCACAATAATTTCAATGAACTATGGCTTCTTAAGAATGCACTACTTAGTGTGGGTGGCGGTATGGGATGCCATCTATGCATTACACAAGTAGTCTTTGAGAGAGGTCATGGTGTGTTCCTTTATATTGTCAATGAAATGAATCGGATCTTATGATGATGTTTATGAGAATGTTGATCTAATGTCTAATGAATGAAGGTGTTCTTAATGTAATGAATCTAATGAAGAATGATGACTTATTTGGTTAAATGAGATGACACATACTATACTTGGATTGTATTTTGAGTTACTTCCTTGTTAGGACTTGTTGGGTATGAATGTGCCTTGTCTATGGTGACTTCAAAGGATTACTTAGTGTGAGTAGTAGTATGGGATGCTACTCATACATTGCACAAGTATGACTTAGGGTTGTCTTAGATGTGGTCCTTATGTGATGATATGTCTTATATAATGTTTATGTCTCTTATGTATGATTATTGTATGAAGATGTAAAGGTTGAATGGTAAGTTCACTTTGGTGACCTTAAGGTGGTTCTTTAGTGTATATGGTGGTATGGGACGTTATCCATACATTGCGCAAGGTATAGCTTGAGGGTTACTTGAGGTGAAGGCTTAATGTGAAGGTAATGGTTTATATGTTGATATGTTCTAATATGATAAAATGACTTGTATGGTGGTTATGTTTGAATATTATGCCTCTTATGTTTATATTCATGAAAGTTTTATCAAAATGGCATAAAAGCATGACTTTCAAATAAATGTTCGTTTTAAGCATAGTTTTTGCATGGCTTCCACACTTAGTACATCTAATGTGCTAACCCATATTTCTTCCTTTTTACTTAAGTGTAGGGTTTGGTGATTGGATGTGTTGAACATGGAAGTTAGGTTTCTAAGGAGCGTGGAGTTGAAGATTTGGTGAGTCCTCATAGTTTCGTGGATGAACCCAACCCTTTCCTTTATGTCTTATATGTTATGTTTAGAGCTTTTGTATGGGCTTTGTCCAAATGATATATTCAAAGAGTATTTAGATGGTTTGAGACAAAGTTAAAAGTCTTCTTCTTGCTTTTATGAAAGATGTTTTTGATTGTAAAGAAAGGTTTAAATTCCCCTTTATTTTCCTATGATCTTATGTTCAAGAATGCTATGAGGCTTGTATAAGACCCCTTCGGCTTCGAGTACGCCGTGTCGCATCTAGGGGCTAGCCCTGGGTCGTAACAATAGCCACCCTCAACTTATGTATTTTGCATGAGTTGAGATGCACAATATCCAATGTCGAACCAGGGCCGGTAACTTTTTGAATTAGTCACCCTCAACTTAGGCTTTTGGACTAAGTTAAGGTGCATGTGTCCAAGGAGGGACCGAGGCCAAAATAATTATTTTAGGGAAGGTGAGTTAGGTGAATTGAAATAAGTGGTCTATATTAGGCTCAAACATTTGGATCAAAGAGAGCATTTGTTTCATTTGGTTAGATCATTTTAGGTTTGAGTGGACTTATTTGAACAAGGGCCTATGATCATTTCCCAACTTCTAGCCTAGATTATCTTAGCAGGACCAACTTGGCAAGTTCTAGATTGGCACACACTGTATGAACATTCATACTTTTCTCTCCCACACTTGGCACATTGTTTCATTATCAGATTATTTGATTACCTAGTTCAAGTTTTAGCTTAAGTCATGAAGACAAATTGGTTCCTTAACATGTCATATTGCGATCTACCAAATGCAACTTATCAAGCCTAAAGATCCAGCACATTTCAAATTTTTGGATGGGAATCATTTTTTCATGCTTTTTATGCCATCATGCTTTCATTTTTCTACTTACTTCCACACATACATTCCTAAACATGCCGGTTCAACATAAATTAAAATAGTCTCTTGGGGGAAAAGAACGCAGGCAAGAAAACCCCAAGAGAGGATTATGAGTTAGGTTACTCAGACTTCACCCTATCACTCATAATCCATTTACCCCACCCGCAACAAAATAAGGTGCAATTGTCCCCAATGCATAAAAATCAAAAGTAAAGCATAGGGTGAAGCAAACCTCTGCCGCATATGCTCCGAGGAACTCTCAGGAAGCGGGTGGGTCCGGTTTCCGAAAGCCAGCTGGATCAACTCTAGGAATGCCATTAGTAGTGCTCTCTTCAACTACCGTAGCACCCTCAGTAGTGCTCACTCTGCCAGATAGGCCAATATCCACCTTAGGGGCCTACTATTGTCTCAACTCCTCATCCAGTATAAACGCCCTCAGAGCCTCCTCAAACTTGTGGCACTCCTTCTTCCTCATTTAGTGGGCCTCCTCAGTGTCGGCAGTGCGGTCGGAGCGAGGGAGCTTCCAGCAGCACGGGAAGAATCCGGTGGTGGTGTGGAATCTCCAAATAGGGCAGACATCACCACAGTATCAACCTCATCTGTAGGGGAAGCCTCTGGTTTAGACTCGGGAGGGGCTAGGAGGGTATCAACATCAGCACAAAGGCTAGCTAACTCTATCTAGAAGGTAGCTAAATCAATAGTCGGGGTTGGCCTCTCCAAGACTCGCAACTCGAAGGCATCTAGACGCTTATGAGCATCCTGATCTTTTGGTCTATCAGTTGCTCCATCCTTGCCTCAGACTGCTCAATAGAATGTTTCATCCATGACCTAATATGTTGCAGTAGTGTGGCCATCTATGTCTTCAGCTTCAAAATACAAGCTAGAGGAATGGGAGTGGACCTAGAAGAGGGAGTGACTTGGGAGGTGCTTGGGGCCTGGCTAGTGACTGGAGTGGTGGAGCTGGAGAGTCTGTTGATGGGGCCAAAATGGTGGATTCATCTGCCTGAATCCGCTCTACATCTACATTTAGGTCATCTCTCAAGGGTGGTACCGCAACCTGTGGCTCTCTCCATGGGGCAGCTAAGTTGGCGTCATCCCGATTGAGGCCAATATCCAAAGGCTTGGTTGCAGTAATCAACTGGTCACAATGCCAAATAGGGATAGATGAATCCCTATAGAGTTGGAAAATGAGGCATGAGAAGGGCAGGCTGGTGGTGGCCTAGAAGGAACTCTCATAAATCTCCACAATCAAGATGCAGGCAAAGTCAACCTCCAAACCTGCTAGAAGGGCTCCGATCATCATGACCCGGTCCCATGTGACCACATTGGCCGCCTGAGTCGGGGACAGTCGATTTTAGACCAACAACCAGAAGAACTTGGTAGTGAAGCTCAGTGTAGCCTTTTTGATACCCATGCTAGGAGTCTATGCCCACTCAGCACGCTCTCCATCATTAGTAATGTGATAGGCTAACCACCTCAAAAAAGACTTTCTCTGTTCGAAATTACGCTGAAATATCCCACACTATATAATGCCCATCATGTAGTCATACTTAGCCGTATTAATCGGCAAAGTGTTTGCTGGGCCATAGATGATTTGGCGGATCGTGGCCTCAGAGATGTCAACCAGGAACCCTCGTACTAGTATGGCCTCAAGTGGAGGCTGACCCGAGGGCTTGGCCTATTTGCTGATGGAATTCCTGACTGTGTTAGCATACGAGGCATAAAATTCTCAAACTTTCTCCTATCTGTATATCCTGGGGCTTTATGCCATCTACTCACGTATGTGCCGTTGGAAGAGCTCCTTGATGACTGGTGCAGTGTGGAGGCTACCTGTAGGAACCCGACGCTCCTTAGCGACTAGTCAAGCAATCTTCTAATGCTCGTTCAGCATGCGAGCATTGGTGTAAATCTAGTATCAGCCCTCCACAAACCACATGTTAGACTTCGTAGCAACTAGTGTTGTAACACTCCAAAAAAATTGTAGACTACACTAGAGTGTAATGTAAAACTAGTAGCGTAAACTATAGCCAAACGTAAGGATTAGAGTCATAAATAACTCCTGATACTTAGAATGAAGGTTTTAGGGGTTAAACGTCAAGGTATGACTTCCCAAGGACCAACCAAGGGTCCTTGAGTAAAACAACCCCAAAGAAACTGCCTAAAATGGGCCACCTACGGATGGGACCTACGCTAGTAGGTGGACCCACGCCCCATGGTTGGGTGTCATGGGTCAAAAGCCAAGATAAGGAGTTGCAGGCCACCACCCAAGGAGGTGCAACACACCCCGTAGACTCACCCACAATCTGTGGGTCATGGGTCGTGAGTCATGCCTGCACACTGTCCAAATTTGTCCAAGGCTAGGGTGTTTAAAGTAATTTCCTTTTTAGTTAATGTGATGTGGGGTCATTTTATATTGTTTTAGTATACCTATATAAGAGTTTTTAAGTCATTAACCACCTCATACACCTTATAAATCCCAAGACCCAAATCCATAACCAACTTTTCCCCAAATAAACTCTCTCTAGAATTCCAAGGAAGAAGAAGAAGAAATATGAAGCTAGGGTTGAAGAATAAAGATTTTCTCCTCAAATTCATGGTAAAAATTAAATAAGGTATGGTAGATTTTCATCTATGGGTAGCCTTCACCCGTAGAGCCCTTCCAAAACCCCCTATTTCAAAACTAGAAAACCCAAAAGTTAGAATCTCAGGGATTCCTTTCAAATTCATTTTAATTAATTGAATTATAGTTTTTTATTGATATATTGATGATTTTATATGATTTTAAGTTTAATTCCTCAAGAATCCATGAATTACCCTATTTTCCCAAATTGGATCTTAAAGTGCAAGTATTGATTGATGCAAGTAGAATGTCCTAGAATTATGAATGTTGTGAATTGATTACTTGAATCTTGTTACCATCCATGTATATGTAGTAATTTTAGATGTGTTGGTGAATTGTGATTCATGCACCTTGAAGGGCCAATTATGAGATTTATGTATGATCTTGATATTTATGTAAATGGTTTGTGAATACTTTGAAAGTAATGTGATTATGACTATGATGTAATGGTTTTGTTGTTGAAGGTTATTCTCACTATACAAACACACTTATGAATGAAGTATGAATGAAGTTTCTATGATTATGATAATGATGTTGTGTTGATTGAAAGGCGATTCTCAATTGTACACTTATGAATGATAATGACATGTTGTGAGAGGTTTTCTCACAATATGGGGATTCTTAGGATGAAAGACTCTTCTCACCTATTGAATCTATGAGCTATCTAATGAATGATGATGGGTTGAGATGAATATTTATAGAGATGGAAACTTGAGGTTTGATGTAATCAACTGACACTATTTTGGTTCAAGTGCCAAACGATCGCATGTAGTGATATAACCCAACCAAGGGTTGGGATTGTTCCCACAGGGAGTGGTTTTGAGAAGTAGTAGAAAAATAAAATTTAGTTCTAATTAGTCATATCTATAAACATTATCGAATATAAACATACTAAATCTAAAGGGGATGACGGAAGCACCAATTGTCAATGGGGGTTTGTATTCTGCTAATAACAAAAATAGTAAAAATATAAGAAAATGAGATAGAGAGACGGGATTCTTGGTATGTGATAGGAATACAGGATAGACTAAATTATCAGTTACATGCTTTGGATAGTAAATTGTTGAGTATTGTAACTAGGCTAGACTATAGTGGGGGTAAATTCTCTCTCGAGCAACTTACCCCAAATCAACTTGGTTTCTCTCGAACACCGAGTTATCGCATTGAGCACAACCTCCGCCTTACCCCATTCACTCTCTCCAATTGAATATGTGGGAAAAGGACTAGGATTCACTCTCTTGAGCTGAAATAAAATTTAAACAAGTATTTATAGGTGTCAAAAAGTATGTTGTGAAGGGTCGCTCGGCGCAGTTAGTCGGGATCGCCATTGCACTCGGTGATCCGCCCTTTCGTCTGCTTCATCGCCTTTTAGCTCTTGCCTTCAACATCTTTGTGTTCTAGATCATTGGATCGCGGAATTGTTCGGCAATGCAACGATTACTTCTTTTCATCATCGACTTGATCTTTTCCTTCAGGACTCAACGCACTGGAACTTTCGGTGACGTTCAGGCCATTCAGTGACTCGCCTAATGCACTAGGCGATCCTCAGGCCTTCTTTTCTTTGCTTTTTCAGCCATTTTGTTCCTTTTTGCCAAGTAGTGTCCATGCTTTGTCTCAAACTCTAAATACCTGAAACTTAAGGTATTACATCAGTTATTGTGACAAAATATGCATTTGAGGACACTAATTCTATTAAAATCACGCCCTAAGTGAGTCCAAATTATCAACTCGTCAACACCCCCAACTTAAACTTTTACTTGTTCTCAAGTAAACTCAAGTTCGGCAATTTAAAAAGGGATGTATCGAACAGTGCTACACAGGACTCAATCATGAATGTGCACACAAGATTCAATTTACTCATGCGAAGATCAAATGTGCACTCAAAGTTTCAACTTGTGACACACCATTATCAAAGAATCTCAAGCTCACAATACTTGCTTCAAATGCACAACTAAAGTTTTCAAATGACCTCACGCAAAAAAGGATTCCCTATACACACAACGGTTCACAATTCAAAGTTTCAAAATCAAATGCAACTCTCACACTCACATAGAAGAACACAATGCATGCTTTCACCCATAGGTTTGTCCGAATTTTCCAATCAAAAATTGTTTCAGCTCACTCAAGATCAAAAAGGTCTTTTCAAGGCTTGTAATGGGGCTGAGTGCAAAGGTATGGTCATTTAGGCTCAATGACTTTCATCCTCGTGAAATGTGGTGCTTTCAACACTCTTTTTCCTCTTCTTTCATCAATTTCATTAGTGTTCATAAGTCATCGCATTATTCACTTCCATGGATTGTTTGAAACCCCATTTCTTTTGACATTTCTCATAACTTTATTTCACAACTTTTTCTTTTTCTTTTCTCTTGCCTTTTCTTCTTTTTCAATTTTTTGTATGGAGGGGTTCCATTTTTTCTAAACACCATGGGTTAAAACAGACATTTCTTGCACTTCTTGACATGCCTT
This sequence comes from Solanum bulbocastanum, assembly GCA_037074985.1. Classification (NCBI taxonomy): domain Eukaryota; kingdom Viridiplantae; phylum Streptophyta; class Magnoliopsida; order Solanales; family Solanaceae; genus Solanum; species Solanum bulbocastanum. The sequence goes on from CM073600.1 coordinate 25,985,134, forward strand.
TTCTTTTCACCACACTCCCAACTTATGATTTTGACCTAAGTTGGCTATTCAATCAACCACAAATCACGAGGATTATGGGTAGTGGATTTAATAAAGGTTATGTTTTCATCAAGTTTCTTCCAAAGAAAGGTAAGGCTCAAGGGGTGTTTAAAAGAGGTTCACACATTCACAAGGTAGGCCATGAACAAAGTATATGTCAAATTGGCTCACACTTTTCAAAGTTGCCTAAGATCATATCAAGAATAGCATCACTCAGTTGACTGGACCAAAGAGGCAAATTCTAGGATTCATCATGTATAGTTCACAGGTGAGCCCATCACACTAGGGATTAACACTATAAGTAATACAAGACTCCACACTTTTGCTAGTGTGCAACGATCATCACTAGAGACTCGATTTGATAATTGTCTAGTCACAACAAAATGCAAAGAGTTCACATATTTCCTATGCAACTTCATTTGGCCACATCGTAGCCGCATATTCATGTTTGTTCGATTATGAGCACTATTCAAGCCATCGGTATTGATCAAAACTGATACTCAAATTTTCAAGAGACCAAGCACATTCAACGCATACAAGAGGTGGCGAAAATTTTTTAGAAGGTCAAAATCATTTGCAATTTAAAGCAAAAGGAGCCACAAGCTCAAACCTTCCCCAAAATCAGTGTCAGCACAATTTAAGCACCAAAACCCAAATACATAAACAAAAAATGATTTACAAATAGCACACAAAAGTGGGCCTCACCCCACCACAAATAAAAAAATAATTTGTCCTCTAATGCAAATAATCAAATATCCAGAATGTAAACAAAAGAAAGACAGAAAGGGAGGTAAAGAAAGGATCCTGTCTATGAAGTCTCTCCATTTGTCTGGGCATCAGTGCCCGACGCATATGTCTAGATTTGGGCTTCAGTGCCCAAAGTCACCTCAAAAGATCTGACAGTGCTGAACTTACTAAGAATGTCCAAGTTTGCAGATGCCAAAAAGGAATGGACAATTTTTTAGAGTCCCCAAGCCCATGAAGGGATAGAGAGGTCTCGTGAATTAGTCTTCTTGTTAGCACTGGGCTTCTTGCCTTTTCTTTTGCTTCCAGGTGGATGCTCTTGCTCTTCCTTCTTGGGAGGATTCGACCTTTCGCTCTCTAGTGGGGAATCCCGTGCTTGTATCAGTCGGGGCAACATTATTCTCCCTGCAACTTTAGGTCTAGCCATGTCTGCAAAGCTTTGAGGTAAAGTTAAAAAATATTCAACAAACAAAACAAAGACAATCAGTTGTAGGCAGACTTGCCAATCCTTTCGGCGAGTCGCCAAATACTTTTGGTGAGTAAGGGGTTGTCCGCAGAAGGTTACAGTGCAGCAAAGCTTCAGGGAGGGCAGACAAAGGGCGATCAAGAATACTTTTAGCGAGTTGCTGAGTGCTTTCGGTGACTTTAGGCTTCTTGCCGAGAGTTACAGAATCATACAACACATATAGCATGAAATTTAAGGTGATAACGGGTGATTTGGTAAACCGCTGTGGTTCGATGAGCTCGACCTAGCTCGCCAATTGGCCCAACGTGCCTATTTTCAATCCACCTTCTCAAATTCAACCCCGCAACCCCCGAAAACACAATTAAAGCACACACAACATAAATTCAACGAAGACCTATGATATAAAAGCACTACCCATCGCAAATAAATTCATCTTAACGCACTAGATAATGGAATATCCATAGTCAAGGCATTACAGGCAGAGTTATCGAATGAAATCACGCAATTAAGCACTCTAATCCTATCAGACAGGCCCAGCACAAATCAACAAGATCAAAATATCACAATTGAGTATAATTATGGTAAAACAAGCTTGGGGTTTGGAAAACCAACCTTTTATCCTGATTAAATTGATATCGAGATGCTAAGAGACAATGTAATCCAAGTTTCGAGCACAAATCGATAACTAACACCTTGAGATAGCACAAAATATAGAGAATAATGTGCAGGTGTAAGTTTAGAAAGATAACTATTCAAGGAAAATGAATGAATTAGAATTTTAAACTTGTGGCCCTGACATTAGTCATTATGCCGAACCACTCAGCATCTCACCGAGTAGTCATTTACCTCACCGAATTTTACAGGACCTCAAGTTAATGTGGTGTCCAAACAGTGATCTACTTCCATGTCGACAACTCACCAATAATTTCTTCGGCTCGCTGAGTTTTACAGACTCTGATTTGAATATGTCTTGAGTCAATTGGCGGATTAGGTCGGGCTCACCGACCTCCTTGGTGATTCGCCCGCTGGACTTATTGCTTGCCACCCTACACTTTTCGAACACCTTCCACACTTCAACCTGTACAAATAACACACCATTATTTTACCAGAACATAAGTAAAAGGAAAAAGGGGTTTTGGGTTGCCTCCCAAACAGCGCCTTAGTTAAAATCGTGGCACGATGCAAGTCCACCTTTAAACCTTATTCTTGGGGTTGGCCATAGTGTCACTAGGTAAACCCCTATTTTGTCTCGAATTTAGGTGAGACGACATCTAACCAATTTGGGTCTCCAGCTGCTTGATTGATATTGAATGGGAGGTGACAGTCTGGCTTATGGTCGACATATCTTCCTTCATCTCTTTCAAGATCTTATCTGACCCCTCAACTTTGTTGAGGATACAAGAGAGCATATCCTCAGACCTACCATCCTTCGGTTCCTGGCTCTCTTGGGGAGGCACATACCTATCCTTCTCCCCGTCCTTCCAATTAGGATTACGGTCTCTCCATTAACGCTCTTTCCAACCTTCATCTCTCGCCCAACCTTGGTTACCACCCTGCCTTGGGTAGTTTGAACGATAACCACCGCCTTGGTTGGTAAGGAAGTTCACCTCTTCATTGCACAAAGCATCAAACTTTACTTCCTCCGATTTGCACACCCGATACCCATAACATTCACACCCCGAGCACCAGCTCCCATGACATTTTTGGAAAAAATGTCAAGTTGTGATCTTGTCCATGCTTTGGTCCCTCTCTTGATCTTTCTCCATCTGCTCCTTGGTCAATTTGAACGTGAGAGGGGAGACTTGATCTTCACGGGTGTACCAAGCCCGATTTATCGTGGTCATGCCATCCAATAGTTGAGCTGCTATCATGTAAGGATGTTGCATCAAACCTCCTGGAGAAAGTTGGTCAGCAACACCCTTATTCACCGAGTCTAGGCTTTGATAGAAATATTGTAGCAATACATTGTCAGGCAAGCCATGAGTTGGGCATTGGAGCACCAACTTCTTGAATTGCAGCCAAGTCTCATAAATTGGCTTGCCCTCAAAACGCTTAAAGCTTTGGATACTGTCTCGAAAAGTCATCATCTTCAAGAAAGAGGGTAAAATCGTACATTAAATGCGGTGACCAACTCCTCCCATGAAGTAATTGAGTCACGTGACAATTCAGCTAGCCACTTGCATGCTTCTCCCATCAAAGAGAATGGGAACAATCCTAGACGAACCGAATCTTGGGATATATATTTGAAAGAGAATGGTATGCACACATCTACGAAATTTTGAATGTGCTCATAAGGGTCTTCATAAGCCAATCCACTGAAAAGCCCCTTTAGTTTCAAGAGTTGCAACATGGTACATGTAATATGAAATATACATTCCCTTCGGCCGGAGGAAAGTGAATGGAACCAATGCCGCCCATGAGATGGAGGGTCATTAAAATGAGGCTCATTTACATCGTTAAGGTTTTCGATGTCGTCTTAATGGCCTACTTGGCTGCCATTGCTGCCGTTCACACTCATACTTCCTGATATATTCACACAAACAAACAAAACTAAATTAAAATTAACCAAGTAAACTATGACTAAGAAGAACGAAAATCCTACTTAACTACAAATTCTCAAATAACACCACTCCCAGGAAGCAGCGCCATTTTTGATGTTCGACGTAATCAACTGACACAATTTCGGTTCAAGTGCCAAATGATCGCGTGTAGTGATATAACCCAACCAAGAGTTGGGATTGTTCCCACACGGAGTGATTTTGAGAATTAGTAGAAAAATAAAATTTAGTTCTAATTAATCATAGGTATAAACATTATCGAATATAAACATACTAAATCTAAATGGGGGACGCAACCTTCAATTATCAATGGGGGTTTGTATTCCGCTAATAACAAAAATGGTAAAAATATAAGAAAACTAGATAGAGAGACAGGATTCTTAAGATGTGATATGAATACGAGATAGCCTAAATTATCGGGTACATGTTTTGATAGTAAATTATTGAGTATTTATGACTAGGCTAGACTATAGTGGGGGTAAATTCTCTCTCAAACAACTTACCCTGAATCAACTCGATTTCTCTCGAACACTGAGTTGCTACATTAATCACAACCTCGTCCATAGCCCATTCACTCTCTCGAGCTGAATGTGCGGGAGAAGGACTAGGATTCAGTCTCTCGAGCTGAACCTATGTCGACCCAATACCACCGGCTATCAATTTAGTAGTCTTAGTTTTATGACCTCTCTCTCAAGCAAGACAAAAACACTAAGATGAAATTGTATTTGCAACTACAATTCCATTAATTTCATACACAACTACAAAATGAAATCACATTTAAACAACAAATAAGCCATCAATAAGCAAGACCCAACAAATAATTTAACCCATATTCACAAAATCACACCCCAAAAATTAGGGTTTTAGCTAGATATGTAGAAGAGATAAAAATTTATACCAATATCAGTTTCCATCATCTGGTTATGAAGAATTAAGTCTTAAAACACGTCAAGAGTGAAGAATCTTTGAGACCCAAGTTCAATTTCTTGGAGATGAAATCCTTTGAATCTTCAAGGTCTAAGAACAATGTCTCTCTACTTGAAACTTAGAAAAAAAAATGTTGTATCTGTAATTTGCCTACTGAAATAAAATTTAAACAATTATTTATAGGAGTCAAAAAGTGTGCTGCGAATGGTCACTCGATGTAGTTAGTCGGGATCACCGATACACTCGACGATCCGCCCTTTGGTCTACTTCATCGCCTTTCAATTATTGCCTTCAGCATCTTCACGTTCTACACCATTAGGCAGTATAGTACTGCATCGCCGAACTGTTTGATGACGCGCCGCCTACTCCTTTTCAGCGTCGACTTGAGTTTTTCCTTCCGGCGTGCACTGGAACTTTTGGCGAGGTTCAGGCCATTCGGCAACTCGCTTAATGTATTAGGCAATCCTCAGGCCTTCTTTTCTTCATCTTTTCAGCCGTTTTGTTCCTTTGTGTCAAGTACTGTCCATGCTTTGTCTCAAACTTCAAATACTTGAAACTTTAGGCTTTACATCAGTTATTGAGACAAAATATGCATTTGATTACACTAATTCTATTAAAATCACGCCCTAAATGAGTCCAAATTGTGGACTCATCAAAACTCATTATGAGTTGAGTTAGGGTTTCTAGTAACAATCTATTGAGATGTATACTCATACGTGATTTGAGGTGGGGTATCTTGTAGAAATCTCCATATCCTATTTCTCCCATAATAATGAACTCAAGTAATGAAATGTTAATTACTCCGTGGGAAATAATGCTAAGCACCGAGTGGATATTGATTGAGATGGATACTCATACATGAGTTGAGGTGGGGTATCTAGTAGCAATCTCTTGAGATGGATGCCCATACGTAAGTTGAGGCAGAGTATCTAGTAGCAATCTCTTCATCCCATAAAATGTGTGCCCTCATAGGTTATTAGCTAGTGGATCCACCTAAGCTAAATTAATGGTTCTACCTTAGGCAAGTAGGACATTCTTTTCGGTATGAGTGACACCGGATTCAATGATTTGCTCACATGGTCTATGTTGGTTAAGGCTTACCCCCACAATGAATGATAATGAACTATGGCTTCTCAAGAATGCACTACTTAGTGTGGGTGGGGGTATGGGACTTCATCCATGCATTGCACAAGTAGGCTTTGAGAGTAGTCATGGTGTGTTCCTTTATGTTATAATGACTTATGAAATGAATATGCTTATGATGATGTTACTAAGTATGTTGATATGAAGGCTAATGTAATGAAGCATGCTTAATGTGGATTGTTACTATGGGTTGCGTTCCTTGATATGACTTAGTAAATGTGAAGGTTTCCTTATTTATGAGTATTAACTAAAGATGAAATCAAAGAATATAAGTATGATTATGGTAGCCTAAAAGTGGTACTTAGTATAGATGGGATTATGGGATCTTTATATATGCATTGCACAAGTATAAATTAGGCTTACTTATGAGATGGTTCTATTATGTTATGATGATCTATATGTTGAATAGGCTTGTGACTTATGTTTTTATAATGAAGTGCATGATGATTCTCAAACTTAATAAATGTATCCTTTTCAACTAAAATGTCCCTTTTAGCATGTTCTCAAGGTTTCTATGCATGGCTATCATACTTGGTGCATTTTTGTACTAACCCATACTTCTACATTTTTCACAAAGTGTAGGTTCCGATTCTTAAGGTGATCTTCTATTGGTTCAAGCTTGGATCGACGATTGTCCTAGCTTATGGTGAGTCCTTAAGATTCTAGGACATATGAGTCAATTGTAGTTTCTTTCTAGTGATTTCACTTTCGGATTATGTTGAAAGGGTTGTGGCCCTGTTTTTGATTCATAGAATGTATTAGGTGGCTAATTGAGACAAGTTAGACTTCCTCTTCCTTTTATAAAAGACTTCGATCATATGGATAAAAAATTTTAAATTCCGCATCATTTCTTATATCTTATGTTATGATATGCTAAGGGGCTTACATGGACCCTTTCGAGATTCTATGTGCCTTGTTACGTCTAGGGGGTAACCTTGGGTCGTAACAGGTGTAGGCTCAGAACTGGGGGGCACTGAAATATCTCCCGTGCTATCATCCTTAGAGGAAGAGGCAGTGCTGCTGCTAGAGCTGGTACGAGAATGCGACTCTGAGCTAGCCTGTGATATGATTGGTGTGACCCCCTCCTCAGACTAGGGGCAGTGATCTCGTTTGAGCTCACCTGTTGAGCTCTGTTCTAAGAAGTGCGGGCAGTAGTAGGGGCTTGCTTAGGAGCCATGGTACGTGTGGAAGCTTAGTTAGTACGAAAACAAGGCAATAAAACATATGGAAGAATTTTAGAACAAGAAATGGACCTAAACAAAAATTTAAAAAATTCGGACAGTAGCTGAACTGTAGACCCACGGTGGGCACCTACAGTCCGTCAATGGAACGACGGTCCGTTGATGGAATGACGGTCCATGGGTTCCCTCCATAGGTCACAGTACCCAAAATTGGGTTTGTGATATGGGAACCACGGATGTGCAGAACGGTCCGTCGATGGAGCGACGGACCATAGTCTACACCGTGGTTCTACACTTGATCAAAAATTTGTGTGCAATTGACCCACAGACTATAACGACCCTTTCATATTAATATATGCCAATAACTCACGAAATATTTTTAATGCATATATTGTCCCCACGCTAGAAGATGATGCTATAAAAAAAATTATCAACTTTCGATTACCCAAACTAAATTGATTCATGCTTCATACGATCGTTCTAAACAAGTAGGAAATGTAATATAATACATAACTTGGGCTTACACACCCCAAATAAACAAAACCTTAAGCCATACTTATATTACAACCCATGGACATGATCCGATTAGCCCTCAAAATTACATGCAAATATACACCACATAGATCGTGCATAAGTCCCAAAGTTTATACAAAATATAGATGCCTATATGCAAATGTGATCTTCTTTAAAGTTCTCAAAATTTCCATCCCCAATAGCCAGCTTCATGCCTCCTCTCAATCAGCCCCTACGATAGAAACAACTATTGTTAAGCATATAGTTTAGTGGTGTAAAACTATAGGGTTGGAGTCCTCAAAAATTCACCAAGCTACCCTTTTTCAAGTCAATGAGCAACATACTTGAAACATAATAAATAAATCAAGTAACAATATATAACAAGTATCAAGTTCGATATTCAAAGATACAAATGTCAAGAAAGCTCATAGCACCATTTTCCAAGAGATTCAATAACAAGGATCTCCCCATATGTACCTCATGCCATCACACCCGGCACAAGAAAGTATTGAGAAGGGCCAACGCCCTGTATCAAGAAGGGCCACAGTCCAATAATCAAGAGAACCAAGAACCATAGTAAAAATGGTTTTCTAGTTTGTACTTAAAATGGACAACTTCCATTCTTAAGACGGACTACAAATCCAGAGTCAAGATGGCAAATGATCCGAGTCAAGAGGCATGCCAATAGTGACAAAGTCATAGCCACAAGAAGGACAAGGTCCCAACAAGAGTGTCAAGTGATCAAACAATCCATACAAGTGGGCGAGTTACACAAACGTCATACCAACACGACAGTGCAAAGTGACAAGAGGTAACCAAGGTATCGAGATCAACTTTCAAACTTACAGCAGCTAAAAGAGTGCAAGTACAATTTTATACACAAACCTCAATACTTTAGCGTAGCAACAGTCAAACAAAACTGTGCAAGCTCAAACCGTAGATCAACCAACGTGTCAAGGTCCTCAACTTGTTCACAAGTATATATAACCTTAAAAATACAATTAAATAACTTCTTTAATTCCTAATATCTCAATAATATCAAAATAAAACAAGATTATCATCTCAAGTAAGCTCAGCCTACACAAATACAACTATATTCCCAAAACAGTGATTTTGGCAAATCTAGTACCCCATGTTGCAACTTAGATTTGAAAAGGAAAATAGCAAAACTAGACTTTATAACCTTCATGAAATATGTAGATACATCTCTTAATATTGCAACGCAACAAGAATCACCTAAAAATACATTTTTTACAAAACGATATCATCGACACACTATCAGTTGTTCATACAGGATATCTAAATCCAAAATTTGGACAGAACTTGACTTGTGTTGCAAACCATATTTCGAATCCATAGCAGCTAAATTAGACTTTATAACCTTCATTAAAGATGTAGATACATCTCTTAAGGTTGCAATTCAACAAGAATCACCAAAAAATACATTTTGTACAAAAAGATATAATCGATACACTAACAGTTGTTCATACATGATTTCTGAATCCGAAATCTGGATAGAACTTGTCCTGTGTTGCGTCCCATATTTCGAATCCATAACAGTTAAATTAGAGTTTCACATAAACATAAGAGTTGTAGATATGCGAATCTGATTTCCAAAACATATTTATTCACAGTAAACTAAGATTTATAGAACAAGATATACACAAATTACCAACCACTACCCAGCTCAGAAACAAATTTCAGCACTTACCAACAAAGCAGTGTGTCTCTCGAATTCCAGCCAAAAGAACCAAGGTTTTCTCTTGTGATTTTAATGAACAAATGGTTAATTAAGGTTTTAAGGTTTTTAGGATTTGAAGGAACCGAAATTCACTAGAGAAGTGTCAATATATAGCCACACAAGTGATGTTTATCACTTGGACAACTGGCCTTCAAAGGTGCTGCCAAAAAAGTTTTTGTGCTGCCCAAAAAAAAAAAACATATATATACACTTATATATATATATATATATATATATATATATCCTTCACCTCCTTATAAAAGTATGCATAACTCTAATTATATTATCACGTAAATACCCCAATACAATCCAATAAATTACGATATACTTATGCTAAACAAGTTAGCAATTATCACCAAAATTTCAAGTTTCCAACATAAGAGTAAAACATATTATAGTAATAAGCAATGGTCAATCGACAAGAGATTCTTGTTAGAATTTAGGGTTGTTACAACTCTCTCCCTCTTAAAGTAATTTCGTCTCGAAATTTACCTTACATTAGTCCCGAAATAAGTGCAGATATTGGGTCCTCATGTCTTCTTCTCTCACCCAGGTAGCTTCTTTTCCCGAGTGGTTCCTCCAAAGTACCTTTACTAAGTGGATTTTCTTATTTCTAAGTTGCTTCACTTCTCAAGCTTGAATTAAAATAGGTTCTTCATCATACGTCAAGTCAGAATTAACCTCAATAGATTCAATTGGAAGAACATGAGATGGATCAGAACGATATCTTCTGAGCATAGAAACATGGAGGACATTGTGGATCTTGTCAAACTCAGGTGGCAATGCCAATCTATATGCAACCGGTCCAACCCTTTCAAGTATCTCATAAGGTCCAATAAATCGGGGACTAAGTTTTCCCTTTTTGCCAAAGCTCATAATCTTTTTCCATGGAGACACCTTTAAAAATACTTTATCTCCCACTTGATATTCAATGCCACACCTTTTAAGATCAGCGAACAACTTTTGTCTATCCGAAGAAATCTTTAGACAATCCTTGATAATTTTTACCTTGTCCTCTATTTGTTGCACAATTTCAGGACCAATGAGTTTCATATCACCAACTTCACTCCAACAAAGAGGGGTTCTACATTTCCTTCCATACAAAGCTTCATAGGGAGGGATTCCAATACTCGATTGGTAACTGTTATTGTAAGAAAATTCTATCAAAGTCAAGTGTTTGTCCCAACTACCCTCAAACTCCATAATGCAAGATCAAAGCATATCCTCCAAAATTTGTATCACTCTTTTCGACTGACTGTCTGTCTGAGGATGGAACGAAGTGCTAAATTTCAGCTTAGTACCCAAAGCTTCGTGCAAGCTACCCCAAAATCCAGATGTAAACCTTGGATCTCGGTCAGATACAATAGACATAGGAATCCCATGTAGCCTTACGATCTCATTAATGTACAATTCGGCTAAGCACTCAAGTGAGTAATCCATCCTGATTGCTAAGAAGTGAGCACTCTTGGTTAGCCTGTCCACAATCACCCATATTGCATCATGATTTCTTTGAGTGTGAGGAAGTACAGAAACAAAGTCCATAGTTATTCTCTCCCATTTCCATTCCGGCTTCGACAAGGGCTGTAGTAAGCCAACTGGGACCTGATGTTCTGTCTTTATTTGTTGAGAAGCCAAACATTTAGAAATGAACTCCGCAATGTCTTTCTTCATACCATTCCACCAATAATTTTCTTTAATAGTCTGGTACATCTTTGTACCCCCAGGATGCATTGCATATGGTGGGTATGTGCTTCACTCAATATTTCTCTCTTCAATTTGCCATCATCGGGGACACATAGTCTATCTTGATAAAATAAGACACCATCCTATATTAATGTAAAATCAAGTTTTTCCCCATTTTGAACTTCTCTGGTCAATTTTAAAAGTTTCTCATCTAACTTTTGTGCTTCTTTCACCTATTCAAGTAATAATGGCTTTACTTGCAAGTTGGCAATAACTAAACCATTTGAATCAAGTGCGAAACAAGCATTCATAGCTCTTAACTCAAGGAGCAAGGGTAAAGGACTCAAAGAAATGCTTGAAAAGGATTTCCGACTTAAAGCATCTGCAACCACATTGGTTTTACCTGGATGATAATCAATTGTGCAATCATAATCCTTGATGAGTTCCAGCCATCTACGTTGTCGAAGATTTAGCTCCTTCTGAGTACCCAAGTACTTTAAGCTCTTGTGATCAGTGAATATATGACATTTCACTCCATACAAATAATGCCGCCATATTTTCAAAGCAAACACTACAGCAGCAAGTTCAAGATCATGGGTAGGATAATTCAATTCATGCGGTTTTAATTTCCTAGAGGCATAAGAAATAACCTTCCCTTCTTGCATCAAAATGCATTCGAGACCATTGTGAGAAGCATCGCTATATACTACATGCTTCTTTCCTTCAATTGGTAAAATAAGTATAGGTGATTGAATCAACAAGGATTTGAGAGTTTCAAAGCTTTCTTGGCATTTGTCATTCCAATTAAACTTCACTTCCTTCTGCAAGAGTTTAGTCAATGGAGAGGAGAAAATGGAAAAGCCTTTCACAAATCTTCTGTAGTATCCTGCTAAGCCTAAGAAACTTCTTACCTCGGTTTGACTTTTGGGAGGTCTCCACTCAACAGCTTCTTGTATCTTACTAGGATCCACCTTCACGCCTTCGGCCAATACAACATGTCCCAAAAACTTCACTTCATCAAGCCAAAATTCACACTTGGAAAGTTTAGCATAAAGTTCCCTCTCCTTCAAAATTTGCAAAAATAATTCGGAGGTGTTTATCATGATCTTCACTACTTCTGAAAAATATTAAAATATCATCTATAAAAACAACCACAAACTGATCAAGATAAGGCTTGAATATTCGATTCATTAGATCTATGAATACCGCAGGAGCATTTGTCAACCCAAATGGCATCACCAAAAATTCATAATGACCATACCGAGTTCTAAAAGCAGTTTTAGGAATATTATTCTCTCTAACACGTAGTTGGTGATATCCCGACCTTAAATCAATCTTCGAGAATACTTTAGCACCCTTCAGTTGATCAAAGAAATCATCGATCCTTGGTAGAGGATATCTACTCTTGATTGTTATTCTGTTCAACTGTCTATAGTCAATACAAAGCCTGAGAGTGCCATTTTTCTTCTTTACAAATAAAATCGGTCTCCCCAAGGAGAAACACTAGGTTGAATAAAACCCTTCTCAAGAAGTTCTTGCAATTGAGATTTCAATTCTCTTAATTCTACCAGAGCCATTCTATAAGGAGTGATAGAAATAGGGGTAGATCAAGGAATAAACTCAATTGGAAATTCAACCTCTCTTTTCGGTGGCAATCCCAAAAGGTTTTCTAGGAAGACTTCTGGGAAATCACGTACAGTAGGTATGTCCTTGATACCAGGACTCTCCAACCATATATCAACTATGTGAGCAAGGTAAGCCCCACAACCTTGACACATCAACTTTCTTGCCAAGGCCGCAGAAATAATACTAGCTATCAATGATCTTTTCCCTTGTACAATGATCTGTGAAAATGTAGGATCTTTAAAAGTCACATGCTTAGACCTACAATCTACCACTACATGATACTTATAAAGCCAATCCATTCCAATAATAACATCAAAATCCTTGAAGAGTATTTCAATCAAATCAGCAAGGAACACTAGATTTTGAATCATGAAGAGGCAATCTTGATAAACTCGATTATACACAACTTGATAACCCAAAGGACTTTCAACCAGCACATCAAAATTAAGTCTCAAAGATTTTACGTTTTTAGGAAGATCAAGTGATGAACAAAAATAGGAATGTGTAGAACCCGAATCAAACAATGTAAACACACATAAGCCAAATAAGTGAAATTTACCAACAACCATGTCTTTTCCATCTTGATCCTCCCTCTGCCTCATAGCATAAGTGTGTGTAGTAGCCGTTGGTCCACTAGATTTATTCCCTCCACTTGCACCTATTGCTTGTATATTTTTAGGTCTTAGTTCGAGAAGGATTAATAGAAGGCTTACGAACTAAGACTTCAGTTCTCAGGGAAAGAGCATTATTAGGATTAGGACAATCCTTCACTTTATGCTCAAAGCTTCCACAATTGAAACATTTACCAGAAGCTCTCCTGTAAGTACCATAATGATCCTATCCATATTATGGACAAGTGGGAACATGACTTGCCTTGGCCAAAATTTGGAGTGCTAGCTGTAGAAAATTCTGATTTGCTTTGCTTTTGTTGAGGTGGCCTGTTAACACTACCAGCTCTAGAATCATCAAACCTTTCCCTTTTTGAGGAACCTCCAAAATTTGGTCTAGGCTTTCGAAATTTGTTTTCATTTCGACTAGCTTCTTCTTTATCAAGTTGTTACCAAGTAAAAGCAGCAGACAATAACTTACAAAAGTTCTCATGTTGCAAGATCGCCACATTCTTTCTAATGGAATCATTTAAACCATCTTCAAATTTCCTACACTTGTCTTTTTTCCTCTTTAATAATACCTCCAGCATAACGAGAGAGCCTAAGAAATTTCTGTTGATACTCAGCAATAGACATGTGTCGTTGCCTTAAATTCAAAAACTCCTTTCTCTTTGCATCACAATAAGCAGGTGGAACATACTTCATACGAAATTCCCTAAGAAAATCATCCCAAGTAAGAACAGGAGGTTTTACCTTGGCATTCGGAAAACTTACCCACCAATCATAAGCATCCTTTCGTAATAGTGAAATATCATACTTAAATTTGGCAACATCTAAACACTCTAACTGCTCAAATACCCTCTCCATCCACTCTAGCCATTGTTTAGCATCCATGGGATCAATGATGCCTTCAAACTCCACTCCACCCATTTTCCTCATTTTCTCAAAGTTAATCACATTGGGATCATGCATTGCTTTAGAAATGCGGTGGAAAAATTCAACCATTTGTTGAAAAGAAGGATTCATGGCTTGAGTACCACGACTCATGTGAGGATGTGCACCAGCTCTTGCACCTTGAAGGTTCCCCACTTCAGACCCACTAGTGTGGGGAACATAATGATCCGAGAAAGGTTCTCCAACCTCTTCTAGCGCATGAGGTTGGAAAGCAGAGACACTTAAACCTTCAAAAGCAGCTTCCATAGGTCGGTCAGTAGAAGAGGCCATAACTTAATTCTTTCAAAAGGGAAGATCACATTGCATTATGGCGTGTATATGATGCATGTACACTTTACATACGATAAAATATTATAAATCATGTAAGTGAACAAATAGTCCAAATAATTTTTTTTCTGAAAGTGAACAAGTATACAAATAATTCACAGCAAAAGCCCAAAAACCAAAAACCTAGACTCTGATACCAAATTGGTAATGACCCTTTCATATTACTATATGCCAATAACTCATGAAATATTTTTAATGCATATATTGTCCCCACACTAGTAGATGATGCTACAACAAAAAAATTATCAACTTCTGAGTACCCAAACTAAATGGATTCATGCTTCATACGATCATTCAAAACAAGTAGGAAATGTAATATAATACATAACTTGGACTTACACACCCCAAATAAACAAAACTTGAAGCCATACTTATATTACAACCTATGGACATGATCCGATTATCCCTCAAATTAAATGCAAATATACACCACATAGATCCTGTATAAGTCCCAAAGTTTATACAAAATATAAATGCCTATATGCAAATGTGATCTTCGTTAAAGTTCTCAAAATTTCCATCCCCAATAGCCAGCTTCACGCCTCTTCTCGATCAGCCCCTATGATAGAAACAACTATCGCTAAGCATATAGCTTAGTAGTGTAAAACTATAAAGTCGGAGTCCTCAAAAATTCACCAACCTACCCTTCTTCAAGTAAATGAGCAACATACTTGAAACATAATAAAAAAATCAAGTAACAATATATAACAAGTGTCAAGTTCGATATTAAAAGATACAAATACCAAGAAAGCTCATAGCACCATTTTCCAAGAGATTCAATAACAAGGATTGCCCCATATGTACCTCATGCCGTCACACCTGGCACAAGAAAGTATCAAGAAGGGCCAACGCCCTATATCAAGAAGGGTCACAGCCCAATAATCAAGAGAACTAAGAACCATAGAAAAAATGGTTTTCTAGTTCGTACTTAAAATGGACAACTTCCATTCTTAAGATGGACTACAAATCCAGAATCAAGATGGAAAATGGTCCGAATCAAGAGGCATGCCAATAGTGACAAAGTCAATGCCACAAGAAGGACAAGGTCTTAACAAGAAGGCCAAGTGATCAAACCATCCGTACAAGTGGGTGAGTTACACAAGCGTCATACCAACACGACAATGCAAAGTGATAAGAGGTAACCAAGGTATCGAGATCAACTTTCAAACTTACAGCAGTTATAAGAGTGCAAGTACAATTTTATGCACAAACCTCAATACTTTAGCGTAGCAACAGTCAAACAAAACTGTGCTATCAGGGTCCTCAACTTGTTCACAAGTATATACAACCTTAAAAATACAATTAAATAACTTCTTTAATTCCTAATATGTCAATAATGTCGAAATAAAACAAGATTATCATCACAAGTAAGCTCAGCCTGCACAGATACAACTATGTTTCCAAAACAGTGATTCTGGCTAGTTTAGTACCCCATGTTGCAACTTAGATTCGAAAGGAGAATTGCAAAACTAGACTTTATAACCTTCATGAAATATGTAGATACATATCTTAAGATTACAACGCAACAAGAATCACCAAAAAATATATTTTGTACAAAATGATATCATCGATACACTATCAGTTGTTCATACAGGATAGCTAAATCCGAAATCTGGACAGAACTTGTCCTGTGTTGCATCCCATATTTCGAATCCATAAAAGCGAAATTAGACTTTATAACCTCATTAAAGATTTAGATACATCTCTTAAGGTTGAAACTCAACAAGAATCACCAAAAAATACATTTTGTACAAAAAGATATCATCGATACACTAACAGTTATTCATACAGGATTTCTGAATCCGAAATCTGGACATAACTTGTCCTATGTTGCGTCTTATATTTTGAATCCATAACTGCTAAATTAGAGTTTTACATAAACATAAGAGATGTAGATATGCAAATTAGATTTCCAAAGCATATTTATTCACAGTAAACTAAGCTTTATAGAACAAGATATACACAAATTACCAACCACTATCCAGCTCAGAAACAGATTTCAGTATTTACCAAAAAAGCAGTGTGTCTCTCGAATTTCAGCCAAAAGAACCAAGGTTTTCTCATGTGATTTTGATGAACAAATGGTTAATTAAGGTTATAAGGTTTTTAGGCTTTGAAGGAACCTAAATTCACTAGAGAAGTGTCAATATATAGCCACACAAGTGATGTTTATCACTTGGACAACTGGCCTTCAAAGGTGCTGCCCAAAAAGTTTTTGTGCTGCCCAAAAAAGAAACATATATATACACTTATATATATATATCCTTCAACTCCTTTTAAATGTATGCATAACTCTAATTATACTATTACGTAAATACCCAATACAATCCCATAAATTATGATATACTTATGCTAAACAAGTTAGCAATTATCACCAAAATTTCAAGTTCCCAACATAAGAGTAAAACATATTATAGTAATAAGCAATGGTCAATCGACAAGAAACTCTTGTTAGCATTTAGGGGTGTTATACGGACCCCGACCTACAATCCGTTGGTTGGAGTCGTGGGTCAGTTATGTGCCAGGTTTCAGAACTTGACTCCTACTTCATGTCTTTTTCCAACAATTACACAAACAAACATGGCCTATACATGCATTTCAGCATATAATATGGTAGTTAGTCATCTTAACCAACCGAAACATACGAACCCTAAGTCAAAACTTCCAATTCGGCCTATTACTTGATATAGTTGGTTAAAATTTACAACACACTCACATACCATCATTCCAAGGGGTTTTCTAACTACAATTTAACATTCAAACACATGATTTACAACTCAAGGTCAAGTTCATTGTTGTGATTTCAAATTGAAACTATGAAATGTTCAAAGTTTGGTACGTTACAAGTAATCAACAATGGTAAGTGTGTGATCCACTGCAAGAACTCCTAAACCAACGTGGACATCGAACTCGGGTTGTGAATTCCCTTTGGGAGAGGATAGGAGTGATATGTAAGAGAAAAGAGAGATATGGGAGAGGGGAGTGATGGTATGGGATGTGGATAGTTGATATAGGAATGATTAAGAGGATTTATGTGGGAATATGGGTATTTGAAGGGTTCAAAAACGGTTGGGAGGGAAATATGGAAGTGGGGAATGTTTTAAAATGAATGGTTTTTATTTAAAAGGGGATCCGGGTCGAGTCATCAAAAACCCTAAGTTGGACCCACTAGACCCTGTTGACAGTCCGTGGGTCAACCTACGGATTGTGGATTGGGTCCGTAGGTCACTCTGACACTTATAAAAATTTAGAACACTTACTTGGGATCTACGGACACCATTCACGGTCCGTGGATGGACCAACAGACCGTCGATGGGGTCCGTAGACTACTACACAACTATTTTCTGCAGATTTTTTACTTTCGTCCCTGCACACGTAGCAACCATTAGGACTTTCTTTTTACATTTTCTGGAAACTTTTTAGACACGGACCCTATTCTATATCTAGCCAACACTAATACAAAAATATAACACCTATCAAAAGATCTACAAAAAATCAAAATAAAAGAAGGAAACTCCTATATTGAAAAGAAAAACCTTTAGTTGGCTAGATTGTACATCTTGGATTGCCTCCAAAGCAGTGCTTGATATAACATTACGGCACAATGCAAATCCCTTGATTACTCAAACTTCATCAAGATAATAAGCCTCAATGACTTCTTAGACACTCTTCGATTTCCCCATGTTGACCTTGATCCTCTACTCATTCACTTTAAACCTTGTTCCCTCCTTGTTCTCGAGCTCGACCGCTCTATGTGGAAATACTTGAGTGACTTTGAATGGCCTAGTCCACTTGGAAATTGAGCTTGCCAGGAAACATGCACAACCTTGAGTTGAATAAAAGTACCAGATCACCCACAACAAATTCACGCTTTTCAATCTTTTAATCATGATACTTCTTCATTTTCTCCTTGTACAAGGCTGAACTTTCATAATCTTTTAGGCTAAACTCATCAAGCTCATTCATGTCATTTAATCTTTGGCTCGATGCAGTGCCCCAATCCAAATTCAACTTCTTTATTTTCCACATGGACTTATGCTCTAGCTCTACCAGCAAATGGCATGACTTCCCATATACAAGTTGGTAGGGGGACATACCTATGGGAGTCTTGAATACAGTGCCATAGGCCCATAGAGAATCATCAAGCCTTCTTGACCAATCTGCTCTGTTGGCGTTTACAGTCTTTGCAAGGATTTGCTTTATCTCTCTATTTGACACTTCAACTTGCCCACTAGATTGTGGATGGTAAGGAGTCGCTACATTGTGACGAAATCCATATTTCTCTAGCAACGCCTTGAACAACTTATTACAAAAGTGAGAACCTCCATCACTGATAATCGCCCTAGGCGTCAATACTCTTTTTAAGGAATGCGGTGACACTCTTACCCGCATTGTTTGAAAGCGCAATTGCTTTCACCCATTTCAATACATAGTCAACTGTAACAAGAATATACTTCATCCCATGTGAACTCACAAATGGAGCCATAAGTCAAGGCCCCAAACATCAAATAACTCAATCACCAATATCAGATTCATAGGTAGCTCTTGCTTCTTTGAAATTCCTCCTTCTCTTTGGCAACAGTCACAAGACTTGGCAACACATAAGCATCTTGGTAGATGGTAGGACAGTAATACCCACACTGCAAGATTTTATGAGCAGTACGAATACTATTATGATGCCCACCAACAAGCGATGAATGACACTTCTAGCATACTCATCATCTCAACCTCGGGCACACAGCGACGAATAATCCCTTAAGCACAAATACACAACAAGTAAGGCTCATCCCAAAAGAACTTCTTCACATCAGGCATAAACTTTTTCTTCTGGTGAAATGAGAAATTCGATGGAACCAAATCACTTGCCAAGCAGTTAGCAAAATCTGCAAACCAAGGGATAAGATCAAAAGAAGCAATCAATACTTGTTCGTCTGGGAATGCATCATTAATTTCATCCCCATCTCCTAACTTGAGCATAGCTTCCTCCTCTAATCTGGTTGGCAACTTGATTTTCTGTCCCCTTTCTATCTTCCACCTCAAAATCAAACTCTTGCAGCAACAATACCCATTTGATCAACCTTGGTTTTGCATCCTTTTTAGACATCACATACCTCAATGCAGAATGGTTAGCATGCATAATGACCTTAGTACCAAGCAAGTAGGATCAAAATTTCTTGAATGCGGAAACCACAACAAGGAGTTCATGTTCAGTTACTGTATAGTTCTTTTGAGACACATTCAAAATCTTCTCTCATCTTTGTCCCAATACCACACCAAGCGCCACCCCACTCGCATCACACATCACTTCAAACAGTTTCCCCCAATTCGGTAATATAATGATAAGTGTTGACACTAACTTGCTTTCAACTCTCTAAATGCTCTCAAAAAGCATCATCAAAATCAAACTTACACTCCTTTTTGAGCAGTTTGCACAATGGGTGTGCAATTTTGGAGAAATCTTTGATAAATCTCCGATAAAACCTACATGCCCAAGAAAACTTCCAACACCTTTCACAGAGATAGGTAGTAGAAGCTTTTCTATTACCTCAACTTTAGCTCTATCAACCTCAATACCCTTCTAAGAAATTCAATGACCCACAACTATCCCCTCTTTCACCATGAAGTGACATTTTTCCCATTTGAGCACAAGATTGCACTCTTCACACCGTTTTAATACCTCGGTCAAATGCATTAAACAACCATCAAACGAGTCATCTACCACATAGAAATCATACATAAATACCTCAATAGTGTCCTCCACCATATCTTAAAATATCGACATCATGCAACGTTGGAAGGTCGTTGGAGCATTATGCAACCCAAATGGCATCTTTTTGAAGGCGAAAGTACCATAAGGACAAGTGAAGGTGGTCTTCCAAAGCTATGGAGATCTGATTGTAGCCTGAATACCCATCAAGAAAGCAATACCAACCCTTACCAGCAAGGCAATCTAGCATCTGATCCATGAACGACATCGGGAAGTGATCTTTTTCTTTCCAAGCATTCAATTTGCGGTAGTCCATGCATACTCTCCATTCGGTCACTGGCCTCACCGGAATAAGCACATTTTTCGCATTAGGAACAACAATAATCCCACCTATTTTAGGTACACACTGAACAGGATAGGCCCAACTACTATCTCCAATAGGGTATATGACTCCAGCATCTAAATATTTGATGATTTTCTTTTACACGACTTCTTAGATAGGTGGATTTAGTCTCCTTTGGTGCTCAATACTTGGCTTGTTGTCCAGCATGAGTTTGATTTTATGAGAAAAAATGCCAAGAGAAATCCCAATAATGTCCGCAATAGTCCATCCAATAGCCCGTTTGAACCTCTTCAACATAGAAACCAATGCCTCTACTAGTGCCTCACTCAAATCGGTCAGAATGATTACGATAATGTGCCATATCTTCCCAAGCATACATACCTGAAATGCAATGGTAGAGCCTTGAGCTCCAATTTTGGAGCTTCTTCCACAGATGGTTTTGCGAGTGGAGAGTCGCGATTCTTCATATATAGCTCTAATTTCTTTGGTTTGGAACGAAATTCAAACCTATCATGTGCAGCAACTAATTCATCATAGTCTTCAATACCATCACACTCAAAATTCATCATTACTACTGCCAGTGCATCAACACCAATCTCTCTTCAATAGACACTTCAGAACCTTGCTCCATAATATAATTCACCACTGCTACTGACTTGAGATCTCTTTCCCTCTTTATAGACCAACAGATATTGAAAGTTACCTCTTCATTATTTAATCAAAACTTCATCTGCGCACTCTCCATATCGACCAAGGTGCTCCTAGTATCAAGGAATGGTCTCCCTAAGATGATGGGAACCTCAAAATCAACCTCACAATCAAGTATCACAAAATCCGCCGAAAAAATAAACGACTCCACTTTCACAAGGATATCTTGGAGAACACCAATAGGCTTCTTCACAGTTCTATCTGCCATGAGTAATCGCATCGTAGTCGATTTTGAAGCCCCTAAACCCAACTTCTTATAGATAGACAATGGCATCATATTAATGCTGACACCCAAATCACACAAAGCCTTCACAAAATGCAACATCCCAATGGTACAGGGAATAGTGAAACCCCCAGGATCCTTTTTTTTTTGCACTAATGACCGCGTAGCAATAGCATTACAATTTTGTAACCTCACATCATTTTCAAAACTGACAGCCCTATTTTTGGTCACTAAATCCTTCATAAACTTCGCATAACTAGGCATTTGCTCCAAAGCCTCTATCAACGAAACATTGATGGAAAGTTGTCAGCCTTCTTCACCAATCTCTGTGGAAATGGAGGTGGAGGTTTAGGCATGGGAAAAACTTTTTGGGTTACCTCTGATTCCTTCTCTATAGCATTTTAGACTCTCCTGTAACCTCAATCTCATCTTTATCTCTTTCTACCATAATCTCAACCTCAGACGGCATAGGGGATTAATGGTCTGTTTACCTCATCGAGTAGTGACTGTCATACAATGCCTATGATTTTTCAGATTCTAGATGATGTTGCTAAGAAGTGTTCCAGCCTGATGTGGGTTCACAGTAGTGGAGAACTGACTAAACTAATTACTCAAGTTGCTTGATCGACACTGCATAGGCATCAACTTTTTGACCAATTCCAAACAAGTCATTTCGCATCTCTTTCACATTCTCATCAGTCGCATCAAACCTCTTCATCATCTTCTGTATCATATCCTCAATACGTGACATACTAGCCCCAACCTCTCTATTTCCAAATTCCCAATTCGCAGGTGGAACATAAGGCCTAACTCTCTATTCCTGTTACCATAGTTGTTCCAATTGTAGTTGTTATCACTATTGTAGTTCCCATCCCATACATAGTTTCCCTCTCGATTGTAGTTTCCATAGTTCCGACCTTGGTTTCCTTGACCTTGGCACCAATTATCCGAATTGGAACCTTGGGTGTTGGCTCAGAAACCCCCTATTTTATCATTCACCAAATATGCATCCTCCTCATAGTAGCATTCCTCAACTGGTAGTGGTGGAGTTCTAGTTAGGTAATTTACCGCATTCACCTTTTCTGCACTGCCGCTCACATGCTTCAATACCAACCCAAGTTCTGTCCTCATTTGAGACATCTCCACACATATGTCATCATTAGATTGATTAGGTGTTTCTTGAACTGCAAAGGTGCTTCTACCAGTGTCCGCCTTTCTAGTGCTCCGTGCCTTATTATTCAGAGAAATCTTGTTTAGTTTCTTATCAATCTCCTCAAAAGTGTACTCACCATTTTATCCTCCAAAAATAGTATCCAACACAACCTTTCCATTGTCATCCTGACCTTTATAGAAGTACTCCTTCAGTGACTCATCATCTATGCGGTGATTCGGAACAGTTTTTATGAATACAGTAAACCTTTCCCATGAATTGCTCACAGACTCTCTAGGTAGTGGTACAAAATTATTCAGTTTGTCTTTGTGATTTAGCTTCTTAGACAACGGGAAGTACTTCTACATGAACACCTTATGAAACTGGTCCCATGTATGAATCAAATTGTATGGAGGCTCAGAAAACCACACAATGCAGCATCACCGATCAATGATAGAGGGAAGACTCTCAAACCTATGGCATTCATATCCAACTCTAGTCGTCCCATACAACTCTTGTAGACACTTCTCAATTTAGCCATGTGACCATGTGGATCTTTCGAGGCTAGACCAAAAAACAACCCTCTTGTTGTAAGCATTTGTATCAAATTGCTAGTCACAACAAATGTATGTCATGGGGGTAGAGGAGGGAGAAAAATAGGTCATTCTAATTCAACTGTATTGACGTTGACCCTGTAGTTATCACACAATCTTGATTCTAGCGGATTTTGTACCCTCAAAGCATCTACGAGTAGATTACCACCACGAACTTGAGATATAGTGTATCATGGTTCGTGAATTATACGCCTCATATGCAGTAATGGTGCAGAATGCCTTACCAAAGAAGGCCAAAGAGCTTGAGCATCCCTCACTTCTAACTACTTTGGTATAGTCCATCCCCATGGATTTATCTGAGCATATGGTCCGATGATTCCTCCATGGACCGACATATGAGTAGACCGCCTCCACAACTGAGTTTGACTACTGGCTGCAACTAGTCCATGATAAAAATGCTATGAAGGATGTGTCATAAAAGCAACAGTTGTTGAGATGGGTAGTTGGATACATACTGGATCAAGGTGTGACATTGGTTGGGTTCACAATATTTAGGTCCTGATCAAGAAAGCCTCACTAAATTTTGCAGCCAAGTTATGGTGGTCTATTAGTGCTACACTATCCCCCACCATTGTGGATACCCACTTGACCCTAAATCGAGCACTGATGGTGACATGTCGGATGGGCGGATATGAGTTGTATTTACCTACCTTTTGATTGCCAATATCGACAAGCGAGCATTTAGGAAGACAACTACTCTCCCTTTACCCAGCTTAATATTCCGCCTATGTAGAGAGTCTACTGCCCCATGGTTTATGTTGTTAAACCATTGATTGAGGTGACCATGACCATGTACATTGGTTTGATTAGGGATGAGACCAACCCGATTGCACCGCAATGAGGCTCACAATTCAACATGTTTGAGATGCCAATGGCTGCTCTGCCTAGAGATGGAGAGGTTCTTGAGCAGGATACCGCCACTATAGAATCCATGGAGGTTACCCATACCTCCTCCTCTACACTATCAGTTATCACACGACATGCTTCTACTACTGTCGTGGGTCATTTCATGGTGCCAATAGTTAGATTTCAGAGGCTATAAACCCAGATGGGATAGTTGTTGCACATCTCTGCCCATGGGTCTATTCGGTCATTGAGGAGTTTGAGGTGAGGATATGGATTGTGATGGTGGAGTATACTTAGGCCACATATAGAAAGATCAATGATTTTGAGTTAAGGATGTTGGCTCAACATCAGACCACCTCAAGTGCTAATCTAGAAAGTTTCTGAATGGAGTTAGATAAGCTTCATATAAATGTTGATGCACTAGTTGCTGCCCCATTACCACCTCCACTATTTTATCCCTCACATCCAGAGGGTATAAATGAGGTATCGATAGCTTTTTTGGCAAGGATAATATTCCTAATGCAGTAGGGAAGTGCACACGATCCAAGGATAATACAGAAGATGTGCTACTAAGCGTGCAAGAAAGAGAGATCAACGTGCACTTGAGATAGCCTGTCAATATTCGGGCTAAGGATACGATAGCAGGCGGTTGGAGCTTTAAGCTTAGGGGGAACCACTTTTGGTGCTCCCTAGATTGATCCAAAGACACGCATTGATGCACCAAGGTCCATACCATTGGACCACCTACCTCTAGCTAGCTCTTTGGTGCTATAGGTTTGTCTTCACCCTTAGTTCTTTCTATTTGTTTTCTTAGTGCATTGAGGATAGTGCACAATATTTTATGTAGGGGTGGGATAAACCATTTAAAAGTGTTTGGGTGAAGTCTGAATTGCCCGAACTTTCAGATATTGCCTTAGGATTTTTTTTCCATGTTCTTTTTCCCAAAGGACTATTTAATTTATGTTGAACCGACATGTTTAGGATGTTGATTGTGAAAATTGACTATAAGTAAAAGCATGATGGAAATTTTGATGAAAATTGATATACAAATTTTGTGCTTTGTGCTATATTTGCGTTACTAATAAGTAAATTGTGTTGCATCTTGGTATAACATGGTAGGAACTGATAGGATAACATGAGTTAAGCTGGAGTATGAACCAGATACTATGATAATTGATAGTGAAACAATGTGCCATGTGTGTGAGAGGTATTTATTTATTCATACAATATGTGCCAACCTAGAACTTGCCCTATTAATCTTGCTAGGACAATTGAACAGTTAATTAGGAAAGGATCATACATCATTATTGAAAGTAAGCCTAAAATCAATCAACCAAATTAAAATGCTATCTTCGATCTAAATTGTTGAGCCTTAAATAGAACATTCTTTTTGTCTACCTAATTCACTTCCCGTTCATGAATGTTAATCTTTGTTTTGGCCATGGTCCCTCCTTGGACATCGTGCACCTCAACTTAGGCTAAAAGCCTAATTTGAGGATGACTACTATAGAGGAAAAAAAGAGATGAAAAGAGTAGTCCAAACTTACACCTCAATTAAGAGATATAAATGGTCGAAGTCGATTTACAGAACTCAACATGAGTTGAGGTCGATCCCATAGAGAATTTCTTTACAGAAAAGATTTCACTATCGTGTTTTACTCTAATGTCGTTATTATTTCCCAAATAAACAATTGCAGAAAGTAAATTTGGTTTTAGCGTTAACTCTTTGATAACCAAAGTTGCAAACTAAAGTCTAATTCAACAAGTAACAAAATATCAGTTTAAAAGTTGTTTCAATAATTAACTGAAACTAGGATTGTGTTCCCCATAATGCTTCGTCTAATGCTCTTCCGTAATTGAGTTTCAGGAAATTTACCTCTACAAAATACATGCGAGTTAGCTATATCTGACACTTCTCAGTTTACTCAGATAATCTTCACTCAAGTCTTCTCGGTCCTAGAGTGATACACGAGTTACCCTAGCCTACAATGGTGTGTACATTCTTTTCTCTCGAACTTAAACCTTAACTCCATTTCATCAGATTAATTTAACTTTTTCCTAACTATCATTTTTCTCTTGAAAAAATGACAGATACAGGCTCACTCTAATGCATGCACTCATCAGAATACATGAATAACGAAAGATAAATTACAATTTGCAAACATAAATCGCCTTTCACTCGTTTTACGAAATTACGATTAGAATTATATCATAGATCCCACAACCCCAGTTGTGGTGTTTAGCTACTCATAATTTCATGTAAATGCTCAGAAACATATAATGAAAACATGTTAGAAGATACTTACGAGAATAAGCTAATCAACCACCACTTTGATATTTCAAGAACCGAAAAACCGAACTTCAAACTTAATTCAATATCCAAAATCGAAAACCAAAATCTATGAATAATTGAAACTTGTTCGTCATTCTATTAAAGATAAGATGAAAACTAAAAAACACCCTAATTAATTAAAATAAGTGTTTTAAAAAAGAGTCATATTCGAAGTAGGACTAAAATGTCGAGCCATTCACGCCCACTTCTACGGCCCGTCAAGGGCTTCACGGTCTGTGAAGCCCTCCGTGGTCTTGCCTTGGAACTCTCCAAAATTGGGTCTTCAACGCCTGAACACTAGAACTGCACCACAGAGGCTACCACGGTCCGTCAAGGGCTTTACAGTCCATGAAGCCCTCTGTGGTCTTCACTTGGTAACTTCTCTCTTCAACTTTACAAAGCCCCTTCACTGTATCATTACCACGACATGTACCACGGGCCGTTGTAAGGACCACGGCTTGTGAAGTCGTCTTTGGTCTTCACTTTGTTCAGTTCTGTTTTCCACTTTTTCTTACCCATTCACTGGTTCAGCCTCACGACCAGCACCACGGTTCGTGACAAGGACCACATACCTTCTAGGTGCTCGTGGTCTTCATTTGGTCACCATAATTTCCCACTTATTTTTCAGGTCTCCATGCAAGCAAGAATTTATCTACACATTCAACAAACACATCAAAGCATACAAATATACAATCAATTCTAGTAATAATCCTTAGTTTTCGAGCATCAAATATGCCAAGATTTCGCGGCACATCAAGTATGAAAAGAATTATGTTATAAGAAAAGAGAAAAATAAAATGGTGTGGCATAGAAAAAATGCATGTAAAGATGAAGAAAATATTGTAACAAGAAAGAGAAGCAAGTCAAAGCCACATCCAAGCTTTAATGAGAAATGAGGAGAAAAGAAAATAGAGGTGAAACAAGTATTGGTTGTAAAGAGGAAGAGTAGCTAATGGAATGTCAAGGAGGGTATAAAAGTCACTTTAAATCTAAATATACCGCACCTGACCTTGGGCCTATGTTATAAGCTAAAACAAGGCCCATAGTGATGTTAATTTAATAGTTGGAGAGTCTAAGTAATGAAT
The DNA here is from genome assembly GCA_037074985.1 of Solanum bulbocastanum. Taxonomy (NCBI): domain Eukaryota; kingdom Viridiplantae; phylum Streptophyta; class Magnoliopsida; order Solanales; family Solanaceae; genus Solanum; species Solanum bulbocastanum. The sequence continues at coordinate 26,012,652 of CM073600.1, forward strand.
ATAGAGGCAAGCCCATGGTATTGTGCATGTATTGTATTGAATTCGAATGTGCGAGAGAGCGTATATTGAGTCCCAGTGGTTGAAATACATATTGATAGTTGTGTGAAAAATGGGATTTCTTTGGAGTGAGGACACAAGTTACATTATCAAAAAATCAATACCTTGGTGATTATTATCGGTACATGTGAATATATCCATTGATATGTCTATATCATACATTGATCTGCATGTGTTAGCTTGTCATGGAATTAATGATTACACTGTCTTGAATGATGAATTCGGTGGATAGATTGTTGAGAAAAGACCATGTGATTGCTAGAATTCTAGGTCTACTTTTGAGAAAAGACCATGTGTTGATGTACTACATATTTTATGGTAGTTATGATGCTTTAATCTTGGAGTTTTGCATGGTTCTTAGGCCCTTGTTAGTAGGTTTCATGGTATTTTACCTTTGTTTTGCAGGAAAATAGGTTTTTGACACATCAGAATAAAATTCAATGAAACAATAGCTTTTGGAGGTTAGACGATTTGACCTACGAGCCGTAGAAATTTCTACGAGCCATAGGGATGAGTTATGGAAGGAAGCAGTGACTTTTTGAGCTAAGTGTTGGGCACTGAGACTGGACTACGAGCCGTAGGAACTTCTATGAGCCGTTGGTTCAACTTGTCCTAACAAAAGTCCAAAAGATTGAAATAGTAAGTTGTTTTGACGAAAAGTTCCTACAAGCCGTAGAATCTAACCGTAGAAGTGACAATCAAAATCCCATTTTCCTATGTTTTCTTAGCCTACTGTATTTAGAATTGGTTGTTTATAAATAGTCTTTTATTATTTGTTTTTTATGGTTAGACAATTGATAACTTTATTTTTGCTTTTTGAGAATTAATTTTGTGAAACACTTTTCCATTTTAATTCTTGAAATTGTTGGTTCATATTGCAATTTTTTGTTCATCAATTCAAGTTTCCGCAATTTATCTACTCTAATTGTAAGTTCATGATTTATTTTAACAACATTAATAGACATTGTGGTCACCTAAGCGTGAGTAGCTAAATCCACAACTAGGATTGTGGGAACCACAAGGAATTAACAAAGTAGACCTAATAATTTGTAATTCGTAAATAGTGTTTATGCATGTATTGTTGATGTCTTAGCTTTAATTGATTTTTAACGAGGGTCCGCATTAGAACCCGCCTTATTCCTACTTGCTTGACCAAGGGGGTAACGAATGAGAAAAAGATTAAGCAACAGAGATTTGATGACTACAAACTTCATCTAATAGCTTGAACAACCAGTGAAAGCTAATCTCGTGTCAAGTAAAAGAGTTAGTAAAACATACACCCGTAGATCGATCAAAGTTGTATGGTGAAATACCCTATTTGGGCGACCAACCACTTAGGAGATACCAAACTTATCGATTTTGCATGCTCGACACTAGAAAATGTTACTACCATAAGGTTTACTGCTAAGGACTTGTGGGGAACATATATACCCTACTGCTTACTTGGTTTCATATTACTGAAATCAATCATTCAAGCTTTTTTTTTTTACAAAACAACCCCTTTTACGGAAATAACCGGATTAAGAGTATGACTAACAATAGATTAGGCGAAGCTTAGACCTCATTCCTCGTGCGATCGACCCTAACCTCTGTTAGGTTCTTTATTTGAACAATGACCGCTTATACTTTTTTAGGGAGGTGTAATTTGAACGTATCACTCTACATTATTGGATCAGGATGAAATTTAGTAATAAAGTAACCAAATGCCATAGAGAAAAAAAACATCGGGAAATAAAGTCTAAAAGAATAAGATTTTTTTTTATACATTAAATTCTTTATTTTATTTTTTATATTTAAATATTTATACTTAAATATTTTGGAATGTGATAATATTAAGAATTTGAATAAAAAAAATCATCTTTTAAAATAAATAAAAGAATCAACGAATTAGTAAGAAAATTAAATTAAATTTGAATTTAGAGTATTTTTAGACCAAAAGATAAAATGAGGGGTATCTTGAATGAAAAATAAAGGTTTAAAGGTATTTTTACACCAAAAAGTAGAAGAGTGATATTTTTGATATATTTCCAATAGGTTAGGGATATTAACTCTTTTCCGTAGAAATTTTGAATACTACACTTCACTCCAATGAGTGGTCAAACTTGGCACTTTATTGGTGTGAGAAAATGTATAAATGGTCCCTAAACTATTGGAGTAGGTTTGAAATAGTCCTTTAACTATATATTTATAGAATTTGTCGTTTAACTATCCAAAACAATATAAAGTTTGGTCCCTTAACTATTCACTTATCGATTTAATTTTTAAGTACCCAAAAACTTATCAAGTTTCATATTTGTCTATTTTTTTTTATACAAATAACTTAAGTTTATACTAAAGAAACTGGTGCATTCGGAAAATTAAATATTTAACCCATTTTTCTAGTTGTTTCTCTTTCTGCCCCACTACTTCTTCAAATTACTCTAATGAAAAGAACTTAACTTTAACAATTCAAACTAAAATTAATGAGAAAATAATATATGAGTCCTGATTTTATTCAATGAAAGATAAAATGAAGCATATTATTGTTGCTAATAACTTGAATATACTATATTCTCTTCTCTAGAGGTTAGCTGTTCACAATCAGTGTGAATTTTTTAATTTTATTTTTTCATAAAAAAATAAAAGATTCGATCTCATTACTCAAATTTCTCTAATTAAAATAAAATAAATAGAATAATAAAATCAACCTATTTCAAAATTAAAAAAATTAAAAAAAGTTGCAAATATACCATTTTATAAATTTCAACTTCTAAAAAATTAAACAAATTTCTTTCAATAAAGTCGTTGGAGTAAAAAATTTAGAATCAAAATATGCGAGTAAAGAACTTTTAGTTTATTCTCATTGCGAGAAATTCATTTCTATTAAATATAAATAAATCTCTCTCCACACCGAATGAGTAATAACTTTAATTTTTTCTTTTTATAATAAACTTTAGCATTTTCAACTCATTAGCAATAATTATATTCTTAATTTTCTTCTATATTGAATAAAATCATGACTTATATCTTATTTCTTCGTGAATTTTATTTTGAATCATTGAGGTTAAAGTTTTTTTTTTCATATTAGTAATTTGCAGAAAAGTTGTCGGGGAGCGAGAAACAATTGAAAAAATGATTTAAAAATTTAATTTAAAGGCATGAGTTATATTAATATAAATCTAAGCTATATATACATATAAAATAATCAAAGACTAAACCTAATAAATTTTTAAATAGTTAAAGAACTAAAATGAGTAAGAGACTAAAAATGATTAGTGTGTATTTATATATATAATAATTAATAGACCAAACTTGATAAGTAATACTTTGAATAGCTAAATAATTATAATTAAATTGGATAAATGTATAATTAATTATATGTGACTGTTTTAAACATAGTCGAATTGTTGAGCACCATTTATTGCATTTTGCATAGCTATTTATATGAGAAAAAATTGCAAGCCGGCAGTGAACCTTCCGCCGCCGCTGCTGTAGCAATGGCAACCAGGTATGACCACTGCCGAAATCTCTATATGTATGATGATGAAGATGAAATTAATGTTTATATGACTGTATGGTTTCTAGTAGGAAATTAAGAGCATTCAAGAATTGGATGAAGTCGCAACATGTAGAGTGTAGCGACGCGCTGGACGTGGTAGTGACGACGAACTCTTCTGCGGTATCCGTAAGAGCCTTGTGCGATCTCAATGTTGGCGATTTAGTGGCGACTATTCCCAAGGAGAGTTGCTTGACGGTAAAGACTTCAGGTGCGCGGCAAATGATAGAGGAATCGGACCTTGAAGGCATCTTAGCTCTAGCAGTTGTCATCATGTATGAGCGAAGCCTTGGTCCGCTATCTCCTTGGTTTGGTTATCTCCAGTTGCTGCCTTATTCTGAACCTATCCCTTTGTTGTGGTCCCTATCTCAAATCGACTCTCTTCTCGCCGGAACTGAGCTTCACAAGGTCTCCTAATATATCTTTCTATTCATTCTTAATATAATATCTGTACACAAGTATAAGTTACTCTAACTAAGGTCCAAAGTTTTTTTTGCTTTTCTTCAAGACTGTAGCCTTTCTTGGCCCGTCTATGATGCTACTATAAAGAATCTCCAAGCTTCTCTGCTTGATGTCTTTGTACATAAACTCTTTAACTCTGGTGCAAATTGGAACGTCCTGGAAAAAATGTTTAAATTTCTGTGACGAGTATGTTCTTAGAATTTTCTTCTCAAATTTCACAAATTGTCTAGTGGCTTCTTCTTGAATAGTTGAGTAAGTTCACTTGCAACTTGAATAAACTGGAATGAGTTGGCATGTATCTTGATTACAACTACGAGTGAGTTGACTTTGAATAGGATTAAAACTTAGAGTGAGTTATCTTACAACTTCATTGATGCTCAGAGGAGCTGTATTGTAATCTGATTATGACTTGGACTGAGTTGGCCTCTTGGTGTTGGTGAAAGAGAATCAACTGTATAATAGCGGTCTCTTGTTCAATATTTAGCAATGGATGGAATGACAATCATAGACCATAAGTGTGAGTGGAAGTTAGAGAGAGATCTTTTGAAGTATGAGGACTTGAAATAATATTTAGGAAATATTAAAGTTGTTTTATCTTATTTGCTGTCCAGTTTGAATTGTCAGCCTAAAAATTGGTAGCAGAGCTTGACACATTGTATCCATAATAGCAATAATTACGCTTCAATCCCAAACAAGTTGGGTTGGCTTATGAATCCTCATTTCTTCATTTAAGCTCATATTACATCATACTCATAATGAATAAAATAAAACTGGAAAATACATTAAAAATATATATAAATAATAATGATAATAATAATAACAGAAGTTCTATACGAGTTTAAAAGCTAAGCTCAACTAGTAGCTGTCACCTATATGAATTTTTTTTCCCATTGGGCCCTATCTTTATCTAAGTCTGTATTACACACTGTATCCATACTATTGAATTTTTCATGGTTATCGGTGTCTTTAGATTTTAAATGCCGAAATGAGGATTCATATACCCGACCTCAACTTATTTGGGACTCTGTGGGGTTGCAATGAATGGACAATGAGTTCCTTTGTATTGTAAAGCCTATGTAGTGTTGTAATGGATAGAGTGATGATTTCTTTTGCAACTCTAGCATTTTTAAGGCTATGTTAGATGGAAGAGAGTCCTCTTGAGCCATCTATGGGTCAAAAGGATGAAAGGTGATTTCTATCATATATGGGCTGCCATGGAGTAGTCGAATTCCCTGTAATATGTGGTTCTGAAATAGATTGAAGGTGAGTTCCCTTTTAGACCTAACTATCTGCAGGGTTGTAAAACAATGAAAGGCGTATTCTCATGTATAAAGCCATTTGTGGGGTTGCAATGGATGGAAAGTGCAGACCCTTTTACACCTACTCCAAATATTAACTTTTTTGGCCAAATCGATATGTTTTATCCTATTAGTATGCAAAGAACAAGCTACTATTCCAATTTCCACATGAACGAATATGCCAAATCGTTCAAAGTAGCATCAAATTCAAGCTTCTGTGTGACAACTCCTTAGTGTATGTTTGAGGAAGTGGAGTCAGCCTCTCATATTACTGAATCCCTAGTAAATAATGCACAACAAATCTGAGAGTCAAATATTGCAAGATGCTTAGAAAAATGTAATTTGGAGTATAGAGGCACTGGAGCATGTGTAAGCACAACTTGGAGGAACTATGAAAGGATAGTGCATATTAAGGCACAAGTGCTAAGAGCTTATAAAATTCTTTGATGGAAAAGTTGTAGTAAAAGAGCTTCAAGTAAGAGCTGATTGAGGTGGAACAAGTCTATTGTGTTAGAAATCCAGCCAATCCTCACTGTATTACTGAATCCCTAGTAGGCAGTGCTAACATGCCTATTTTTTGTTTATTTTTTTCTTTTGAGTAAGTAGGCTAGCAACTTGATTACAACTTGGAGTAAGTTGGTTTGCAACTTGTCTACATTTTTGAGTGAGAGATTACAATTTTGAATTGGCTTGCAACTTGATTACAACTTGTATTGCGATGTCTTGCTGCTTGATATAACTTGTATTGAGTTGACTTGTGTTTTTTGTGAGTACAACTCAGAGTGAGTTGGCCACTTAGGTTTGGTGAAGGAATCAACTTTATAAATTGCCATCTCTTATTCATTGTTTAGTCATGGAAGGAACTGATAATGTAAAAAAATGGAACTGAGAGGTTGGGAGAGTTTTGTCAATGTAAGAGCATTGAGAGAATTGTAAACTATATGTGGCAGAATTGTGAGAAAATAGTATAGAAATAAGTTATGGATACACTTGTGTGAAATTGTCATGGAATGAATTTATGAGATACTCTTGATCTTGGATTTATTTTCTGGATAACATAGAGTGGGATCTCTAATTTGTATTCTTTTTCAGTATGTTTAATACTTCTGTTGTAGGAAAATTCTTCCTTTATGCCGATTGATGTAGGTCTAACCATGTAATTGTTGGTGTCAATGCATTCTTTCATAAGTGTTATCATAATTTGTTTTCGTGTCCCAGTACGGCTGATCCTTTTTGTGGTGTAGCTGGACTTCTTCTAGAAGGATATTATAAGTTGTTCAATAGTTCAACTTCTATTGTTTTTTTAATGTGGATGAATCTGCAGCTCAATAATCTGTGTGCGGAATCTTGACACTTCTATTGAAAATATTATGTTGGAACTTTCTAGAGTAATTGTTCAGTTCTTCAGTAAAGCTTATTGAAATTCAACCAAATAATGCCAGAAGAGTGAAGTACTTGTTGCTCTGTTCAGCTTTCAAATAAAACAAAAAGGAGAAGCTGAGCATATGAAGTTGTCCCTTTGGCATTCGTCAAATGGTTGCATATAAACAAATAGGATAGCTTCTGTCAGAAAGGGTTGAAATTCTTATGCAAATATAGTTGGTTAATGTTTTTTGTTTTTGGTTAACGATTTGGGCAGCTATGGAAGTCCGGTGATTATTGATGAGTGGGTGCCTTTTTAGGATAATGACATTTTTGCCTAGATCTCTCTACTTCATGTCATTTGCTTGTATATGAAGCTTTCTCCGACACAGCAATAAAATCATTACGTTATCATCTGAAGAAAAAGATTGGTGATGTCGCTGCCTGCCTGTGTTGCTACTTCTGTTTGGTGAACTTCAAACTAAAAGAGAATGAGATCTCTTCTACGAAAGAATGTATTTGCTGCTTTGCCTACTTTTGATTTTCTGACAAGCTATTGGAAGTTGGGTAAACGTGCATATTAGACTTTATTCTGTTCTTGTTCTATTGTATGACCATTATGATGTATTTGTAGGCAGATAGTTAAAGACGACAAGGCACTTATCTACGAGGACTGGAAAGAGTGTATTGAGCCTCTCTTAACTTCAGTTTCTTTACAGCTTAAAGCAGAACATTTTGGTGTTACAGAGTATCTTGCTGCAAAAAGTCTAATTGCGTCGCGGTCTTTTGAAATAGATGATTACCATGGATGCGGAATGGTTCCCTTGGCAGATCTGTGAGTATACCTTTTAGTGGAATCTTCTGCATCAATTCTTACTGCTTCATCTCCCTCTTACTTACTGAACTTCCCATATTGGTTTGAGCTGTCTCACTATTTCCTATTCAATGGTAGTTGCTGACTTATTTCACCTCTGCTGTGAAGGGTTCATTCGCTCCTTGTTATGTCATGATTTTACACGTCATAAATTTCATCAGTGGTGTTTCATGATAATTGTGAAATCTATGCCTCGTGTATGCATGTGAGCAGTGTCCTGGTTTTAATTTTTTTAGTAGCCTAACCACATTGCTTGAAAAGTCAATCTATTCTTCTCTCACCTTATTTAAGTCCTCTTTGTGTATCCATTTTATTTCCTAGCCATACTTGTTTAACTTCATAGTTTTGCAATTACCTAGTTTCATTGCATTTTTTTTTTTTTATTTTAACGACTTGTTGTCTCGTTTGTCTTAATCCAAACCTAATAGGTATATGTGTTGCTTGAACTACTGAACTGGTGGAAATATTAAGTGGACTACCATAAAGATTATACTCCCCAAATATAGTGCCATTGCTTGTTTGACAATCAAATGTTTTCGAAAGATAAAATACCATAGAGTAATTTCTTAAGGTGATAAGAATCAGGTAACGGAAACAGGAAATAGTGCAGATGCAAAAATACATTGATTATAGAGAGGAAATTAAAGATATGTGAAATTCAAGAATAAAATACCCAAATTTCAAAATTAAGTGCTAAGAGCCCTAGTTGAGGATTAAAAGTAATTGCTATGTCTTCAGTGTATCCAGGTTTCACCAGTCTCACTTGCTCGCTTGCTGAAAAGACTAGAACTAGATTTATAGAGCACAAAGCATGTAGAATCAATTCAAGAACAAAATATCGAGGTACTTATGGAAGACCAGGCCAATCTGGTCTTTCTGGATAACAAAGTGATCTAGACCCCCTATATCGAAGAAATTAGAGACAACAATTAGTTTACGACTACTTGCCTTTTTTTTTTGAGAATTGGTAAACATAACTAATTGCCTTCTTTAATTTTCTTTAATAGTAGAAGTCAAAGATATCAAGTTAAGAATTAATCATACGTCTTGAAAGAATTGGTCATGTAAGGTTGTAAGATAAATCCCAAGTGGCCAAATACAATGGTGTAAAATGAACTCTCGGTAATATTAAAATGATGTGTTATCTTGAAAAAAGGAACAAAATGCAAACCTATCCCAAATAGCTGGGATTCAAATCCTACTTCTATGGAAATAATAAATAGTAAAAACCTAACTACAAACCTTTAAACTACCCTTCGGCGTGGCCCAGTGGTTTGAGCTTGGGACATCCATGTTGGAGGTCTCAAGTTCGAAACCCCCTGCTAGCGAAAGCAAGGGGTTTGCCTTCTAGGTCGAGCGTCGCACCAGGCTTGCCTAGTGCGGGTTACCTCTCCTATGTGATTTGCGAGCTATTGCATAGGAGCGGGGGTTTTACCCTGTGCGCACCAAAAGTGTAGTGGCTGTGGGTTTCCCTTGTCATAAAAAAAAAAAAAAAAAAAACTACAAAACTTTAAACTAGATAAACATGTAAATATAGTATCAAAATTCTTGCCTAACGAAATAGAAGTTGCCAAACTTTCACCAAAAATCACACACCTATTTGCTCCACTTTAGGCGTGAATTGTAGCTCCTTGGGGGCAACATTCTCTCAACTCATTTGGGGCTCCATGTGGGCTTAATCATCCTCCTCTTGGGATTGAACTTGGACCATAAAATATATGTAGCACTTACACACTCTTTGCCATAATTCTTGGGCTCAACTCACTCTTCACCATAATTATTTGTCTCGTTCTTGGGCTCTTCTTCCACGATAGGCATCTTTTTGATTTCTCATCGAAGCCCTACAACCTTGCCTTCCAACTCCTTAGCTTGAGACCTTAACGACGGTCTTCTTAGGGTTTCTATAACTTCATCCTTGTCCATGGACCTATCGAAAGGATTATTTGACTGAGATTCTAAGTGAAGCAGTAAGTTACTATGCAAACTCAATTATAATACCCTAACTTTGTACAAAAACCAACTGAGCATCCGGCCTTACTGCTATTTAAAAAATTTTCTGGTCCGACTGGCAAAGGTTCCCAGTATGGATCTGTTTCAGAGACTTTTTAGCTTGATGGGTGTGGATCCTCTTGTAACCTAGAATATCTATGTGCTTGGAGTTCAGTAACTCATCAAAAGTTAGTTAATTTTTACTTGTTGGATCAATGTCTTGGCCAATGAACTCATAGAGGCTCCAGCAGGAGAGCACTCTAGTGCAGAATGATTGTTTTCTCTATGACCTCTGATACACATTTCATTTAAGGGCATGTAGCGACCTTATTAAACAATTAAATTCTCCTAACTTCCCTTGAAACTGATGAACCCAGCTGATATTGTATTCTTGCACCGGTGCTATAAAATGATGGCAGTCTTGATTTGTTGTGTTGAAGGGTTCCTCTCAATCCAAAAAACATTTGATGTGCAGGTTTAATCACAAAACTGGTGCCGAGGATGTACACTTCACATCTTCTTATGCTGAATTGAATAATGATGCTGACAATGAAAATTACGGAAATGATAAGACTCATTCAGGAGGTGAATGCCTCCAAAGGAGTGACTTGGAGTCTTCTCATTCTGAATTGGATGATGATGCTCACAGAGACAAGCATGGAAATGACGGCAATGAACCAACCAAGGTTAATTCAAGGGATGAATCGATTAGCGGGAGTTACTCGGAGTTTTCTTCAGTTTCTGAGGATGATCTTACAGTTTTGGAAATGATCATGGTGAACGAGGTCGAAGCTGGGGCTGAGGTGAGGAGATCTTAAATCTGAAATTGTTTTTCTAATTGCCGCTACTGTGTCACACAGATGAGCAAGGTTTTCATCTTTTGTTTAGTTGAAGTTGGACAGCCTACTTTGATTATGAATTAGACCCTGCCAGTATGCTGACAGTTCCTTATCATGAAGCATCCCACTGCAAAATACAAAATTACCTATCAACCGTTTAAAGAAATAAAGAAGGGGGAGAAATAATAACTGATATCTTTCCTCCTCTTGGGCAAGGGAATAGCTGAAAAATAGATGCAACGGAAACATCTGCTTTATGATATCTTCTTTTAACTACTCAGACAATCTGAGTGATAATCTATGAGTTGTTTGGAAGTAGGTTAGAATTATCCAGGTATTAGTAATGTAGGAATTAGTTATGAAGAAATCTATGTATTATTTTATGAAGGTATTAGTTATGTAGACATTAGTTATTCATGTATTAGTTATACATGTATTAGTTATTTCACCTTCTATCCTGCATAAAATTTTACATAGATTTCCTCATAACTAATATTATATTAGTTATGTGGGTTTTTAAATTATCAATCAAACGTCGTATTTACTTTATACATAAAAATTTATTTTTGTGGAAAAGGGTCTATATCCTTGTACTAGTAGAAATAGTTTTGATATACCCTTTGTTATACTTTAGGGCTAAATATACCCCTCTCGTCATACTTTTGGTTCAAATACACCCTCTCATTATATTTTGACACAAATTTGCCATTAGAACAAATTAATTTTAAATTACTTGGACAAATTAATTTTAAATTACTTGGCTCTTTTAAAAACCCATTCGTTTAACTCTTTTTTGACCCATTACGTCCGGTTTGAGTTCTTTTCTTTTCACGGTGTCAACTGTCAACATATGATTTTTTGAATCTTGATGGATTATCATCAGTAATAGGGCTACTAGCTGGACCTAATTCATCATCCAATCTTAAATGGTGAAATATTGCTACTGAACTTGTTGGGAAATCGTATATGGACACAATGAAAAGAAAAGCAAAGAAAATAATTCCAAGTGGAGGCAATGGTCAGAGAGGGTTAAGCAAGTGGCTTTCTAAAATAATTCAATTTATGTGACACTTTTCATTTTTCGAAAGTCAAACAATTTAAGTTTGACTTGAAATTTGCGCGTGGAATTTTCAAATTTTTTGAAATGAAATTTATATATTTGTAAACTACGTAAAAGTACTATAAGTCACAACAATTGGCAACTCAAAATAATTATAACATATATAAAAAGTTTATGGTCAAAGATTAACTTGTTTGTATCTTGAAATCTGTAAAGTGTCACATAAATTGGGATGGAGGGAGTACTTATTTGTTTTTAGCTCGTCACGTGTTCTTTCGTCAAAATTAAGGGTAAATTTGTGCCAAATATAATGAGAGGGGTATATTTGGACTGAAAGTATAATGGAAGGGGTTATTTGGACCAAGAGTATAACGAGGGGTATATTTAAACTATTTCTAATAGTACACGGGTATATTTAGCCCTTTTCTATTTTCTCTATCTACCTTCTAAACGTCATCTAAGCTAAACGAAAATTAATGCTTCAATAAATTATTTCTTATTTAGCTACCAAACAACCCCTTAGTGGTTGTTTGACTCAAGGGACTAGGGTGAATTATCCCAAGATAAGTTGTCGCATAATCTAATAGGATGTTTGGTTGGCCAGACAAGAATACATTAATTGCCGCATAACTAGAACGTTTTGATAAAGGAATTAATCTCCACATAACAAATGCAACTTTTGGTTGGATGTATTAAATAATGCATGTAAACAGGCGTGAGAATCTCTGATTTCTTTTATGTGGGATAGAATGTGGATACAAATTCATATATTAGCAATGCGGTAATTTAACATCAAAATATGCCCTTGTAGTAGCCTAGTAGGGTATAAATAAAATTCCTTGTAGTCTTATGCACCACATAACACCCTATGCTATTTTTTACTGCATAAGAATTCCTTCATTGTTATTCACCATGTTAATAATCTCTATGTTATAATCATATAACTAGTGTGTGAACTAATTAACCCCTTATTGTCCAATTGATATTTTGTACTGGTTGTAAACAACTTATTTAATGATGATATTGTGGATGTACATTCACTTTTATATGAAATTGTAAGAAAGTTTTGAGTGTATTATACTCTCTTACTGTGTAATCTTTGCAGGTATTCAATACGTATGGGTCTTTAGGTAATGCTGCTCTGCTACATAGGTATGGATTTGCAGAGCCTGATAACCAGTATGACATTGTGAACCTTGATCTGGAGCTTGTACTTCAGTGGAGTTCATCTCGGTTTTCACATCGCTACAGTAGGAGGAGGTTATCACTATGGAGAAAATTAGATTATTCTGGATGTGTTAGCCAAAATTCCGAATATTTTGAAATTTCATTTGATGGGGAGCCGCAAGTTGAGCTGTTGATTTTGCTTTACATAATATTATTGCCAGAGGAAGTGTTTGCTGAACTCGATCTTGCAGTATCTATCACCAGTGGTTTTGAAAAGTCTAAGGGCTTCAATTTGTCGAAGAAAGATATTGTTTTATTTCGAGAAGGTTTTGAGTCGAGCAACAATATGTTGCTGACAGATGGTGTTTGTGTGGCTCTGTCGGGACTAGCAGATATTCGGGAAAGTTTATATGGTTCAAACCTTCTAGAAGATGATATCAAAACTTTGAACTGTTGCTGTCTGGTGAAAGAACCTAAGATATATTATTCATTGGTGTTGCGCATCAGTGAGAGAAGGATCCTTGAAAAGCTAAGGTGTTATGCCTCTGCTGGTGCTATTATGCAAACAAAAGGAGGTAAAACTAGAAAAAGAGCAAAGTTTGAATGATCTGCTTCAACTATCTGCGATCACCGCCAGATGTGTTTCTGGATGAAAGGTGCATACTAGACTGAGTTCCATATCATACTCCCGCAACCAAAGTTCCTTAATTGTTTCTTGGGGCTTGTTTGTTATTCTTGACATAATTCTGGTGTTGTATTTGCTTTTGGAATCATGAGCTGGCAATGCAACTCCAATGACTAGTATTTTGTTCACATTCTCCTTGTTTTGAAAAATCTGTCATTACTTTTATCTCAGTTGTTTTGGTTGACACGATTTGGTTGCGAAATAGGGGTATCTAGTGCTATCTTATTATGCAGTATTCATTTTCTTTGAAAGAACCTTTTTGAAATTGTATCTTGTGGTAATCCAATTGAAATTATAATGCAGATTTGTTAGCTATTTCATTCGGTCTTTTGTCACCCTTACGATGTTTTATACATGTCTTTCAAGATGACAAATGTCCCTTGAACTATTAGGAATGTAGTTTGTCATTCACTTTCTTGACTTGGAGAGTGTTTGAATTTAGTTTAACCACCTTATTCAAAGTTATTGTTGACTTATCTCAATGTCTGGCAAAGTTGAAACAAGGCAAACGCAATCATTGAAGCCAAAGTGCTTAAAATCATTTGCCGTTTAAGCCAAAATAAGTTGAAACAAGCCGGAAGCAATAATTTGAGGAAGCGAAGCCCAACTTATTACTTTTCAATTTAAATACCACTTTTGTTTGATCAAGTAATAAATATACTTGATAGCACTCCATTTAGTTTGATCTTTTATAGCATCTGGTGGGGCTAGTAGGATATATGGCTGATTGGTCATTGTTAGCTTGGAACTTAATCTAGACAAATGTTTGGCAAAAGTTATGGCGGCCTACTGAATTTTCTAATTTCTTCAAAATTAACCTACAAGACATAATAATAATAATAATAATAATAATAATAATAATAATAATAATATTAATAAAAAAAAAAAAAAACTATTAGTTGGTTGTGTGCCTTCTAAGTATTGTAAGATCACAGTTGAGTCTGTTTCAATTTCTATTGGCAGGACGCTGGCTGTGTGAGAGCTAGATTTAGGTCATTGAGAAAAACTTTCAATTCAGTCATGGTGAGGTTGTGGCTATAGCTCATCTTGTACAAGTCCACAATTCAGATTCCACTAGTGTTTCTATTGACTCCACTAATTTCATCCTTTCCTTTATGTTTAGAAAAGGATCCACCAGTGCTTAACTTGTAGATTCCAATTTTGGGGGGTCGGCATTTTAATTTGAATAATAACAGTAACATTATGATTACTTAAGATTGCGTGTAACTAATATATTCAATGGTTCTATTTCTTACCAGGGATATCAACGGGAAATCAATTTTATCACGATAAATATTAGGATTTCTGTTAAACAATATATGCACCGAGCAAAGGGGAGTAAGTCAATCCAATGATAAGGATTTTCAGTGTTTGGAAAATTCAATTTTTCTTTTTAGAATTCGTAGTCGTTGGCTTTGTCGAAAAGGTAATTATGATATCTTAATGTCCAAGTCTAGCCAAAAATTTCGCCACTTGATCGCATGTTTTAACTTTTAACTATTATCCTTCACCTATAAATAACACTTTTCTGCTTTGGCAAAATATACCCACAACAACAAAGCAAAACTTAGCAAAAGTTACTATTACTAATTGCCCTCTTTCTTCCTCTTATCGTTCTTCTCTTTCTTTTTCTTTCTTTTGCTTTTATTGTTTCTTTTAAAACTTGTTGACATTAATTATGTTGATTTATGTATCCTCTATTAATTAGAAAAAAATTTGTTTAACTCTGGAAAAACATTTTATACTCCTAAATAGTTTCTTAAGACAATGTCTCAAGTATTATTTATGAATACTTAAAATATTACAGCCATAATATTTATCTAATTTTCAGTACTATTATTTTGCTAAATAACAAATATTCTTATTCTTCTTATTATTATTTAAAAAAAATCGTTGTTCCCCAACAACCTATAATTTACTGTCTTTTAGTTGTTTTTAAAAAAAAGTTTTTCATCCTTAAATAGGTCATGATTTTTCCCATATCGTTTTGATCCACGGGAAAAAGTTGCTTGTATAACTGGAAAAAGAAAAATGGGTAAAAATGTCTTTAATGTAACGAAAATGATTTAAATTGTTATTCTTTCATCTTTTGGGCCCTACTTGATTTTAATATTAATTTTGAAGTAAAAAATGTGTTTTTTTATTTATTGAATCACAATTATTTTTAGGGTAAACAAATATTCTTTATTTAACGTAATTATGAAATTACATAAGTGAAATATTTAAGTACATAAGTCGTACTTCATTTGTTGATCCATGTAAATATGTTACATAACTTGTAAATCACTAGAATTTATTTGTTTGAAAGTTAAAGCTAGATTTCTAAGAATTCACCTATGTAAAATAAAGAAGAAGCTGACTTGAATCTGAATTTGGAGTCCTTTGGAGCTTGTTAGCATAAATTTTGAATCTATTTAGTCGCAAAATGTGAAGCATGGAACGAACTTGTTTTTAGTTATTATTGGTTAACTTGAATGAGTCGGTTTATTGGACTTAAGATTACGTGGATCAATAAATCAGTGGTCTATTTGAATTGTATAATTATCAATAATACATCCAACTTGATAAAATAGTTTATAACATTCCTCCTTGAATGTTTTATTAACAAACTATGTGCCTCATTAAAAATCTTACTAAGAAAAATCGGTGAGAAAAAATAATAATAAGAAAAAAAAGAGTAAACATATTTTGATAATACACTTTCTAGATGCCTTATTGAAAATCTTACAAGAAAACTCAATTTTGGAACAAAATCAAAACACGTAATTTACTCACTCTAATTTAAACATCACTGCACTCTTGAAGATGATGTACTCCAATCTTAATTATCAACTCATTGCATATTGAGGTTGACAATGACTGTGTGAGCAAATATGTCAAATCATCATTTAAACAAATTGATCGATCACCCATGTTGCCAGTTTCTTGATAGAGATGCATCATCGTTTATATAATATTATTGTAACTATTGTCACATACATTTCTTGTTCATTGAATGTAACACCTTGTATTTGAAAAGAAGAAAAAATGTAGGTTTTCTAGAACTGGTGTTAGTACCGACAGACCGTAGGTTCAACGGTCGGAACCGTTGGTGGTAAGTCAAATAATTTTCAAATGTCATATTCCAATACCCTTTTTATAGTCCACTAGGACAATTTGTCATTCTATTACGAGTCATAGGTAGGTCTCGTAGGTGAGCCCAGACTAAGTGAAATTTTGAAGGTCTATGTTGGGAATGACGGATGACATGTACGGATCGCAGGAAGACCAACAGATTGTACATGGGATCCGTCGAAAAGGGTAAAATTTTAGGTCCCAGTAAATTGACCTACGACTCACTAGGATGGTCTGTAAGTGGACCTACGAACCGTAGGTATGAATCGTAGGTCGAGTGGTAGTTATTTTAAGAGGGGATTTTGGGTATTTTCCTAATTATTCTAACCCAATACTATGCCGTTTTACCTTCTATCCTAGACCCTATATAAACATTTTTGCCCCCAAATTACCTAATTGAACTCATTCTCCTAAAATCCCCAATAGTTGATCAAGTTCTTCCCCAATATTTCTCTTTCTAAAGCTTGAAGAAGAAGGCTAGGATTTCAAGATCAAGTCTCCAAATTCACCATTTATTTGAGAGCTTTTAGCATCAAGGTATGATAGTATTCACCTACGGAGTCCTTTCCTCCATAGAGTTCCTAAATTCTTTAATTTTACAAGTTAGAATCTCCAATTGAAATTAGGGTTATTATCCAATCTTATGGGTTCTTTTAAATTATGATCTAATTGAATGTTTTATAACTTTTTATGCATGAATTGAGACAATTACATGTTTTTAAGATGAATTCACATGAACCCATACATGATTTCAAGATTATGATGGGGAGGAAATTCATGATTATGATGAAGTAGTGGCTGCTCTATCGGGTTTAGGTTCTTATTCTAAGAGCCCTTTGAAACTTAATATCGATTTGAAGAATAGGGAAAGTCCTCCTACAAAGCCATATATTGAAGAACCACCAAAGCTCGAATTGAAGGTACTTCCACCTCATCTTCGTTATGTGTTCTTGGGAGCAAATAATACTTCACCCATGATTATTGCTGCAGAGTCGCTTAAATGAAAAGCGCAAGCACTTGTTATTGTGTTGAAAAGATTTATCAAGGCTATTGAGTGGACGATTGCCGACATTGTGGGAATTCCTCCCGATATTTGTACTCTCAAGATTCAATTGGCTAGTGAGTGTAAGCCAAGTATTGAGCATCAAAGGAGGTTGATCCACCAATGCAAGAAGTCGTCAAGAAAGAGATTATTAAGTGGATTGATGAAGGAGTTGTCTACCCTATTGTGGATAGCAAGTGGCTTTGTCCTGTCCAATGTGTTCCAAAGAAAGGAGGTATGACTGTGGTCCCTCATGAATAAGGGGAGCTTGTGCCAATGCGATCGATTACTGGTTGGCATATATGTATGGATTATAAAAAGTTGAATGTGTGGACAGAGAAGGATCATTCCCCCTGCCCTTTATGATCAGATGCTTGATAGACTTGCGAATCATTGATGGTATTGCTTCTTAGATGGTTACTCCAGTTATAATCAAATCTCCATTGCACCGGAAGATCGAGAAAAGACAACCCTCACATGTCCCTATGTGATGTTTTCTTTCAAAAGAATTCCCTTCGAATTGTGTAATGCGCCGGCGATGTTTCAATGGTGTATGCTCTGTACTTTTGCTGATATAGTAGAGAAATTGATGGAGGTCTTCATGGATGACTTTTCTGTTGTGGGAGATACATTTGAAGCGTGCCTTGAGCACCTTGGTAGAGTCTTGCAAAGATGTGTCGAAAAAAACCTTTTTCTTAATTGGGAGAAATGTAATTTCATGGTCAAGGAAGGTATTGTATCAGGGGACAAAATTTAGGGGGAAGGCATACAAGTTGATCAAGCTAAAGTTGAAGTTATAGCCAAGATGCCTCCTCCTATCTCGGTTAAAGGTGTTAGAAGCTGCTTGGGTCATGCAAGTTTCTACCAAAGTTTCATAAAAGATCTCTAAGGTGGCTCACCCTCTTTGCAAGGTACTTGAAATGGAAAGTGTCTTCATGTTTGATGAAGCTTGTGTCAAGGCGTTTTTGTGTTTAAAAGAGAAGCTTGTTTCGGCTCCTATTATGGTTGCTCCAGATAGGAGGATTCCATTTTAGCTAATGTCTGATGCAAGCAGCGTGGCTTTGGGGGCTGTACTTGGCCAACTCAAGGGAAATTTATTTCATCCAGTCTATTATGCAAGCAAGACCTTGAATGTAGCTCAAAAGAACTACACTGATGTGAGGCCAAAATACATATTTTTAATCATTATTTTCCTCATATTTAGTATTTATATTTGTCCTTTTTGAGCATGAATTTTATGTATTGTGCTAAATAATATATTTTATTTGTAGGATTAAATTGGTGGAAAAATGAAGAAATTTGCAGTCGAATTAAATATGAAAGGTTGAAGAATTAAATATGAATTAAATATTATATATATATATATTAATTAATTAATTATAAAAGTTGCAAAGAATCAGAAGTTGAACTGAAATACTACATGGCCATATGTCAACATTTGAAGGCACTTCTAATTGAAGGCGGCAGACATAACACTGTTTCGCACAAAATCTAGTTCTTTTAGGTTTTAAGTTCCAAATTTGTTTTGGACTCAGTTATTTTATTTAGGGTTTTCTACATCTATAAATAGTCCATATGAATAATTATTAAAGGAGGAGGATACAAAGTAGAAAATAACTTTTGATTTAGGGTTTTATCTTTTCTTTCTCTTTTATTTACTTTACATCTTTTCTTTGAATGATTCTTTGTAATTGCTTTATGTCTATGTGGAGTTAAACTTCTCATTCTTGGATTATATTTACTTACAAAATGATTGTTTAGTGATTTTGATTCGGCATAATTGTTTATCATATTGGTTGTTCTTATATTCTTGTGATTAGTATTTTGATGCTTGGCCACCATTAGAATAAATTTATTGTCTTCTTTTGAACTCGGGAGAGGAATAGAGGGATATAGCGTGGAATATAATGAGCATGATCTTTTCTTGCACATCACTTTGAATTGATTTGTGTCTAGGATAGGGATATAACCAGGTGCCTTGCTTGGCTCAAATATGAAAAAACAACGTAATGCTCCACAGTTGGTTAGGTCTATCCCCACTCAATGATGTAGTTAGCCTATCAATTGTGGTAAACGGTTAGATGTCGGGAGGTCATGACTATATTATCAACCCCGTGAATTGGCAACTAGATAATTAAATAAATTGATGAAATTGATGCTAAACACGATTGTTAGTTAAATCATAATCTTAGATCGATTCATTCATTGATTGTGTAAATATCTATCATTTCGTTGTTAATTGGTTTTACTCATTTATCTTTATTTTTAGTTTAGTTAATATATATTCATCTTTTGAAATCTTCCCTTGAATAAATAATTAGAATTAGTACAATTTAGTAAATAGTTAATCGGCAAGTCATTTGGGTTCGATAATTTGGTTCTTATATGGCCACTATATGACTTGCGCGACCACATACATTTGCATGTGAAATTGGAAGCAACAAGTTTTTGGCGCTGCTGCCGGAGACTTAGAAATTAATTATTTTTCTAGGTTATACTTTTTCTTTTATTTATATTAAATTAAAAAAATAACAATAAAAATTACTTCTTATTTATTTTATTTTATTAGTTCCACTTTTTTTCTTTTGATCTTGATTTTGCAGATTAGGGGAAGTCTGAGTACCCAAGAATTTGAAGCAAAGGAGCATGTTTGAGCTTAAGTGTGGGGTGCGTACGAACCTTGATGAAAAGTTTTTTGAGAGAATATGCTACTAGCAAGGCTTAAAGGCCTCGGGGAGTTTTTCTAACCCTTCTTTTAAAATTTCAATTGATATTTTGGGGACATACCATCTTTTCAAGTGTGGGGTGGGGATTCTTCCGCAAATGTTGGTTAGGGTGAAGTCTACTTTAGATTTGTTTAAATATATCTTTTAAAAAAAAAATTCTAGTGAAGTCGTATCCAATCCGCGTCGCTAACCTAGTATGAACATGTTTTTTCGTAAAAACAAAAATAATTAATAAAAAATAAAAATAATAAAAAAAATTATTTGTTAGTAGCAGCACACTTTGTCCAACCCTTCTTTTACTTTTTATTTTTTTTCATGTAAAAAAAAAAAAACCCTTCTTTCACTCTTAGCTTATGTTGTTGCTCTAGGGACAATGCCATGTTTTAAGTGTGTGGTGGAGGAATGAATTTCTAGTTTTTACTGCTTTATTGTGTCTTTTCATTTTTTTAGGATGAGTTCCTTGTCTTTTGTTTTCGGTTCTTTTCCTGAGGATAGTCCCTTTAAACCGAGTGCATTTTATTTTTCAGGAATAAATTTTCTTTTAAATATTTTTATTTTTTTGAGAGAAAAGAGAAGACCCTTTTGAGTTGTGTGATACTTGCTATTTGGGCCTAATTTTGAGTAGTACTTTCTTGTGAATGTTTGATTGCTAGTGAAATTGCAAACTCTTTGACATCTAGGCTCATGGTTGTGACTTTGTATATAGCTTATTTTATTCTATAGTTTGTTATGATCTTATCTCTCTTGGAAGTGGAATTGATCCATCTTGATTGACACTTGTGCCATGTGTGGTGAGAGTTTTCTTATTCCATATTTGCATCTTAATCTAGAACTTGCTTTGCATGTTATTGAAGCGAAATAAAAAGTGTTGCTTTTTTTAGGAGATGATAATAGGTGATGAATCCGAGATTTGGACTCATTTAGGGCTTTGTTTATATAGATTTAGTGTCCTCAAATGCTTAATTTATGCCATAAACTGATGCTAAAGCCTTGATTTTCAGGTATATGGATTGAGGAACAAAACAAGGACAATAACAAGCAAAAAGGAACAAAACAAGTTAAAGGAATGAAGAAGTGCGAGCCTGTGGCTCGCCAAGAGCACTTGGCGTGTCACTGAGTGGGTAATCTAACTGCCTAAAGTTCACGTGTGCCAAGTCTTGAAGGAAGAAACCAAGTCGGCGACGAAAAGAAGCAGTCGGCGAATCGTCGAGTTGTTCTGTGGAGTAAAGATAGATCGCCCAAAGTTACAGAACTTGAGGATGTGAATGCAAAGGCAATGGAAGAGGTCAAAGGGCGGCGCATCGATTGGTTCGGTGAACCCGAATTTGTCATGTAACACCCCTAAATACTAACCAAGAGTCGGTTGTCGATACACCATTGCTTAATTACTACAAATGTTTTATTCTCATTTTGGGAACTTGAAATTTTATGATATTTGCAGACTTGCTTAACATAATTGTGATCGTAATTTAAGGTATTGTATTGGGGTATGTATGTAATTCTCTAATTGGAATTATTTATAACTTGGAAGGGAGGTGAGATATATACATATTGTGATATATGTATACTTTTGGGTAGAAAACTTTTTACTTTTTGGTAGCCAACTTTGACTTTTGGCTATATCTAGTAAGTGATAAATATCACTTTGATAATATATATTTCACACTTCCTCTATAAGAATTGGGGTTCCTTAACTCTAAGAAAGGGGTAGAACTTCCTCTAACGAGATTACTCACAAAATTTGAAGAAAACCTTGGTCCTTTTGGCTGGAATTCGAGACACACCCTTCTCTTTGGTAAGTGATGAAATCTGTTTCTGAGCTGGGTAGTGTTTGGTAATTTATGCATATCTCTTTCTCTAGAACTTCTTTTACAGTGAATAAATATGATTTGGAAAGCTAATGGGTATACCTACAACTCTTATGTTTATGTAAAACTCTATTTAGCTGTTATGGATTTGGAATATGGGATGCAACATAGGGAAAGTTCTGTCCAGATTTCAGAAATTAAAATTCTATATGATCAACTGTTAGTGTTTTGAATATATATTTTTGTACAAAATATATTTTGCGGTGAATGTTGTGCATTTGCAACCTTTAGAGATGTACCTACATATTTCATGAAGGATATAAAGTCCAGTTTTGCATTTTTCCTTTACAAATCTAAGTTGTGGCTTGAGGTACCAGGCTGGACAGATTCACTGTTTCGGGAGCATAGTTGTATTTGTACATGCTAGGCTTAGTTGTGTTGATGATCCTATTTTACGTCACCATTATTGAGCTAGTAGAAGTTAAAGAAGTTATTTAATTGTATTTTTAAGGTTATATATACTCGTGTACAAGTTGAGAACCTTGATACGTTTGTCGGGCTATGGTTTGAATGCTTGAAGTTTTGTTGGACTGTTTCTATGCTAAAGCAAAGCCCAAGGTTTGGGTATAAACTTGTACTTGTACTCTTGTTATCTTCTTGTATATTTTAAGGGTTATCTCGATACCTTAGTTACTTCTTGTCACATTGTATTGTCGTATTGATGTTCTTTGAAACTTTCAAGACACTTGTGTAACTTGCCCACTTGTATGGATTTCTTGATCAATTGTCATTCTTTTTGGAACTTTGTCCTTCTTGTGGATTTGATTTTTTCACAATTGGCATGCTTATTGATTCAGAATATTTGCCATCTTGACTCTGGATTTTTGGTTCATCTTAAGTATGAAAGTTGTCCATTTTAAGTACGAACTAGGAAGCCATTTTTAATATGATTCTTGATTCTCTTGATTATTGGGCTTTTACCCTTCTTGATACAGGGCTTCGGTCCTTCTTAATATAGGGCTTCGGTTCTTCTTGATACTTGGTTATGTTGGGTGTGATAGTATGATGTATATATTGGGCGAGCCTTGGTATTGGATCTCTTGGGAAATGGTGCTATGAGCGTTCTTGACACTTGGATCTTTAAATATAGAAGTTGATACCCTTAATTTATTGCTTACTTGATTTATTTATTATGTTTCAATTGTGTTGCCCATGACTTTTGAAAGGTGATTTTGTGAATCTAGCGGCTCCACGTATATAGTTTTTACACCACTAAGCTTTATGCTTAGCGAGAGTTGTTTCTATAGTAGGAAACATTCGAAGGGATACTTGAAGCTGGCAATTGGAGACAGAGTTTTTGTGAGCTTTATGGGAAGATCACATGAAATTTTGAAGGCTAATTTGTTCATGTCCCCAATGGGTGTTTTACTGTTTTAGGGTGTGTAAACCCAAGTCTTGTAATATATTAAATTTATAGTTTATTTTGAAGGTTTGTATGAAGCATGAACTAATCAAGCTTTGGTACCCCGAAGTTGGTAATGATTTATAACGTGTCTTGTTGTAATATAGATAATACATGAAAACTTCTTTTTTTAAAAATTATTTTGAAAGATTCTTCCGCCATAAATTGAAACTCTTGTCTTGTTAAATTTGAGATCAACCAAATTTCTAAATGACAAGCTATACCTTTCACTTGTTATTTTGGGCTAAATTCCTCTATTGAATTATAATCTATATATCTTAGATTAATCCTTTTTAAATGTGCAAGTATTATATTAGCTTTCTTGTTAAGTAGTAGCATCATTCCAAATGGGTTGTTACATGCCATGCCTCGAAGCTACCCCAGGATGCGGACACGGGACCTAGGATCACGAGTGACCCCAAGCTAACCCTACTGGTATATCATAAGCATACTAAGGTAAACTGAAGTAAAGAAATACCGTGTGGAAGCTAAATCGTGAGATAATCTAAAATGATAGGGAATACCCATATACTAAATCTGAATATATGAAACTGAGAGTTTAAACAACAACTGAAAAGTCAAAATCTAACACTATAGCTAAATCTAACTATGTCTGAAAATAGCCTCTAACAAACTAGAAGTGCTGGGACATGGCCCCGCTAAATATAGAAAACTGAAACTAAAACTAAAAGAAAAGAAAGATAGTCATGTCACTCGTCCTCGAAGAATGAGGACTCACTACTGATGCTGCTGAACTGAAGATCGAGAACCGATCAATGCGTGATCTGGAAGTTGAGAACCTAACCTACATCAGAGAAGATGTAGCACAGAGTATGCATCAGTACTTGGAAGGTACTGAGCATGCAGGATAGAGTAAAGCTAAACAATAACATAACTAAAGCAAACCATAATGTCTTAGCAATGATAAGATATAAACATGATACTAAACTGAAAACACTGAATCATGAACTACTAAAAACAATGACCAAGTTTATAACATGCTAAGACTAAAATCTGACTGTAACTAATAACATGGTCAATGCAATAGAATCTGACTGAACTATGGGAGCTACTAATAACCTACATAAAACCACATGAGCTAAATGTGGAGTCTGATGTATACGCCCCATCGAGAGGACCCAATATACCCTGCCAGAGGTATAGAGGCATGACTGGTATGATAACTAAAGTGATGCCCATAGAGGGGACTTACAACCTACGGGCACGTAGTTTGGGACTTGCGGGTGACTGACCATAGTCCACTCGGTATTAAGCTTCTCCTAATTGATTATGTAATTTAAAAAATTATAACTGAAATGCTGTAATACTACATAGCTCAAAATACTAACATGCTAACTAAAAATGCAACATTAATGTACTGATAATGAAACATTCATAACTGGAGCATGTATAACTAAATAAACTGACCTAACATGTGCAATTCATGAACTAAAAGAACTACATAGCTAGGGTTCTAAATTTATGAAGGAATTTATACCAAACCATACTAAAATCATGAAAATCTGATTAGGAACATTAAAGTACCTAATTTATACTGATCTGCTGAAATCTAGAAACCTTAGGTCGAGATAATATTAAGGGAATCAAGAATTTGATAGAATTCTAGGGACCTAATGGGCGAAAGAAACCCACGAGTGAAATTCCACATACATGGTGACGAATTCCACAGAGAAATCTTTTGATTTTGGGGCTGAAACTGATGAAAACCTTCCGTGTTCTTGAACTAGGGCTTGGTCAACTCTTTCTCCTTCTATGTTATAATTTTTCTAAGTTTTGTTGAATGAGTTGCTTAGGGTAGATTCTAATAGTTTAGGGTTTAAACGACGTAGTTTAGGGGTCCAATGCATAAGGAAAAGATCAATAGACCCTTGACTTAACTACTGTTGGGGCCACTGACGGACGGGACCGATGAACTGTGGATGGACCAGCAGTCCTTTATGGTCAACCATCGATGGGGTTCTAGGAGTTGAAATCTGGGGTCTGACCTACGGCCACGGACCGTGGTCTGACCTACAGTTCGTAGGTTCCAGCGTGGGTCGACACTTAGCCATTTTTTTAGAGGGTTCTGAGGAAGAGTCGTAGGTGGTGCACCACAAAACTGCAGAATGGACCGTGAGTGGTGCCCGTCGATGCCACCGGCAACTCCTGAAATCTACAATTGGTTGTTCTAGCATATAGGGTGTTACAGACTTACTTCGCCAAACAACCCTTCGTGGCTTATTTTCAGCGACTATAAATTAGATTTTGAACATTTCATTTAGGAGAGAACTTGATGTTGGATAAGTTGGACAAGAATAAATTAGTTTAGAAGACTTTTTGATGTTTGCGTAATCAAGACACAACTTCCAATGCAAGTGTCTACGATCATACAATAGTAAAGTAACCCAACAAAGGGTTGGGATCGTTCCTACAAGGAGTGGTTTTGAGAATTAGTAGAAAAATAAAATTGATTTCTAATTAGTCACAGCTAAAAACATTATCGAATATAAACATACTAAATCTAAGGGGTAGCATAAAAGTGTCAACTAACGATGGGGTTTTGTCACAAGTAAGTAAAAGCAAGCAAAAATGCAAAGAGTACTAATCAAAGAGATGGGGTTCTTAGGATGTGATAGGAATGCGTGATAAACTATACTATTGGGTACATGCTTTTGATCATAAATCCGTTGAATATTTGTGACTAGGCTACACTATAGAGGGGGTAAATTCTTCTCGAGCAACTTACCCCAAATCAAATGTGTTCCGCTCGAACACCTAGTTGTCACATGAAGAAAAACCTCCGCCTTAGCTCACTCACTCTCTCGAGCTGAGTGTGTGGGAGAAACTAGGGTTCTCTCTCTCGAGCTGGACCTCATGTCGACCTAATCCCAACGGTAATCAATTTAGTAGTCTTAGTTTTATGACCTCTCTCTCAAGCAAGCCGAAAACACAAAGGTGAAATCGTATTTGGAACTACAATTTCATTACGTTCCACCACAACTACTAAATGAAATCACATCTAAACAACAAATAAATCATCAACAGGCAATATCCAACAGATAATCTAACCCATATTCATAAAATCACACCCCGAGAATTGTGGTTTTATCTAGATATGTAAAAGAGATAGAAATTTATACCAATATGAGTTTGCATTCAAATGGGTATGAAGATTTAAGTGTTAAAACAAGCCAAGAGTGAAGAATCCACAAGACCCAAGTCCAATTTCTTGGAGTTGATACCCTTTGATTCTTCAAGTTCTTCAAAACCCTCTCCAAACTTAGAACTCAAAAATAGAAGCCAGGTCTGAAAAATTACTATTCAAAGCTGAAAATTCGATAGTGAGTATTTATAGTTTTCAAAAATCTATGTTGCGAAGGATCACTAGGAGAAGTTAGTCAGAATCACCGATCAACTTGGTGATCCGCCCTTTGGTCTAGTTTATTACCGTCTTGCGTTAGCCTTAAGCATTGTCGTGTTTGGATCATTGGGTGACATAGTATAGATTTGCAGAACTACTCGACGATATGCCGACTACTCCTTTTCATCGCCGATTTGATCCTTTCCTTCAGGGCTCAGCACACTGGAACAAAAGGCGAGGATAAGACCTTTTGGCGACTCGCCGAATGGGTTCGGCGATTCTCAGATCTTCATTTCTTTGATCATTTAGCTACTTTTGTTCCTATTTGCTAAGTAGTGTCAATGCTTTTCCTGAAACTTCAAATACCTGAAACTTAAGGGTTTTCATCAGATATTGAGATAAAATATGCATTTGAGGACACTAATTCTATCAAATTATAGCCCTAAATGAGTCCAATTTGTGGACTCATCACTTTTCTCTGTAGTTTTTCATAGTTTTTTAAGAACCTTAGAGATTCAATTTGAAGATTTTTGGAAGTGCGTTTTGAATATTTTGCAAATTGAGCATTGTAAAGACTAAATCTCTCTTACCAGTTGATGGCTAATCGATTTGGTAATCATTTTTACTCTTTTATGATGTTTGGCTAAAGCACAATTCTTGGGGTGTCATAATGTGAATATGGGTTGAATTAGTTTATGGGTATTTTTAATTACTAGTTTAAATGCTATTTTGAAGTGAGTTTAATTATCAATTGTGATTTAATTTATGAATTGTAGTTGCAAATGAAGGTCTAATTTTGTATTCTTGGCTTGCTAGAGAGAGAGGTTTTAGAACTAAGATTATTGATTAATGATTTGTTGGTATTGGGTTAATGTGGGTTTAGCTCGAGAGAGTGAATCCTAAACCCAATCCTACCCATCTAGCTCGAAAGAGTGGATTTAATTAAGGTGTGGATTGTTCTTCATTGTCATGCTTGTTGATGTTCAAAAGAAATCACTTGATTTGGGGAGTTGTTCGACAGAAAGCTATCTCCCTTATATTCTAGTAGTTTGAATTACCCATTTATCATAATTTGCCAATAATCGACCACATCCCGAGAATCCTTCTTCCTATTGCTATTTCAAAGTTTTCTAAGCTTGTAGTTGATAATTAAAACCAAAACCCCTATCTGACATTCGTGTCACCTCTTTAATTTGATTTATGTCTTTTTTGACAATTTCTATGCCTATGACTGATTAGACCACGTTTGCACTTCCTAATTGAATTTAAAACATGCACCACTCCCTGTGGTATTCGACCCCAGCTCAATTATTAGGTTTTATACATATTTACCATCGTTGACACCTAGAACTGGAAGAGGTGTGCTTGAAACATTAAATAAAAAGTGGCGTCGCTGCCAGGGAGTGGTGTTGTTTGAAATTCTTTTGGTGAAGTTGAATTGTGTTCTTTTTAGTTATAGTTGAATCTACTTATTTTATTTTTGGTTTTGTGTTGCTTGTGTTAAAACAGAAGAGCAGATGAGCGTTAACGGAAGTAATGGTCGCCAAGTGGGCCACCAAGATGATGTTGGGTACCTAAATGACTTCATTGACCCAAACATTAATGACCCAGTCCAAATGGGTGGTGTTGGGGCTATTCCCTTACCTGCGGCTGAAGGAAACTCTGTGTTTCACATCACACGCACCATGCTTCAGCTCCTACAACTGAACGGTTTATTTAGGGGGCTGGCTCATGAGGATTCCCATGAGCATGTCAGAAATTTTGTTGAAGTCTGTGGAACCTTCTCATTTAAGAACATATCGCAAGAATCGATCCATTTGAGGTTATTCCCATTTTATCCAATGGGTGAGGCAAGCAAGTGGCTGGTTGAGTTTCCAAAAGATTCTATTACTTCTTGGATGGAGTTGATCACAATGTTCCAAGTGAGATTTTTGCCTCCATTAAAGATGATGATACTTAAGGATAGTATACATAGTTTCAAGCGCTTGGAGGGTGAGACAATCCATGAGACGTGGCTGCGGTTTAAGAAGTTGGTGCTGCAATGCCCAACTCATGGATTTTCGAACAACTTGCTGTTGTAATAATTCTATAGGAGCCTCGACTCAGTGAACAAAGGAGTTGCTGATCAACTAGTTCCCAATGCAACAACCCTATGAAGTAGCTTCCCAACTCCTTGATTGCATGACCAAGATCAGCAGAGCACGGTACACTCGTGAGGACCAAGTCTCTCCTCTAAACTTTAGAATGACAAAAGAGCTGATCGAGAAGGATCAAGAGAGAGACAAAACATGGCAAAAATGATGACCCAACTGGATATCTTAGCTAAAAATGTCATGGGTGTTGGTACTAAGAGTGCTAATGTTGTGGGTGTTGGTGGAGTAAACCCCGATGAAGCCCATTTTGAAGCACTGTACAAGGAGAAAGTGAACTTCCTAGCCAACCAATGAGGTTATCGTGCTAACTACCCAAGACCGGGTGGAAATAAGGGTTGGAATAGAGATGAAGGCTGGAGAGATCGTGACAGAGATTGGCGTGATCGAAACACCACTTGGAATGAAAGAGATGGGGAGAAGGATTGGTATGTGCCTCCCCATGAGCGTCATAAGGTCAAGGAATTTGAAGGTGTCCGTATGGAAGACATGCTCTCACGCATTCTAAAGAAGGTTGAGGGATCAGATAAAGTGTTAAAAGAGATGAAAGAGGATGTCTCTACACTTAATCAGAGTGTCACCTCTCATTCTGTCTCTATCAAGCAGTTGGAGACCCAAATGGGTCAGATTTCATCATATTTAAACCCAAGACAACAAAGGGGGGGGGGGGGGTTGCCTAGTAATACAACAAAAAACCCCAAAAATGAATTTTGAAAGGGTACTGGCGTCGTGCCACGATGTTAACTAAGGCGCTTCTTGGGAGGCAACACAAGTTTTAATGTTATAAGTTTGTTTTTGAATAACGGGTGTTGATTGTGCAGGTTAAAAAGTGAAGTATATTTGAAAATAGGTGGTTTGGAGAGCCAAGAGTCTAGTTGGTGACTCGCCAAAGAGGTCGGTGAGCCCGACTTGGACCGCCGTTGGATCCACAAAACATGAAGTAGAAATTCGTAAAACTCGACAGGCCAATTGCTGAATCGGTGACTCACTGAACAGGTCGGCAAGCTCGATTTTGTTTGCTGTTTGGAATCCTAAATTGACTGGAGGTCCTATAAAACTCGGCAAGGTAAGTCACCATTTGGCGCATCACCGAGTGGTTCAGTGTGGTCGACTAACACTGCCGAAAGGGCCGCGGACTACAAGGTTTTAAAAGGCCAAACAATTTAAAATTTCAAAATCTTTCATATTCTTTCATTTCTAACCCAATACATTCTCACCTGCACTTTAGATCTTTTGTATTTTCCAATTTTTATTCCTTTTTGTGTTTGATCTCGTGCTTGGATTTGGATTACTTTGCCGCCTAGCGTATCAAATTCTCAATTTGGCATTCAGGTTGGTTTTCCAAACCCTGCACCTTCGATTAGTGGTTGAACTGGAATGCTTTTGGTAAGTAAGTGTTGTTTTATGTTGAGTAATTGTTGAAATCATGTTTTATGTGTTTGATTTCCTATTTTGTGTTTCAAACTTGTGTCTAAATGCTTAAAATGATGATTTCCCGTGTTTAATGCATTAAAATTGATTCTAAATTATTGGGTTATGGTTAATTTGTATTTGGTTTAGTGGGTTGACCCTGAGTAACCCCAAATTGAGCCAAATGATGTAATTTGACAAATGATGGAGCATTTGACATCATTCTTAAGGGTAGAAGTCATTAAATGGCCAATTTTGGCCAAATCGGGGGATGTCTGGGTACCCCGAAGGCATCAGTCAAATGGGTTTTGTGTGAATTGAGTGTTGTTTTTGTTTGATTTTCATTTTGGGGGATGCAGGCTTGATTTTGGGAAACAATGTTGAAATTTGGCACGTTGGGCAGTTTGGCGGTTCACCAACGTCCCCCTTTGATCGCCCTTAATTTATTAATTTGGCTTAGTTAGATTTGTAACTTTCGGTGGGAAGCTGGAGCTCGCCGAGTTCACTCAGTGACTCGCCGAAAGTTTCCTTTGATCACCCTTTCTACACCCCTAACCCTTAAAACACACTGTAATATTCGTCGGGCTAGTCTGAGCTCACCGAGTGGTGTCGGTGATTTACAGAAAGGCTCTGAACATCACCGACATACCTTATTCCTGGGAATTTTTCCTGCCAATCCTTTCAGAGAGCCCGATCTGGCTCACCTAAGTGACTCGGCAACTCGGTGACTAGTTCGGTGAGTCTTTCTGCAACTTAAATTCTGCAAATTTCTTGAATTTTTTCTAACACTTTTCGGTGTATTTTGCAGATGTGGCTAGGAAAAATTTGGATGAATATGGCATGCCACCCCACAAACGAGCATAGGGCATTGTAATAAATGAAGGAGCAGTTGCATCCACAAAAAAAAGGCAAGAAAGCTCCTCCGAAGGGAGGCAAAGGCAAGGGCAAAGTGCCCATAGCTGAGCGATCGGAGCACAACTTCGGCAGTGATGGGGAATCTTTTGATTCTCAGGCCTCATTCTTGGAGCCTGAGGATGGCCAACCACTACACACCCGGCGAGTAGAGATTCGTGCAGAGGCTCGTCAAGATTCATCTAAGATCCCGGAGTCTATCCCTCCTGCTGCTGATACAATGCAAACTCCTGCATAGACGGTGGACCCAGCACCACCAGTTTAGGGTCCTCCTCCCTCGTTACCCAATTGGTTAAAGGCCGAGGGATTGAGTACCATCCTGGAGGAGAAGAGATTGTCCATGGATGGTGTGGTGGAAAAGTACCCTTTGGTGTGGGACACACTCCAGTTCTACAGGTTTGATATATTCACCAAGCCCCGTGGCCCATACATTCCCACCTAGGTTATAGAGTTCTACACTACATATAGTGACTTACTACCCCAGGGGGAAGAAGAAGGCCAGTGCCTTCAGACTGGTAGAGTCTGAGATTGTTCGGGGGAAGACAGTGGGATGCAACAGCGATCATATTAATGTTGTACTTGACAGGGCTACAGGTTTTGAGCATGACTACCAGAGCATGATCATAGCATAGACTCTAGATGACCTCAAGGGATGGCTAGCTCCCCTTATTTCTGACACCACCTCGTGGTGGATTCAGGCCGGAGCCCCTATTGAAAAGAATGACTTGAGCATAGCAACTCGATATTGGTTCGGGTTCATCAATAGCTCAATCATGCCGTCATAGAACGAGTCCATTCTCCACCACCCAAAGGTGGCCTATCTCATATCTATCATCGCCAAGAAGCGGCTGAATCTGGGGTTAATTATAGAGCAGGAGATGGCCATGAGGGCCAAAAAAGTCAGCCATCCCTTCCATTCCCAATGCTTATTACAGAGTTGTGTCGGCGGGCTGGAGTTCCTCTTGATGAGAAGAGGGATATTGAGTTTACACCCACATCCTCTACTGAAATTCGGTGCATAGAGGCTGAGTACACTTGGGATGAGAAGGATAGGAGGAGAGCAACTCCGGTGGACACATCCTCAGAGGTTGATGTTGATTCTATACCTATGGAGGTAGCTTTACCTACTCCGACCTCTCTTCAAGTACATCTATGAACACTCCTTCCTAGGCCCTAGGTTCTACTACTACCTCCTAGCCTCTTAGAGGTACTTTAGGTACCACTGTTTCGAGGAGTCTAATCACTCAGGCCATGCTCTTCAAGATGGGGAACCTAGCCCATTCTACTAATGTGTGGGCTTCCCGTTTAGAGGCCAAGGTTCCCTGGATGATTGAGTGAGCCATTTTAGTTGCTTTAACACCTCTTCGGTCTTCCATTGATGCTCTTACAACGAGAGTAGATATTTGTGAAAGAGGACAGGGTTTACTACTGAGGTAACGGCTTTGAAAGCCAAGGTTTTCGAGTTGAGGAAGTATGCGGACTATCTGAAGTCCAAAGACTTCACTTTACTATTTGAGTCAGCAGAGGTTCCTGATGTTCCGGTTGCAGAGGTCCCAGCCAGTTTTGATATGCCTTTGGCTACCACCAGAAATGAGACTACGGAGGATGGGGCTGCTGCTGAGTCAAAGGCGGAGATCGATGAGGAGCAACTCTCTATTCAGGAGGCGACCATTTATGGAGACCTGTTTGATTTAGAGGAGACGATAGTAAAGTTAATTATTCAGACATCATTGATAGATACATTTAGGGTAAGCACTAGTAGAGCCGGTGTTGATGTTACCCCGAGCACTGATGCCCAAGACCAGAGTGTGACCCAGGGCATTGATGCCCCAACAGACAGAGTGACTTCGATGCAGACTTCACTCCACGCTTATCCTAGAAGGATGACATCTTTACCTCCCTCTTTGTTGTCTTTATTGATTTTTGTGATTTTACTTGCATTTGAGGATAATTGATTTTATTTTATGGGTGGGCTGAGGTATTTCCATACCTACCTGTTCTGATTACATTTTTGTTTGTATACATTGGGTTTTGAGATCTATATTTGTGTTTAGATTGTGTTTAGACCTGAATCTTGTGGATGTTTGAGCTTTTAACTTCTTGTTTTGAATGTAGATGGTTTTGACCTATTTTTAAAATTTGTGCCACCTCTATTTTTTGTGATTGTGGCTGATCTTGTGCGAATTTGTGTATTGGTTATGATCAATACCGATGACTTGAATAGTGCTCTTAATTGAACGAAATAAATGT
This sequence comes from Solanum bulbocastanum, assembly GCA_037074985.1. Lineage (NCBI taxonomy): Eukaryota > Viridiplantae > Streptophyta > Magnoliopsida > Solanales > Solanaceae > Solanum > Solanum bulbocastanum. Next base: position 26,046,215 of record CM073600.1, read on the forward strand.
GCGGCTACGAAGAGGAACGAAGTTGCATAGACAATATGTATGTAACACCCCAGAAATCTAACGAACTAAGCTAGAGCCTAATATGTAAACTAGTAGCCTAATGTGGTTGAACGTTAAGATTAGAGTCCTAAAATAACCTCCCTAAGTTAGTACTAATGTTTTAGTCCCTAAACGTCAAGGTATGGCCCCATCAAGGACCCCCCAAAGGTTTTTAAGGAGGACCAAGGGACAGCCCAAAAAGCTTTCAAAAACAGCATGACCCATGAAATGGGCACCACGCCCCGTGGGTGGACTTACGCCCCATAGTTGGGGGTCGTGTGTCGAGGCTAGACCTCCCCCAACTCTCCAAAAGTCTGTGTCCAAGCTACGACCATGTAGTACGGTCCATAGACCTACTCACACCCCGTGGGTGGGGTCTCGTGAGTTGGCCAAAAGAAGGGGCTGCAAACCCAAACCACGGACCTGCAAGATGGGGCGTGAGCCCACCAATGGCCCATGGGTGGTGGGTATAGGTCCCCCCCTACAAAAGCTGCTAAATCTCAGCCAAGGCTTAGTTAAAGCCATAAATTCCAAAACTTATTATATTAGTGTGGGGTCATTTTAATTCATTTATTTAGACATATAAAAGTAGTTTTAACTATTAACCAACTCCTTTACACCTCATAACTCACAAGACTCAAATCATAACCAACTCCTCTCTCCAAATATTCTGTCTCTAGAAACTACACTGAAGAGCAAGATTAAGGTGAAGCTTAGCGTTCAAGGAGCAACATTTCTTCTTCAATTTCATGTGGGACCTCTAATCAAGGTATGGTAGTCTTGATTTATGGACAGTTTCCTTACATAAAGCCCTTCAAAATTCTATTTCTCAAAGTTGAAATTCTCCAAAACCTAGGGTTTTCAATCTATGATATGGATTTACTTTAAAAACGATCTCGATGTGTTTATTGTCTTATATTACGATCCAATTGATGAATTACAACTTTTTTCCTAAAGGAATCATCCAAGAATCCATGAATTCCTAGGTTTCCCTAAATTGGGTCTTGAAGCATGAATATGGATCTTTGTTAGTAGATTGTGTTCGAATTATGAATGTGATGGATTTCTTACTTTGTTTTAGGTTATTATACATGTTCAATGAAGTAATTTTAGATATATTGATGAATCATTATCCAAGACCCTTGTAGGGCAATTTGTGAGGATTTTTCTTATTTTGATGAGGATTGTCAATAAGTTAGTGATTCACTTTGGAAGTGAAGACTCAATGACTATGGTGTAATTTTGGTATTGATTTGAAGATCACCTTCCCCTATACCCTTACACATGATGATGCATGAAGTATGTATGTTTATGATAAGCTTGTTGTGTTGATTGAAAGGCTTTTCTCATGAACACACTATGAATATGATGTAAAAGGTTTTCGAATATGTTGATGATTCTAAGGTTGAAAGGACATTATCACCTAATGAATCTATGAGCTCTGATGATATTATGTTGGTTTTAGTGCCTAGTGAATTCTCTCATGAACATGAACTTAAGTAAAGACTTAATATGAATTTAAAGGGAATTATGCTTAGCACCTGGTGGACAGAGTTTGAGATGGGTTCCTTCACGTTAGTAGTATCAGTTTCTAGTGGCAATCTTCTTATCCAATAACTATGTTTCCATAGAGGTCTTTAGCTAGTGGATCCACCTAAAAGCTAAAATGTACCTTCTACCTTAGGCAAGTAGGACACCTCTTTTCGGTGTGGGGGTAGAACACATGATTCCATGTAGCTCACATGGTCTATGTAGATTAAGGCTATTTCCCTATATGATAAGAATATAAATATGACAAGAATATGAACTATAACTATGACTTTTTAAGAGGTACTACTTAGTATGAGTGAGGGTGTGGGACTCCATTTGTGCATAGCACAAGTAGGCTTCAAGAGTGGTTGCGGTAAGGTTGTCCTATTCTATGATGACTTATGAATTATACATGTATGATATGTGTTGTTTTTATGGATGACATACTTTCCACAAGTTAGGAATATGAATATTTCATTGTCTATGAATGTTGGCTAGCGATAAGGCCAAGGTAAGTTATGTATGATGTGGGTGATCTAAAAGTGGTACATGGAAATTGGTAGGGTTATGGGAACTTGCCTTTGCATTGCACTAGTATAGTGTTGGGTTGCTTATGATATGGTTTGACTTATGTTTCTTCATCAATGTGCATGATGGCTTATAAATTTGATAAATGCATGGTTTGAACTAAATGTCCCTTTTTAAGCATGCTTTTAAGGATTTTTATGCATGGTTTCCATACTTAGCACATCATTTGAGCTAACCTATATTTCTCTACATTTTCTTATAAGTGTAGGTTCCGGTCTTTGAGGTATACTTCTCTTTTCAAGTAGAGCTTGGGTTGACTATTGTACAACCTTGGTGAGTCCTCAGGGTTTGAGGACAAGACATTATTCATTTCTTATTCCGTTTGTACTTTCTATTTTAAAGACTATGTTGTAAAAAGGGCGATGACCCTAAGATTGTATTCGATTGTATTAGATGGTGATTGAGAGAAGGTCTAGACTCTTATACTTCTTTTATGAAAGATGCTTCTATTGTAAAAGTTTTGAATTCCGCATTATTTCTATTACTTATGTTTATGATTATGCTAAGGGCTTGTGTGAGACCCCTTCACGGTCGAGTATGCTGTGTTGCATCTAGGGGTAAACCTGGGTCATGACAAACTTGGTATTAGAGCACAAGGTTTAGAATGATTCTAGGATGATGTCTCATGAACCACATCTAAGTAGAGTCTTGTTCATGAGTGTGAAGTGCACCACACTTATGAATGAGAGGCTATAAGATGCTTAGGAAATCTCATTCTTTCATTACTCTTTAGTCGTGCCTTAAAGTTTTAACTCTATGAAGTCCTTTTCCTAACCCTTTTATTGTGTCTATAGGATATGAATACAAGAAGGGCAACTACAAGAAGGATGGAAGTGGAGATTGTGAATGAGGGAGTTCCTCCCCATGGTCCTCAAGAGCCTCAAGATCCTCAAGTTCCTAATGATGAGGGGGCTTTGACAAATGTGGAAATAAGGTCGGCTCTTCAAACATTGACTCATGCTTTAACGACTCAAGTCAATAGGGATTCTAGAGCTCATGTGAACCTTAATGAGAGCACCATGGCTTTAAGGTTGAGAGATTTCACAAGGATAAACCCTCCTAAGTTCTTTGGTTCTAAAGTAGGTGAAGACCCTCAAGAGTTTGTGGAAGAGGTCTACAGGATAATTGATGCTATGGGAGTGACTTCTAGAGAGAAAGCGGAGCTATCTGCTTATCAATTGAAGGGAGTGTATGAAGTATGGTATACACAATAGAAGAGAAATAGGCCGGAGGGAATGGGTCCCATAGGTTGGGAAGTGTTCAAGAAACCTTTCCTTTATAGGTTCTTTCCCCGTGAGAAGAGGGAAGCCAAGGTGGAGGAATTTATCGACCTTCGTCAAAGAGGTATGGGTGTTGAAGAATATTCTCTAAAGTTTATCGAATTGTCAAAGTATGCTACATCCTTAGTGGCAGAGCCTAGAGATGAGATGAGTAGATTTGTAATGGGTGTGTCTAGTTTGGTGAGAAAAGAATGACATTCAGATATGCTTCATGAAAACATGGATATATCCTATCTTATGGTATATGCTAAGAAAATGGAGGATGAGAAACTCCAAGAGAAGAATAGGCCATTGAAGAGGCCTAGGACCGATGATGGAAATTCTTCTAAGGGTAATTTCTAGGGTCAAGGTAGACCAAGGTTCAAGATAAAGTTTTCCAACCAAGGCTCCTCTAGCACTCCAAGGGTCAACAAAGATAGGGTGTCTAATCTTAAGCCACAAGGAGGTAATACTAGTGGTTCCTATGTTAATAGACCTAATTGTACAAAATGTGGTAAGAAGCATGAGGGTAAGTGCCTAGTTAGCACGGATGGTTGCTATAGTTGTGGAAAGAGCGGTCATATGAAGAGAGATTGTCCCATACTAAGGTCTCAAGGAAGAGAGGACTAGCAAGTCCCTCTTAGTGGTACAAATTCCGATGTTCCCAAGAAGAACCACTTTTATGCTCTTCAATCCCGAGGTGACCAAGACAGTTCCCCGGATGTTGTAATGGGTATGTTGCAAGTCTTTTCCATTGATGTTTATGCATTGTTAGACCCCGGCGCCACTTTGTCATTTGTTACGCCTTTTGTGGCAATGAAATTTGAAATACTCCCCGAAGAGTTATTAGAACCTTTTTCGGTGTCTACCCCGGTTACTAACTTAGTAGTGGCAAAAAGAGTCTATAGGAGTTGTCCTATTTCTTTTTCTAATAAAGTTACTTTGGTTGACTTGATAGAGTTAGACATGTTAAACTTTGATGTCATTTTGGGTATGGATTTATTGCATTCATATTATGCCTCTATTGATTGTAGGACTTGGGTAGTAAAGTTTCAATTTCCAGATGAGTCCATTTTATAATGGAAAGGGGAAAATTCCATTCCTAGATGTCAATTTGTTTCTTGTCTCAAAGCTAGAAAAATGATCCCCAACAGGTGTATCTACCATATTGTTAGAGTTTTGGATGTTAAGTCTAAGACTCCTTCTTTAGAGTCGGTCCTCGTGGTGAGTGAATTTCCGAAAGTCTTTCCCGATGACTTGCCCGGGATTCCACCCGAATGGGAAATAGACTTTGGCATTGATCTCTTGCCGAATACTCAACCTATATCCATTCCTCCCTATCAAATGGCTCTGGCCAAATTGAAAGAGTTGAAGGAGAAACTCAAGGACCTGTTAGCAAAGGCTTTATCCAACCAAGCATCTCTCCATGGGGTGCTCCGGTATTGTTCGTTAAGAGGAAGGATGGGTCCCTTAGGATGTGTATTCACTATCGCCAATTGAACAAGGTAACTATAAATAATAAGTACCCTCTTCCTAGAATTGATGATTTGTTTGACCAACTCCAAGGGGGGAGTTACTTTCCGAAGATTGACCTACATTCAGGCTATCACCAACTAAGGGTGAGAGGACTTGACATTCCTAAGACAACTTTCAAAACAAGATATGGTCACTATGAATTCCTAGAAATGTCTTTTGGTCTAACCAACACCTCGGCGACATTCATGGACCTTATGAATAGGGTGTTTAGGCAATACCTTAATACATTCATGATCATTTTTATTGACGATATTTTGATCTATTCAAGAAGTGAAGGTGAACATATGGATCATTTGAGGATTGTATTGCAAGTCCTTAAAGACCACCAATTATATACTAAGTTTAGTAAATGTGAGTTTTGGCTAAGGTCGTTTGCCTTCCTTGGTCATATTGTGTCGAGCATGGGTATTGAGGTAGATCCTAAGAAGACAGATGCGGTCAAGTGCTGGCCAAGACCTCTTACTCCTATCGATATTAGAAGCTTTTTGGGTTTGGCCGGTTACTATAGGAAGTTTGTTGAGGGTTTTTCCTCCATTGCTTCTCCGTTGACGGCCTTGACTCAAAAGAAAGCTAAGTTTGTGTGGTCGGAGGCTTGTGAGAAAAGCTTCCAAGAGTTGAAAGATAGACTAACTTCCGCTCCGGTGTTGACATTACTGGAGTGTACCGATGGGTTTGTGGTATATTCTAACGCTTCTTGAGTGGGTTTGGGTTGTGTCCTTATGCAACATGGTAATTGATTGCCTATGCTTCAAGGGAAACTCAAGATCCATGAAAATAATTATCCAACTCATGATCTTGAATTAGTGGCGGTGGTGTTTTCCTTGAAAATATGGAGGCACTACCTATATGGGGCCATGTAGATGTTTTCATCGATTAAAAGAGTCTTCAATATGTGTTTAGCCAAAAAGACTTGAATCTCCATCAAAGAAGGTGGTTAGATCTTTTAAAGGATTATGACATGAGTCTCCTTTACTACCCCGGCAAAGTCAATGTAGTTGCGGATGCCCTAAGTCGATTGTCCATGGGTAGTGTGGCTTATATCGGGGATGAGAAAAAGGAGTTAGTTTGTGATGTGCATAGGTTGGCCTGGTTAGGTATCCAACTAGTGGTTTCCACCAAGGGTGGTGTCATGGTCCATCATGGTTCCGAATCCTCCTTTTTGGTTGATGTGAAGCCTAAAAAAGGCCTTTATCCCATATTGATAGAGTTGAATGAATCGTTACTCAACAAGTCCGTTGAGACTTTCTCCTAAGGGGGAGATGGGGTTCTTAGGTACCAAGATAGATTATGTGTTCCAGATATTGATGGCTTGAGAGAGCAAATTTTGGAAGAGGCTTATGGTTCGCTGTATTCTATTCATCTGGGAGCCACCAAGATGTACCGTAACCTACGGGAAGTCTATTAGTGTAATGCCATGAAGAAGGATATAACAGGTTTAGTAGCCAAATGTCCAAATTGCCAACAAGTTAAGGTCGAGAATCAAAGACCGGGAGGCTTGTCCTAAGATATAGATATTCCCACTTGGAAGTGGGAGGGTGTGAATATGGACTTTATAGTGGGTTTGCCCCGTACTCGGAAGCAACATGATTCTATTTGGGTCATTATAGATAGAATGACAAAATCAGCCCACTTTGTTCCCCTCAATATTTTATTCTCGGTGGAAGACTATGCCAAGTTATACATCAAGGATATAGTGAAGTTACTTGGGGTTCCTTTCTTTATTATTTTGGATCGAGGCGCTCAATTTACTTCACATTTTTGGAAGGCATTCCAAAAAGGTCTTGGTACTAAGGTCAGGCTTAGTACGGTCTTTCAACCTCAAACGGATGGTCAAGAGGAACGTACCATTCCAACCATAGAGGATATGTTGAGGGCGTGTATCTTATATTTTAAAGGTAATTGGGATGACCATCTACCGTTGATAGAGTTTGCCAACAACAATAGTTACCACTCAAGTATTTCTATGGCTCCGTTTGAAACACTATATGGTATGAGGTGTAGATCTCTGATTGGTTGGTTTGAAGTAGGTGAAATTGATATAATTGGTCCTGAACTAGTTTCTGAGGCCATTGAGAAAGTCCGACTCATTAGAGAGAGGTTGAAGACGCCCAAAGTGGGCAAAAGTCTTATGCCAATGTTAGAAGGAGGGATCTAGAATTTGAAATTGGTGATTGGGTCTATTTGAAAATCTCACCCATGAAGGGTGTGATAAGGTTTGGCAAAAAGGGGAAACTTAGTCCCCGATTTGTGGGCCCCTATCAAATTTTGAAGCGTATTGGAAAAGTTACCTATGAATTAGACTTGCCAAATGAATTGGCCCCGTTTCACCTAGTATTTCATGTTTTTATACTCAAAAAGTTTATTCGGGATCCGGTATCCATTATTCCTTTAGAAGGATTAGGTGTTGATGAGAGCCTTTCTTATGAGGAGGTTCCGATGGAGATCCTTGACCGACAAGTCAAGAGATTGAGAAATATGGAAGTAGCTTCCCTTAAGTTGTTATGGAGGAATCATCTAGTTGAGGGTGCTACATGGGAGGCCGAGGCCAGTATGAAGTCTCGCTATCCTTATCTTTTTCCTCCTACTCCTATCCGAGCTTGAGGTAAGTAGTTTTCTTGAGTTTGGTGTTTTAGGAGTCATATGTGCTATATGCGTCCTTCATGATTTTTCCCATATGATATGCATGTTCTTGTGAGAATTCATGTTTAGAATAAATTGAATTTTCATGATTTATATGTTCCGCATGTTGATTTGCATTTCTGTATGATGATTGCATATTTGAATTAATGAGATGAATTGATGAACATGCTTAGCTATGCTTTTGATGAAATGGCACGTTAGCTTTATATTTTTGTGTTGAGCTTGCTTTGAGTTGGAGAAGGTAGTTCCTCCCATGTTTATGTGAATTGATGAGTTTCATGCATATTGGGTTGGTAAAAGTAGTTCCTACTTCCTTGTATTGCATTCACCATGTCTTGAGATGGAGTTGAAGTTTCCTCCTTTTGAATAGTGCCTGGGGTGAATAGTGCATTAGTAAGTTTTGCACATTTTTGATGTTTCATGCATGATAGGCTGCTAGGCTTGAGTTTCTAAATTATTTTGGTGTCTAGATCATCATTTGAGGATGAATGTTCCCAAGGGGGAGATAATGTAACAACCCAGAAATCTAACAAACTAAGCCAGATCATAACATGCAAACTAGTAGCCTAAATGGGGTTGAACGTTAAGATTAGAGTCCTAAAATAACCTCCCTAAGTTAGTACTAATGTTTTAATCCCTAAACGTCAAGGCATAGCCCCCCCAAGGACTCCCCCAAGGGTCTTTGAGGAGGACCAAGGGACTGCCCAAAAAGCTGTCAAAAGTAGCATGACCCATGAAATGGGCACCCACGCCCCATGGGTAGAGTCACGCCCCATAGGTGGGGGTTGTGAGTCGAGGCTAGACCTCCCCTAACTCTCCAAAAGTCTCTATCCAAGCTACGACCATGCAGTATGGTCCGTAGACCCACCCACACCCCGTGGGTGGGGTCTTGTGAGTGGGAAGCTTGAGTTGGCCAAAGGGAGGGGCTACAAACCCAAACTATAGTCCTGCAGGACGGGGCATGAGTCCACCTATGGTCCATGGGTGGTGGGTATACGTCCCCCCCTCTCCCCCTGCAAAAGATGCTAAATCTCGACCAAGGCTTAGTCAAAGCCATAAATTCCAAAACTTATTATATTAGTGTGGGGTCATTTTAATTCATTTATTTAGACATATAAAAGTAATTTTAACTATTAACCAACTCTTTTACACCTCATAACTCACAAGACTCAAATCATAACCAACCCCCCTCTTCAAATATTTTCTCTCTAGAAACTCCATTGAAGAGCAAGAACGAGGTCAAGCTTAGGGTTCAAGGAGCAGCCTTTCTTCTTCAATTTCGTGTGGGATCTCTGATGTTTGCGTAATCAAGACACAACTTCTAATGCAAATGTCTATGATAGTACAATAGCTTAGTAACCCAACCAAGGGTGGGAATCGTTCCCAAGAGAGTGGTTTTGAGAATTAATAAAAAAATAAAATTATTTCTAACTAGTCGTTGCTAAAAACATTAATGATTAATAACTTTGTAAATTAAAGGGGGACACAAGGGTGTCAATTAACAATAGGTTTTTGTCACTTGTAATTGAAAACAACAAAATAAACAAGGGGTTCTAAGTAATGAGAGGGGATCCTTGGGATGTGACGGAAATACGGGTTAAGCTAGATTACTGGGTACATGCTTTCGATAGAAGATTCATCGAATAATTGTGACTAGGCTAGACTTTAAGGGGGACAAGCTCTCTCTCGAGCAACTTACCCCATTTCAAATGCGTTCCTCTCGGACACCCACTTGCCGCATGAAGACCTGCCTACACCTTAACCCAGTCACTCTCTAGAGCTGAGTGTGTAGACATGGGAATAGGGTTCACTCTCTCAAGCTGAACCTCATGTCGACCCACTCACACTGGCCATCTATCTAGTGGTCTTAGTTTATGACCTCTCTATCGAGCAAGCCGAAAACACATAAATAAACTTGTATTTCCAACTACAAATTCATTAAATTCATCTACAACCACTAAAAGAAATCACATTTACACTACGAAAAGACTATCAGCAAGCAAGACCCAACAATTATCTTAACCCATATTCGCTAAATTACACCCCAAGAATTAGGGTTTTTAGCCACACATCAAGAGATAGAAATTTACACCTATATGAGCTTGCATTCAAATGGGTATGAAGATTTAAGTCTTATTGCAGGCCAAGAATGAAGAATCCAAGAGACCCAAGTCCAAATCCTTGGAGATGAAACTCTCTTCTTCTTCAAATTTTCCAAACCCTCTCAAACTCAGAGCAAAAATATCAAAAAGTACTATTTTATATGAAAATTATAATAATTGTCCGACACTTAAAACTACAACTCTAACTAGTATTTATAGTTTCTACAGATTTGTACTGCAGCAGATCATTCGGCATCATTAGTCAGAATCACTGATCAACTCGATGATTTGCCTTTTGGTGTAGTTCATCGCCATCTTGCATGATCCTTTAGCATTGTCGTGCTTTGGGTCATTGGGTGACATGGTACTGCTTCGCGAAAATTCTCGGTGATGCACCGACTGCTCCCTTTTTCCACCGACTTAATCTTTTCCTTTAGAGCTCAGCACACTAGAACAAAAAGCGAAGTAAGACCGTTTGACGACTCACCAAGTGGACTCAGTGATCATTAGGCCTTCATTTCTTCAGTCTTTTCAGCCTTTTCATTCCTTTTTGCGATTTAGTGTCCATGCTTTTCTTCAAACTTCAAATACCTGAAACTTAAGTATTTTCATCAAATATTGAGATAAAATAAGAATTTGAGGACACAATTTTTATTAAAATATAACCCTAAATGAGTCCTATGTGGAATCATCAATCTCCAATCAAGGTATGGTAGCCTTGATTTATGGATAGTTTCCTTCCATAAAGCCCTTCAAAACTCTATTTCTCAAAGTTGAAATTCTCCAAAACCTAGGGTTTTCAATCGATGGCATGGATTCACTTTCAAAACGATTTCAATATGTTTATTGTCTTGTATTATGATCCAATTAATGAATTGCTACTATTTTCCTATAGGAATCATCCAATAATCCATGAACTCCTTGGTTTCCCTAAATTAGGTCTTGAAGGATGAATATGGGTAAACTTTGTAAGTAGATTGTGTTCGAATTATGAATGTGATGGATTGCTTACTTGGTTTAGGTTATTATACATGTTCAATGAAGTAATTTTAGAGATATTGATGAATCATGATACAAGACCCTTGTAGGGAAATTTGTGAGGATTTTTCCTATGTTAATGAGGATTGTCTATAAATTTATGATTCACTTAGAAAGTGAAGACTCAATGACTATGGTATAATTATGGTATTGATTTGAAGATCACCTTCCCCTATACCCTTACACATGATTATGCATGAAGTATGTATGTTTATGATAAGCTTGTTGTGTTGATTGAAAGACTATTCTCATGAATACGCTATGAATATAATGTGAAAGGTTTACTCATACGTTGATGATTCTAAGGTTGAAAGGACATTCTCACCTAATGAATCTATGGGCTCTTATGATATTATGTTGGTTTTAGTGCCTAGTGGATTCTCTCATGAACATGAATTAAGTAAATACTTAATATGAATTAAAAGGGAATTACGCTTAGCACAGAGTGGATATGAGTATGATATGGGTTCCTTCATGCTAGTAGTCCAGGTTCCTAGTATGGTTATCTCATGAGATGGAAACCTCCACGTTAGTAGTCTGGGTTTTCTAGTAGCAATCTACTTATCGCATAACTTTGTGCCCTCATAGGTCTTTAGCTAGTGGATCCATCTAAGAGCTAAAGTGTATATTCTACCTTAGGCAAGTAGGACACCTCTTTTGGTGTGGGGTTAGAACACCAAATTCCATGTAGCTCACATGGTCTATGTCAGTTAAAACTATTTCCCTATATGATAAGAATATGAATACGACGAGAATATGAACTATAACTATGACTTCTTAAGAGGTACTACTTAGTATTAGTGGGGGTATGTGACTCCATTTGTGCATTGCACAATTAGGCTTCAAGAGTGGTTGTGGTAAGGTTCTCCTATGCTATGATGACTTATGAATTATGCATGTATGATATGTGTTGTTGTTAAGGATAAAATTACTTCCCACAAGTTAGGAATATGAATATTTCATTTTCTATGTGTTGGCTAATGATGAGGCCAAGGTAAGCTAAGTATGATGTTTGTGATCTAAAAGTGGTACTTGGTAATTGGTAAGGTTATGGGATCTTGCCTTTGCATTGCAGTAGTATAGCTTTGGGTTGCTTATGATATGGTTTGACTTATGTTTCTTCATCAATGTGCATGATGGCTTTTAAACTTGATAAATTCATGGTTTAAACTAAATGTCCCTTTTTAGCATGTTATTAAGGATTTTTGTGCATGGCTTCCATAGTTAGTACATCATTTGTGCTAACCCATATTTCTCTACATTTTCTTATAAGTCTAGGTTCCCGTCGTTGAGGTATCATTTTATTTTCAAGTAGAGCTTGGGTTGACTATTCTCCAAACTTGGTGAGTCCTCATGGTTTGAGGATAAGACATTATTCATTTCTAGTTCCGTTTGTACTTTCTATTTTCAAGATTGTGTTGAAAAATGGGCTATGACCCTAAGATTGTATTTGATTGTATTAGATGGTGATTGAGACAAGGTCTAGACTCTTATGCTACTTTTATGAAAGATATTTCTATTGTAAAAGTTTTAAATTCCGCATTATTTCTATTACCTATGTTTATGATTATGCTAGGGGCTTCTATGAGACCCCTTCACGATCGAGTATGCTGTGTTGCATCTAGGGGGTAACCCTGGGTCGTGACAGTGTGAACTTTTAGCATCTCATTGTGATTAGCCTATTATCGAATAAGTCTCTTGTGATGAACATTTCACAATAGCTAGAAAGTGTGGAGTTTTGTTATATATTTGTGCCAATTCCTTGTGTGATGAGCTTACTTTGATCATTGTGTGATGACATTTAGAATTTGCCTCATTGCTGTGGTTAACTAAGTGATGCAAGAACTTGAAATGATCTTACGCAATAATTCTGAAGAGTGAAACAATTTGACAATATATCTTTTTTGTGGACAACTTTGTGAGATGTGTGAACCTTGCTTGAACCCTCTTAAGCCTTATCCCTTTCTTGGAAGAAACTTGAACAATTGTGACACCCTTGTTTATCCATTCACCCATAACTCTCAAGAAATGTGGTTTGTTTGAATAGCCAACTCAGGCCAAAAGCCTAAGTTTGGGGTGTGGTGAAAAGAGAAGGTAAATCAAGAAGTGTGAAAAATTCCCCTTTTGAGCAATGGTTTTGAAAAAAAAAAGAGACGGAATCCTCCATGTAAAAAGAAAAAAAATATTAAGAAATAAAAATTCAAAAGAAAAAGAATGAAAATGTTGTGAAATAAATTAGTGGAAGTTACAAAAGAAATGGGTATTCGGTAATCCATTTGAAGTTGTATAATGGGATGAATTATGAGCATGATCAAAATGTTAAAGAAAAGGAAGAAAGTGATGTTCAAACCACATTTCATGAGGGTAGCATTCACTGAGTCTAAATGACCTTATCTTTACACTCAACCCCCATTAAAAGCCTTGAAAAGACCTTTGTGATCTTGAGTGAGCTGAAACAAATGTTGATTGGAAAAAAAAGGCAAACCTATGTGTGAAGTCATGCATGTGTTCATGTTTATGAGTGTGAGAGTCATAAGTGATTCCAAAACTATAAATTGTTGAAGATCTTTGTTTGAATTGGGAATCATCTTTGTTGTGAGGGCATTTGAGTACCTTTGCTGAGCTTGAACATGCATTTGAAGCAAATATTGTGAACTTGAGCATCTTTGATAATGGTGAGTCAAAGTTTGAATCATTGAGTGCACAATTGATCATTGCGTGAGTAAGTTGAATCTTGTTGCGTGCATTCATGTTGAGTCTTCTGCAACACTATTTGAGAAATCCTTTTTGAACTATTGATCTTGAGTTTTACTTGAGGACAAGCAAAAGTTTAAGTTTGGGGTGTTGATGAGTCCAAGGTTTGAACTAATTTAGGGCTTTGTTTATATAGATTTAGTGTCCTCAAATGCTTAATATATGCCATAAACTGATGCTAAAGCCTTGAGTTTTAGGTATATGGATTGCGGAACAAAGCAAGAACACTAACAGACAGAAAGAGAAAAAACAAGCTGAAGGAATGAAGAAGGGCTAGCCTGAGGATCGCCAAGAGAACTTAGCGTGTAGCCGAGTGGCTAGTCTAACCGCCTAAAGTTCCAGTGTGCCAAGCCCTGAAGGAAGAAACCAAGTTGACGAAGAAAAGGAGCAGTCAATGAATCACTGAGCAGTTTTGTAAAGAGAAGATAGATCACCCAAAGTTACAAAACTCGAGGATGCTGAATTCCAAGGAGAAAAGGCGATAGAAGAGGTCAAAGGGCAGCTCGGTGATTGGTTCGGTGAGCCCGACTTACTTTGCCAAACGGACATTCATGGCTTATTTTCGGCAACAATAAATTATATTTTGAAAATTTTATTTAGGAGAGAACATGATGTTGGATAAGTTGGACAAGACTAAATTAGTCTAGAAGATTTTTCTCTATAGTTTTTCATAGTTTTGAAGAAGCTTAGAGATTCAATTTGGAGATTTTGGAAATGGGTTTCGAATATTTTGTAAATTGAGGATTGTAAAGACTATATCTCTCTGTCCGTCACTTTTCATTAAATATCTTAAATATCAGACGCGATTTTTCCCCATTTTCCTTCTCTTCTTTCTCTCTTCCTTCTCTCTAACGATTCCACCACCACCGCCGCTAGTTGCCACCGATGCTGCTTGCCGACATCACCGCTGCTGGAACCACCACCATCACCATTGCTTCCTCTCTCCATTGTCTCTTTCTCCTTTAATTTACGGTTAAGGTTTTATCAAATTAGTTTTAAATTTTTTTTAATCTTAGGTAAATTTGATTTTGTTAATTAGTTTATTGGATTTGTGTTTTATTGAATGATTGATTATGTTTGATAGTGAATGAATTAGAGTTTTTTGGATTTGGCTACTAGTTTGAATTTGAAAATCTTTAATTTGATTGTGAATTGGGATTTTTTAAAATTTGATGATTGTTAGTAATTAGTAAATTGCTAATTTGAATTTAGAAGTCAGATATTGATCAAGTTTGATTATTTAAATGTTATGAATATATAGGATGAATATTTGAATGTCATGAATATATGAGGTTTTATTTAATTAGAACTTGAATATATATAACTAATTGTTGGATTAGAAGTTTATATATAACTAGTTTTTTAGATTAGATATGAACTTGGATTTGAACTTGAAACTTGAATATAACTAATTCTTGGATTAAAAGATTATATATAACTAATTTTAAAAATTATATGAACTTGAATTTAATTAATTAGAAATTGAATATAAATAATTTTTTTATTAAAAGTTTATATATAACTAATTTTAGAGATTATATGAATTTGAATTTAGAACTTGAATATAACTAATTCTTGGATTAGAAGTTTATATATAACTAAGTTCAGAAATTAGATATATATGAACTTGAATTTAGAACTTGAACTTATAATTAGAAGTACATGAACATAACTAATTTTACAACTTTGATATGAACTTGAATTTTGAACTTGAACTTGAACTTAGAACTTGAACTTGAAATTAGAACTTGAATTTAGAACTTGAACTTAAACTTGAATATAGCTAATTCTTGATGACCTTAATTAATTAGAACTTTGGACTTAATTTATAATAACTTGTACTTAATTAAAATTAATAAAATTAATTATTTAAAACATTAAACTTCATTAAAATTTATGAATTAATTAAGCTTGAACTTTGTAGATCTTGAAATGTAGTATTTATGAACTAATTAATTAGATATATAAGTAACAACAAATTTACTTATCAAGTAATTATAAATATATATATTAACAATATAAATTAGTTTAATGTAGTAAAATTTTTATTAAATTAAATTTATAATATAATTGAATATCTATATTTTTGTAGATGGATCATCATTTGTGGATGTATAATATGCATAATGAAACTAGTGCTAGTTTGAAACCTGAGATTATTGACGGTGTTAGAGATTTTATTGAACATACAATGACAATTCACATTTTCAAGAATAATGAATTGGTTAGGTGTTCTTGTAGTGCATGTAGGTGTTTAAATTTTTTTGAATCAGATACAGTTATGGTTCATTTGTACCGTAATGGATTTAAGCCTAGATATTTTGTATGTATTGATCATGGAGAAAGAGATGGACTGAATGGTATGTTTTATAATTCGATGCCTGTGGATGAATATAATATGCTTGGACCACATGGCCAAATTAGGGTTGAACTTGATGATAGGGTTGAACATGATAAGGTTCATGAAATGATCAATGATGCTTTCGGGGTTCAAGGTGGGATGGAACCCAAACAATATTTTGATGAAGCTCCTAATGAAGAAGCAAGACACTTCTATGATCAATTAGAAGAGTTTAGTCGTCCACTATGTGAAGGGAGTCCACATTCTGCCTTGTGAGTTGCGATTAGATTAATGAATATTCAATCAGATTGGAATGTTCTTAATGCATCTGTGGACTCAATGGTTGATCTTTTGGGTGAACTAGTTAATCCGGAGTTTAACATATCTAAGAAATTCTATGAGGCAAAGCGTTTGGTTTCCAAGATAGGATTGACATATGATATAATTCATTGTTGTGTCAATGGCTGCATGTTGTTTTACAAGACTGATAGTGAATTAGAATATTGTAAGTTTTGTGGACATGCTCATTATAAGAGGACTCTGGCTGGAAAGATGGCCCCAATTAAGGCGATGCATTATCTACCTCTTATTCCTAGGTTAAAGAGGTTGTATGCATTAATTAGGCCTGCCCCACATATGAGATGGCATCATAAATATAGAAGGCAGTCGGGTGTCTTGTCTCATCCATCTTATGCTGAAGCATGGAAGGATTTTGATAATGTATATCCTGATTTTGCTAGTGAACCAAGAAATGTTAGATTGAGGTTGTGTGCAGATGGCTTTACAACATTCTCTAATGCTGCTTCGCCTTATTCATACTGGACGGTATTTCTTACTTTGTATAATCTTCCTCCTAAAATGTGCATGACCAGTTTCTTCATCTCTCTAAGTTGTGTTATTCCAGGTCCCCGTAATCCAAAAAGTTTGATCGATATCTATCTACAACCATTGATAGATTAGCTCAAACAATTATGGTTTGAAGGTGTTTTGACTTATGATATATCAACTAAGTAGAATTTTGTTATGCACATTTCTTTAATGTGGACTATAAATGATTTTCCTGCATACGGGATATTGTCTGGTTGGATGACATATGGAAAGCTAGCATGTCCGTATTGCATGGAAAATAGTAAGGCATTCACTTTAAAGCATGGTAGAAAAAATACATGGTTTGATTGTCTTCACCAGTTCTTACCAATGGTCCATGAGTTTAGAAAGATGAAAAATGCATTTGGGAAAAGTAATATTGAAAGTGACCCTCCACCTCCATTACTCACAAGACATCAAATTTGGGAGAGAGTTTCTCAATTACCTAAAGTTACAGAAGCTTCACCTTCTAGATTTCCTGGATATGGTGTTGAACATAATTGGACCAAACAAAACATATTTTAGGAGTTGCCATATTAGAAAGACAATCTGCTACGACATAATCTTGATGTGATGCACATTGAAAAAATATATTTTCACAATTTGTTTAACACAGTGATGGATGTTAAAAGTAAGACAAAAGACAATAGAAAAGCTAGAATGGACATAAAGGAATATTTTAGGAGAAAAGAGTTATGGTTGTAGGAATTAGAAAATGGTAACATAGTTAAGTCCAAAGCCAAATTTTCACTAACATTGGATGAGAAACGTGAAATTTTTGAGTGGGTTAAAATTTGAGGATCCCGGAGGGCTATGCTTCGAATTTAGGAAAGCGGGAAAATATGAATGAAGGAAAATTGATAGGTATGAAAATTCATGATTGTCATGTGTTCATGGAAACTTTAATTCCTATCACTTTTAGCCATCTACCCGAAAGGATATGGAAACCAATCATAGAGATAAGTCTTTTTTTTTTTTAAAGAATTGTGTTCTGGAAAGTTATTGGAGAGTAGTTTAGACAGGACGGAGGAAAATATTCTTGTTATTACTACTAAGTTGGAGAAGATATTTCTATGTGGTTTCTTTGAGGTGATAGAGCATCTTCCAATTCACCTTGTACAAGAGGCCCACCTAAGAGGTGCGGTTCAAACAAGATGGATGTATCTATTTGAGAGGTATCCATTTGAGATATTCACTAAGTTATATATATTCACCAAGTATTTTATTAACATATATATACATATATAAATGTAGAATAATTGGCAGTTCCAAGCACACAATTAAGCAAAGGGAAAGATCAAAGGATCAGTTGGTCAAGGTCATATTGGGAGAGAAATTGGTGATTTTTATTCTTATTACTTTGGTGATGATGTGTCATCTTGGATAAACAAGCCCAATCACAATGATGAAGACGATATTGATCCTTTATTTCCATCGATATCAATTTTTAATCAAAATGGTCGAGGATATAAAAAGCGTGGAAAGCGAATGTTGTCCGTCACTTTTTGAAAAGCATCAGGCCAAAAAGTGATGAACATGACTGCATCGCTTCTCCGTCGATTTTGACCAAAAAAGCGATGCAGTCCGTCGCTTTTTGGCAATTCTTTAGTAGTGAAGTCCTTTGGGTTTGATAATCCGGCTCTTTTAGGGACACTATATTACTTGCGCAATCATGTACACTTGCGTGTGAAATTGGAAGCAACATAGACCGTCACTTAGCAAGATTTGTTAGTTGTGGTGTATGCTTTTGAGAAGTTTAGAGCTTATCTTTTGGGGATAAAAGTGGTTGTACACACCGACCATGCTGTTATACATTACTTAATGGCTAAGAAAGATGCAAAGCCAAGGTTGATTTGATGAATATTATTATTGCAAGAGTTTGACTACAAAGTCAAAGATCGAAAGGGTTGTGAGAACCAAGTGTCGGACCACTTGTCGAGGCTTGACACAAATGTGGTTGTTTTCGGTGAAAAATATGTAGAAGAAGTCTTTCCCGATGAGTTAGAAATGGTTGTGTCATATGGTACTCCGCCTTGGTAAACTGATTTTTCCAATTTTGTGGTATGTGGGATTCTTCCTGATGGGATGAATTTTTTACCAACGAAAGAGATTCCTTTTTGATGTGATGAAGTACTTTTGGGATGAACCTTACCTATTTCGGGAGTGTACGGATCACATGATTAGAATATGTGTCGCAAAAGTTGAGGTAGATGCTATTCTTGACGCTCGCCATGCGTCACCGGTTGGTGGAACCATAGTGGAGTGTTTATAGTTGCTAAGGAACTACAAAGTGGATATTACTGGCCAACATTGTATGAAGATGCGAATTCTCTTGTCAAGAAGTGCGTACAATGTCAAAAGCAAGCAGGAATGTTGCGAAGACATGAATTACCTTTCACTCCTATTTTGGAGATTGAGTTGTTTGATGTATGTGGAATCGATATTATGGGACATTTTGTTAGTTCTTATGGGAACAAATACATCTTTGTAGCCGTTGATTATGTCTCTAAATGGGTAGATGTGGTGTCCTTACCCAACAATGAAGGGAGAAGTGTGGTTGAATTCCTCAAGTGGTACATTTGTATGAGATTTGACACTCCATGTGCAATCATTAGTGATGGGAGTTCTCATTTCTGAAACCGAATGTTCACAAAATTGTTGAGAAAGTGTAGAGTCAAGCATAAGGTGGCCACCCCTTATCATCCGTAAAAAAGTGGCCAAGTCTAGGTGTCCAATCAGGAAAAAATGGATTTTGGCCAAGACCGCTAATGCAAATCAAACTGATTGGACCTTTAAATTAGATGACACTCTTTGGGCATGTAGAAATGCATTCAAAAACCCGATTGGTATATCCCTGTATCAATTGGTGTTTGGTAAATCTTGTCATCTACTGGTTGAACTTGTGCTTAAGGCCTTGTGGGCCTTGAAGGCCATGAACTTGAATTAGGAGGATGCGTTAAAGGATCAAGTTGATCAACTCCATTATTTAGAATATTTTTGGCTTAAAGCTTATGAGAGTTCAACCCTTTATAAGGAGAAAATGAAGAAGTGGCATGACACCAAAATCCTTCATCGTGAGTTCAAAGTTGGTGATATTGTGTTGTTCTACACTCTCATCTGAGAATCTTTTCGGGAAAACTGAAATAAAAATGGTTGGGTCTGTTCAAAGTAAATCGTGTGTATACAAATAGGGCAATAGAAGTTCAAAATGATAGTGAGTCAATATTCAAGGTGAATGCGCAAAGGTTGAATTCATGTCCACGTCATGCCACAACGTTAACTAAGGCACTTCTTGGGAGGCAACCCAAGCTTTACTTTATGTTATTTGTATAACGTTTGTTGGATGTGTAAGTTGGAGTTCATATTTTAGAGAAACGTAAATGGGCTAGGGGCTGGTTAAATCAGCGAGTCGCCAAATTGCCCAAATAATCGCCCAAATGTATCGCCCCATGAAGGTAAAAAATGAGGAAAGTTTTAGATGTTTAGGCGAGCTAACAAAACATTTGGTGAATCACCGACTCTGATAGCCGATATTGACTAAGCTCCCTTATTGCACCTGCGGTAGGGCTAAAAACCCTGTTACTTTCGATGGACTAATATCCCTTTGGTGCGTCGCCAAATTCATTCGGTGACATCAGTCGATCTCGCTCAACTGCACCTATTGATGGCTGAAGACTTCCTCAAGTTCGACGGGCTGTGGCCCATTCGATGGATCGCAAACCACTCAGCAACGTTACTGAGGTCACTGAATAGAGCGCGCACTAAAGAGTCATTTCCTTTATGACCTTTAAAATTCAAAAATTCTTCTTTTATTTAATTTTTTTGACTCCTTTACTCTTTCCATCGAACTTTAGATTATAATTTCATTTAAGTGTCGTGTTTTTGCTTGTGTGGTATTGTATCTGAAGTGTTCTCGTGATTCCTCTATGATTCCCTTTGCCGCTACTTAATCTTATGAAATACCGAGGTGCTTGATTGGATTTTATGCCTTGATTGTAGGCCTGTTGATTTGTATAGTATTAAATTGAAATCGAGCAAGTTAAGCCAACCATTTTGGCTAATTTGTTAAGTTTCGTGTGTTAGATGATTAAATTGTGGGTATTGCATGTTGGGAATGTACGGGTGAAGTCTGAGTAGCTTAAATTTGACCAAATTACTTGAATTTTTCCGATGATGGATTGGGTGATGTCGTTCTTAAGGGAAAAATCATTGTTTTTTTGAATTTGATTCAATCAAGGGAAGTCTGAGTACCCCGACTTATAAATTCATTGTAGGTAGTTGAGAAATGTTTAATATTGTGCTTAAATTGGTGTGTCATAGGCTATTTGTTGTGAATCGATAAAAAGATTAGAGAGGTGATGCGTTGGGCCATTTTGGCGAGCTTTGTCGAGCTCGCTGAGTTGACTCGAAGTGTCACCAAATGTCCTCCTCATCGCCTAACTACCAGGTTTATGAAGAAGAGCCGCTGTTACTTTTGGCGATGACCCTTTAGTCGCCCAAGTAAATTTGGCGAGTCGCCAAAATAACATTAATTTTGCCTTTTTGACCTTAATTTTTGCTGGGAAAGTCTGTAACATTCGGCGAGGCTTATTTTGCTCATCGAGTGGACTCGGTGACTCACCGATCTACTTTAGCGAGTTTCTATGCATTTTTATTTGTGAATTATATTTCAATAACCTTTTGCAATCAAATTTATTCTTCTTTGTGTGCTTTTACAGGTATGGTTAGACATAAGGTTCATGCTCAATGTATGATAGATGAGGACTACCCTCAACCTTGGAGATAGGCCAAACCACAAGGTCCACCACCCTGAAAGAAAGCGAATGGGGTTGGGATCGCGGCAGAAGTTGAGACTTTCCAAACCACTCGTATTAAACCTCCACAGGTGAGTGGTAAAGGTAAAAAACATATTGTGAGTGAAACAAGATCAAATAATAGTGTGGACATCAATTCCACCCAATTCACTACCTTCGAGTTTGAGAATAAAGAGGTTGTGGGGTCTGGGAGTTCAGTCCATATGCTGATGCCGGAAGTTGATTTGACAAAGAGGAAGCATTTGGAGTTGCGCTCTAAAGAAGCCCATGACCCGCTGGCACTACCTTAGGTACCACAAGAATCACATCTACCTCCTGTTTTGGTGAATCCTCCTTAGTTAATGAATCATTTAAAGACCACTGGCTTGCGGACTATACTTTAGGAGAAGAGGTTGTCCACAAATGGCGTAGTGGATAGATATCCAATTGTTTGGGAGATGTTGAGGTAGCACAAGTTCTATCAGTTCACAAAACCTCGGAGTCCATATGTTCCTATATGGGTTTGAGAGTTCTATGAATGGTACGCCAAGCTGATCCTAAAAAGTAAAAAGAAGGCTGGTTTGATGGCCCCGGCTGATTTTGTAGAGGTGCGGGGAAGTAAGGTGAAGTGCAGTGAAACAAGTATCAACGATGAGTTGGATTGCACAGTGCGGAATCGATACTCTTTGGCTAATAAAATCAAGACTCAGATGTTGAATGACTTGAAGGGGTGCCTTGCCCCATTCTTTAGTGATGCCATACCCCATGGATCAATGCGGAGGATGTTATTGAGAAGAAGGACCTAAACATCGCAACATGGTACTGGTTCGAGTTCATCAGTAGCACGTTGATGCCGTCACAGAACGAGCCCATTATTAGGCATATGAAGGCTGCACTTTTGGGGTGCATCATCGACCAAGAGAGTTTGAATCTGGGCTCTATTATAGCAAGAGATGGCTATGAGGGCAAACAAAATCAGACCTCATTGCCATTTTCAGTTTTGATCAGTTTCTTGTGTCGCCGAGCAGGTGTGCCCATTGTGGAAAAGACAGATATTGAGGTCACTCCTTTCTCATCTTGTGATATTTGTCGAACTAAAGTGGAGTAGTTGAAAGATGAAGCAGAAAAGAAGAAGAAAACTCCCATGGACACCTCTCTGATCGTTGACGTGGAGTCTATGGAGGTTGGTCCTACACCTCCCACTCCCGCCGTTTTGCCATCAAGTATACCTACCCCTTCAACCTCTACTTCTTCTGCTCCTGTCTCCTGTCCCCCTATGATTCAGGCTATGATTTATAAAATGGGCAACCTTGCCTATTTAGCTAATGTGAGGGCTTCTCGGGTTGAGGACACTGTCTCTTCGATGATCGAGCGTGCTATTGCTGTTGCACTTGCTCCCATTCAAGAAGAGTTGAAGGAACATTGTGCGTTGATCACTGCCCACACACTAGCATTAGACGCCCTTACCAAATGGGTTGAGGTATGTGAGACGACGAATCACAGCCCTATTGATTTGATTACCCTAAAGGCTGATATAACTGGTACGCATTGAGATTAGGATGAATTAAAGTCCACTAATATATCGATGATTTGGGGTGGTGTAGATGTCCCCAAGAACCCTAGTTTTGAGTTGCCTCTGATTCAAAAGACCGGGTAGGTGGGGTCAACTGATTCTGAGATCCCTTCGATTACTTTTACCGGTGACGGTGTAGCAGTTATGAGTATGGGTATTCAGACACTCCCGAGACGAATAAGGAGGACATAGTTTTTCGTGAGATTTATGAGTATGAGGACGTGGAGGATTTAGATGGTGACATGCCACGGATGGCCACTAATGCATCGCTATGCAACACTTCTATGATTGATTCTAGTGGGTCTAAGCCCACATAGGAGGTCTTTGCAGAGCCTTCTGTATTTGGAGTTGAGCAGTGCACTGATGCCCAGGTTGAGGTCACACCAGCGACCCAAAGTTCACCATAGGCTTAGCCTGACAGGAGGATCTTTAATCTCCCTTTATTTTATTTCGCATTGCTACTTTCAGTTTCTATACAGTGCTTATTTCTCTTTGATGGGGTAAAGGTATCTAGATACCTACCTTTTTTGTTGTATTTTGCCGTTTTGGGATATTTTGTTTATTTTCATTTGAGTTGTTCTTTATACATTGTTGTTTTGGTTTTGATTCATTGGCCTCCCTCTGAATTGTTTTAAAGTGAATGTTGGATACGAATCTCTTGTACATTTTAGTGTCGGTTGTGATCAATATCGATGACTTGAATAGTGCTCTTGATGAACGATATTTTTGTGTGATTCCAATGAGGTAATTTGAGTTGCATAAGCCTTGTGTGAACTCTTAGCATCTCATCGTGACTAGTCGAATATCAAGTGTGAGTCTTACAATGGGTGCTGCACGCAAGCTTAGCTGTTACAGTTGTGATCCATGATTGTGTTTAGATGCCATGTGTGGTGAGGTTTACTTGATAAGTGTGCATGATGATACATAGAACTTGCCCCGTTGGTCTAGTAAGCTAGGATTGGTGAATGAAAGAAATGATCTTAGACATAAATTTTGTAAGTGAAACTGAATGATATACCTTAGTGTGACAACCTTGTGAGTGTGTGAATCTAGCTTGGCACCATTTGAGCCTACCTTTTCTTTGGATGAAACATGAACACAATCGGCTAAACCGATTGTTGAAATTGCCTTGTCATTCCCACCTATAATCTTTGTGAAGCATTTGAATAGTCAACTTAGACAAAAAACCTTAGTTGGGGGTGTGTTAAGAATGAGGAAAATAAATCGAAATATAGAAGCCTTCCATATAAAAAAAAAGTGAAAGAAAAGAGAAGAAAGAAAAGAAATGATTAATTTGTATCCATTGTGCATTGTTATGGAAATAAAGGGGGTATCCGATGTGCTATACCAAAAAGTTTGTGTACTATGAATAGACCAAGGATGAGTTGTGAATATGAAAATAATGAAATAAAAGGAAAAAAAGTGAAATTTGAGCCATGCTTCATGAAAGTAGAGTCACTAAGCCGAAATGATCATACCATTACCCTAAACCCAATTACAAGCCTTGAAAGACCTTTTTGATCTTGCATAAGCCAAGTGATGTGTTGGTTGGAAAATATGGGCAAGCCTTTGGGTAAAATCATGCATGTTTTCTCATTGGGAGTGTGAGAGTTGATTTGATTCCTTAATTGTAATCCTTGATTGGCTTTGTGAGAGCATGGAATCATTCTTAATGTGAGGGCATTCGAATACTTTTGTTGTGCTTAAATTTGCATTTGAAGTAATAATTTGTGAGCATGAACTCTAATTGATGATGGCTTGTAAGAGTTTGAAACTTTGAGTGCATAATTGAATTTTGCATGTTTAGATTGAACCTTCTACACACTTTCCTGTTGAGTCTCAAGGAGCACTACTTGTAGACATCCCCGTTGATCTAATTAATTTTGTGTTTTACTTGAGAAAAAATAAAAGTATAAGTTTGAGGTGTTGATGTGTCGCGAATTATGACTCATTTAGGGCTTGTTATTTAATGAATTAGTGTCCTCAATGCCTATTTTGTGTTCATAATTGATGTGAAATGGTTTATGTGCAGCCATGAAGGCTTATGAACAAGGCAAGGACATTACATTTTAGAAAGAAGTGAAAAAGTTGGAAAAGGTGAAGAAGAGTAAGGTTGGAGCTCGCAAAAGTCTCTCAGTGACTCGTCGAGTGAGCTTCTAGCTCTCCAAAAGATCCAGCGAGTTGGATCATGAACTAAACAAACTCCGTGAACAAAAGTGCAATTTGGTGATGCACCAAATGGAATGAAAAGCTCGATTATGCTCACCTAAATGAAAAGAACAACTGTAGAAGGAAATCAAGTCCAAACGGCAAAAAAGAGTCCAAACGGCTAATGAGTCTGGTAATTTTGACTCATTCAAGGCTTAATATTCATAGCTTTAGTGTCCTCAATGCCTATCTTACGCTCTAAACTGATGTTTATGTGCTAATTTGCAGCTATGAAGACAAAAGAGCAAGGCAAGGACATTACTAGGCAACAGGGAGCAGAAAAGTTGAAACAGTTGAAGAAAAGGCAAGGTTGACCATCGTCGTGACCACTCGGCGACTAGTCGAGTGGCCCTTCAGCTCACCTAAAGTTATAGCATGTCAGCCCTTGGACAAAGGAAACTTGGTGGTGGAATGTACAATTGGACGACGCGCCGATTGGATCTGCAAAGGAGATTCAGCCACCCATAAATTTACAAGACGATTAGTGAAGATGCAAGAAGAAAAAGTGATAAGAAGGGAAAATTGGTGCATCGTCAACAAGGTCCGCGAACCCGACTTAGATCGGATAAAATCACAACACAAAAAGGATGAAGACTCAAACCAAAAAGGCGATGGACAAGAGCATTTGGCGCATCGCTGACCTGGTTGGCGATGCTTGACTTATTCCGCCAAATGACGTCGAAGGCAAAAATTATGGAACGTGTAAATTGAATTTTGAAAAGAGAAAAAGGAGTTCTCACACATTTTAACTCTGGATTTTTTATCCAAAATCCGTTTTTAGTAGTTTTTAATTAGAATTTGAAGTTGGGTTTTGATTTTAAGTTGATTTCAATCATAGTGTAGACTCAAATTTCATTACCCAGCTTATGGAGAACATAGTTGGTAATATTTTCGTTCTTTTTATAATATGTGGCTAAAACCCCCATTCTTGGGGGTGTGATTATGAGATTAATTGTCTAAATTAACTTATGGGTGTTAGTATTTACTAAATTAATTGTTGCTTTGAAGTGGGTTTGATTGATAACTGAGTTTTAACATGAATAAAAGTTACAAATGCAGTTGTAGTCTAGTATTCTATGCTTTCTTGAGAAAGAGGTTTTAGAATTAAGGTTATCAATTGATGATTGTAGTGATTGAGTTATTGTGGATTCATCTTGAGAAAGTGAGACTAAATTCGATCCTACCAATCTATCTCGAGAGAGTAGATTTATTGAGGTTTTGGGTTGTTCTTAATTGTTATGCTCATCGAGGTTCGAGAGAACTCGCTTGAATCGTGATAATTGATCGAGAGATGACTATTACATCTATAGTCTAGCCTACCCAATGAGATTCAACATTTTTTTTTGTAAATAGTAATCACCCGTGTAGCGAAATTGGCAATTAATCAATCACACCTCTAAGGATCCCTCTCTACTTAAATACGCCCCTGTTTTCGTAGTTGTTAAAATGCAAATCTAATCCCCCCATTTGACACCAGTTGTCAACCCCTGCAAGTTACTTTAATTATTTCAATAAATTATATTCCTATCGATTAGAACATGTCATTCTTTTTATAATTGAATTGTCTACTGTATCACTCATTGTGGAATCGACCCCAACTCTTCATTGGGTTTATACTAGATTGCTAATGCCTACACTGAGAATTGGATGAAGTGTAGTTGAGTGTTATTAAAATTGGCGCTGCTGCCTGGGAGTGGTGTTTAAATTCTTTTAGTGAAGTTTAGTTGTGATCCAATCTTGTTTGTAGTTGAATCGAATTACTTTGTTTTTGTGTTTTGTTGGCTGCTCTTGAAAATGTGACAAGATGAGTGTGAAGGGGAGCAAGTTAGCCAACTTGGACATCATGATGACATCCGTAACTTAAACGATGTCAATGAAGCTCAATTGGGTGGTGTGGGTGCTATTTGTTTACCTCCGATCGTGGGCAATACTATATTCCGTGTGACTAATATGATGTTGCAACTGTTACAAATGAAGGGTTCGTTTGGAGGCTTGGCTCATGAGGATCCCTATGAGCACATCAGAAACTTTGTGGATGTGTGTGGTCCATTTTGCCTTTGATAATATCACACAAGAGTCGGTCTGACTTCATTTAGTTCCATTCTCTCTAATGGGAGAAGCAACGAAGTGGTTGGCTGAGTTACTAAGAGAATCAATCACTTCTTGGTAGAAATTCACCCTGTTATTCTATGTAAAGTTTTCCCTCCCTCGAAGATGATGAAGTTGAGGGATCATATTCAGAACTTTAAGCAAGTAGATGGTGAACCTTTTCATGAGACACGACTGAGATTTCGAAAGTTTCTATTACAATGTCCAACTCATTGACTCCCGGGCAATGTGAAACTACAATATTTCTACCAGAGTCTAGACTTAGTCAACATGGGTGTGGTAGACCAGCTTGTTCGAGGAGGGACAATGCAACAACCATTTGGAACAACATCTACTTTTCTTGACAAAATAACAAAAATCAACCGTGCTTGGTACACTCAAGAGGATCAAGTGTCTCCTTTCTAATTCAGGATGACAAAAGAACAAATTGAAAAGGACTAAGATCGAGATGACAACATTAGCAAAATGATGTCCCAAATGGAGTTTTTGAGAAAACAAGTGTTGAAGAGTGTTGATGAAAAAAGAGGTAAAGAGAGTGTTCAGACTCGTAGAGGGAATCAAGGTTGGAACACACTTATTGAGGATGGATGGAGAAGTTACAATCAAGATTGGGCTAACCAAAATGACTTTGTAGGAGAGAAGACAACCATGATGTGTATTACACGCAAATGGGTGACAGCCTAAAATCTAGCGACAGTTTGGGAAGCATTCGAGTAGATGAGTTGTTATTGTGCATCCTAGACAAAGTCGAAGGATCTAACGACATAGTTTAAGAAATGAAAGCTGATTTCTCATCCTTGAACAATAAAGTAAAATCTCATTCAGAATCTATCAGTTTACTCAAATGTCAAATAAGTCAACTCTCAACCCAGCTAGACTCCAAACCATGAGAAAGGTGTGCAAATGATGAGATGGAGAATTGAAAGGCTGATCATGAAATATGCTTAGCAGTTTTGACATGAAGTGGGAAAGTGGCAGGTGGTGATGTGAAGGTGAATGATGAGGCAAACACTTGTAGATAAGAGAAGGACACCATTGATGTAGAGAGGTCTGACCAAGCGTCGGAGAATAACATGCCTGAAGAGGATGAAGAAAGTCCAAGGCAAATCCCCATCGAAGAGCTACAAATAGCTAAGAAGAGGGATGCTTCTTCTTCAAAGTCAGTAAAATCGTTGCCCAAAATCAATCCACATTTTCCTCAAAGGCTCAGAAAGCGAGACGAAGATGAACAATTCAAGAAATTTCTATCCATGCTTAAGACTTTTTTCTATAAACTTTCCTTTAGTGAAGCATTATTGGAGATGCCGGGATACACAAAATTCATGAAAGAACTAGTCACCAAGAAAAGAAATATAGACTTTAAAATGATTGAAGTTTCTCATAATTGTAGTGTCGTTATGACCAGTGATGTGATAAAAAATAGGGGATCCAAGGGCATTTACCATCCCATGTACCATTGGAATGCTTCCATTTGCCAAAGCTTTGTGTGACTTGGGGGCGAGTATTAACTTCAGGCCGTATACCATCTTTAAACACCTTGAGCTGGGCGAACCTAAATCCACATCAATGTGGCTTCTCATGGCTGACCGGTCTATTAAACACCCCATTGGAATACTTTATGATATCTTTGGTGAAGGTGGATAGATTTACCTTTCCGACTGACTTTGTTATTTTGGATTGTGAGATTGATGCGGAGGTGCCTATTATTTTAGGTAGACCATTTTTGGCAACCAAAAGAGCTCTAGTGGATGTTAAAAGTTGTGAGTTAAAGTTCCGGGTAAATGATGAGGAGGTTATGTTCAATGTGTGCAAATCAATGAAGAAACCTAGTGACATCCATTATGGCCTCAACAATTGATGTGATTGATGAAGCAGTGGCTAGTGTAAGTGAAATTATGTGTATGGGTGAACCCCTTGCTATTGTCCTTTCAAATTACGATAAGGACGAAGTTCAATGGCATGATGAAGTTGTGGCTGCTCTATCGGGATTAGGTGCTCATTCTAAAAATCCACTGAAGCTTGATATTTATTTGAAAAATTGAGAGACTCCTCCTGCTAAACCATCCACTAAAGAACCTCTAAAGCTTGATTTGAAAATGCTCCCATCCTATCTTCGGTATGTATTCTTGGGAGCAAAAAAACCTTTGCCCGTCATCATTGCAGCGGACTTGCTTGAGTGGCAAGTGAAATTGCTGGTCGACTTGTTAAAAAAATACATTAAAGCTATCGGTTGGACTATTGCTGATATTGTGGGGATCCCCTTAGGATTCACACTCATAAAATCCAATTGGATAGGGAATGAAAATCAAGTGTTGAGCAAGAAAGAAGGTTAAATCCACTTATGCAAGAAGTGGTGAAGAAAGAAATTATCAAGTGGTTAGATGCAAGTGTGGTGTGCCCTATTACGAATAGCAAATGGGTAAGTTCTGTACAATGTGTACCAAAGAAAGGAGGTATCATAGTGGTTCCAAATGATAAAGGTGAACTTGTACCTATGAGGCCGGTCATTAGTTGGCGAGTACACATGAACTACTAGAAACTAAATGCATGGGCCAAGAAAGATCATATCTTAATGCCATTTATGGACCAAATGCTTGATAGGCTTGTGGGGGATGGATGGTATTGCTCTTTGGATGATTATTCCTGATACAGCCAGATTTCCATTGCATCTGAAGATTAGCAGAGATCCATTTTCACATGTCTCTATGGGACCTTTTCTTTCAAGAGGATGCCTTTTGGGTTGTGTAATGCTGTGGCAACATTCCAACGATGTATGCTTTCTATTTTCATAGATATGGTGGGAGACTCAATGGAAGTATTCATAGATGATTTCTCAGTCATTGGTGATTCATTTGAAGCCCTTCTTGAACACCTTGGGCAAGTGCTAAAAAGATGTGTGGAAACCAATCTAGTTCTAAATTGGGAGAAGTGTCAATTTATGGTAAATGAGGGCATTATTTTTGGGCATAGAATTTCAGGAGAAGGAATGCAAGTGGATCAAGATAAAGTCGAAGCCATTGGTAAGCTCCCTCCTCCTATTTCGATAAAAGGTGTCCGAAGTTTCCTAGGCAATGCAGGTTTCTACAGGCAGTTTATAAAGGTTTTTTCCAAGATGGCACATCCACTTTGTATATTACTAGAAAAGGAATCTACCTTCAATTTTTATGTCACTTGCCTAAAGGAATTTTTGTGTTTGAAAGAAAAACTTGTGTTAGCCCCGATTGTTATTGCTCCCGATTGGAGTATTCCATTCGAACAGATGTGTGATGCTAGTGGTGTTGCTTTAGGAGTTGTTCTTGGTCAACGGAAGGGGAATTTATTTTACCCGGTTTATTATCCAAGTAAGACATTGAATGTGGCGCAAAAGAATTATACCGTCACGAAGCAAAAATTGCTAGCGGTGGTGTATGTGTTTGAAAAATTTAGAGCATACCTGTTGAGAACTAAAGTGGTAGTGTAGACAAACCATACTGCCATTAGATAATTGATGGTTAAGAAGGATGCAAAACCAAGATTGATTTGGTGGGTATTGTTGTTGCAAAAGTTTGATTTTGAAGTAAAAGATCGGAAGGGATCTAAAGACCAAAGTGGAAGATCATTTGTCTCAGTTAGAAATAAATATGGTTGATCCCATTGAGAGGGACATTGTGGATGAATTTCCTGATGAAACGGTGATAATGGTAATCCAAGGCAACCCACCTTGGTATGTTGACTTTGCTAACTATGTAGTGTGTGGAACAATACCCGAGGGTCTGAACTTCTACCAACAAAAACAATTCTTATTTGATGTAAAGAAGTACTTCTGGGATGAATCAAATCTATTTAGAGATTATGTAGATCATATAATTCAAAGATACTTATCGGAAGAGGAAGTCAATGGAATTCTTTATGCTTGCCACGCTTTGCCTATTAGTAGATTTCTTAGTGGGGTGCGAACAACCACCAAAAAGCTTCAAAGTGGCTACTATTGGCCATTACTATACCTAGATGCACATGGCTTTGTTAAAAAATGCATACAATTCCAAAAGGAAAGAGGGGTATTAAGAAAGAATGAACTACTTCTTAATCCGATCCTAGAGGTTGAATTGTTTGATGTTTGGGGAATAGATTTCATGGGTCCGTTTGTGAGCTCGTTTGGAAACAAGTACGTTTTGGTGGCAGTTGATTAAGTTTCTAAATGGGTGGAAGCTATAGCCTTATTCAACAATGAGGGAAATAATGTTGTTCATTTCTTAAAGCGCTAGATTTTTGCAAGATTTGGTACCCCGCGTGCTATTATCTGCGATGGAGGGTCTCATTTTTGCAACCGATTGTTTGAATTGTGGTTGAGAAAATACGGAGTCAAAAATAAAGTTGCAACACCCTATCATCCACAAACAAGCGACCAAGTTGAGGTTTCAAATCGAGAGATTAAAACTATTGTGGAAAAAAAGGGAATGCAAATCGAATGGATTGGTTTCGAAAGCTGGATGATGCTTTTTGGGTGTAACACACCCCTTTCAAACCACCAATTGGCATGTCACCATATCAGTTCGTATTTGTAAAATATTGTCACCTGCTAGTCGAGCTTAAACTTAAGGCACTATGGGCATTGAAGGCATTAAATCTGAATTGTTGGAATACTTCTAGAGGGTGAGTAAATCAACTTCATGAATTAGAGGAGTTTTGGTTGAGAGTGTATGAAAGCTCAACTCTTTATAAGGAGAAAATGAAGAAGTGACATGATGCTAAAATCCTTCACCGAGAGTTTTGAGTAGGTGATTTTGTTTTGCTCTATAATTCTCGTTTGTGACTTTTCCCGGGTAAACTCAAATCAAAGTGGTCTAGCCCATTCAAAGTAACTTGAGTGTTTGAAAATGGGGCAATTGAAGTTGAAGGTAAAGACATCCCAACATTTAAAGTAAATGGGCAAATTCTAAAGCTACATGTTAGAGAATGTGATGAAATATTGGTAATTGAAGTGGTGTCTTTGGAAGATGCGTGAGAGCATTTCCATGTCGTGCCATGATGTTAAATAAGGCGCTTCTTGGGAGGTAACCCAAGCTTAGCTGTTTTCAAATAACATTTACTGAATGTCTAGGGATTAGCAATTACGCAATAATAAGACCCTTTTAATGATCTTTCGAGTGGTTCGGCAGTTGCGATTTAGTCCACCTCTTTGTCCGTACTGGAGGACCACCATTCTGAAAATTTTGACAAGCTGACAGAACCGCTGAAAGGACCCTTTCAGCGGTTCACCGAGAGGTTCCGTGGTCGCGATTTAGTCTGCCTTTTGGTCCGGATTGGAGGACCACCATTCTAGAAATTTCGGTGAGCTGATAGACCATTCGATGATTTGCTGAAATGTTTGGCGAGCCCAAGTTAAACCTTCTTTTGGTCTCAAATAAAGGGTCAGCGTTCTGGAAATTTTAGGGAGCTAGATTTAGTTCGACAGTCCACCGAATTGTTTGGTGGTCTCAAGTAGCCTTCGCTGATTTGCCATATAGTGAATTGTTCTTTTTATCCCACTCCTTTCATTCAGTGATCTTTCCTTTTTAATTTTGTCTTCCCTTTTATATTTGCATTGAGGACAATGTTAGGTTTATTTGGTGGGGTGGGGGTAAACTCATACCCCTTATTTTTGTATATAATTAGATTGTGTGATTGTGGGGCTTTGTGTTCCCTAATGCATGTTAGTTGAGTTTTGATCCAACTTGGAGATGCCACCTCTTTGTATGGCTGTTCTCTTGCAAATTTGAGTATCAATTATGATCAATATGGATGACTTAAATAGTGCTCTTGATTGAACGATATGTGTGTGCGAGTCCAATGAGCCAAATTCGAGTTACATAAGTCATAGGTGAACTCTAAGCATCTCATTGTGACTACCCGGTTGTTAAGTGGACCTCTTGTGATAATAGTTGCACGTAAGCTGTTTGTAGCATCTTGGTTGATGATTTTGTTGAATGCCACGTGTGGTGAGTTTTCCTTGAAATATGTGCTTGGTAATACCTAGAACTTACCCCGTTAGTCATATTGACTAATATAGGTGAATGATAGAGATGATCTTAGGAAAATTTTGTGAAGAGTGAACAAATTGCTATTATACCTCTTTGTGACCACCTTGTGAGAGTGTGAACCTAGCTTGGCACCATTTGAGCCTACCCTTTGCCTTGGATGAAACGTGAGAAACTTTGACCTCTTTGTCCCATCACCTATAACCTTCATGAAGCATTGGTTCGTTTGAATGGCCAACTTAAGCCAACAACTTAAGTTGGTGTAAAAGGAGAAAAGACAAGAAGTTTGTAAAAATCTGCCCTTGATGGATTGTGTTGAAAAAGATGGAACCACCCTCTTATAAAAACAAAAAAAGAAAAAAAGAAAACAAGAAAAAAAGAAAAAAGAAAAAAAGAAAAAACAAGAATTTTGAAACAAAGTCTGAGCAATGGATAAAAGAAATGGGGTGTCCAAATCATGTTCAATAGAACATAGGGTGGATTATGAAAATCATAATGTGAAAGAGAAAGAGAAAAAGTGTAATGCAAGCCATGCCTCATGAAGGAAGAAGTTAGTAAGTCAAAATGATCATACCTTTACCCTCAGCCTCGTTACAAGCCTTAAAAAACCTTTGTGATCTTAAATGAGTAGAAACTCATGTTGGTTGGAAAATACGGGCAAGCCTATAGGTAGAGTCATGCATATGTTTATCTTTGAGAGTGTGAGAGTTGTTTTTGATTTCAAAATTCTGAGAATTTGATGAATTGTGTGAAAACATGGAATCATTCTTGGTGTGAGAGCATTTGAATGCTTTTGTTGAGCTTTAACTTGCATTTGAAGCAAGCATTCTAAACTTGATGATGGCTAGTCACAATTTAAAACTTAGAATGCACAATTGAACATTGTATGGGTAGTTTGATCATCTAGTGTGTATTCACGTTGAGTATTGAGTAACACTTTTTGTAGACATCCTTGTTGAACTGATTGAACTTGTGTTTTACTTGAAGAAAAGCAAAAGTTTAAGTTAGGGGTATTGATGAGTGTGGGATTTTGACTCATTTAGGCTTAATATCATAGTTTTAGTGTCCTCAATGCCTATCTTATGCTCTAAACTAATGTTTATGTGCTAATTTGCAGCTATGAAGGAAAAAGAGCAAGGCAAGGACATTACTAAGAAAATGGAGCAGAAAAGCTGAAACATTTGAAGAGAAAGTAAGGCTGACAATCGCTAAGACCACTCGGTGACTCACCGAGTGGACCTTAAGCTCACCTAAAGTTATAGCGTGCCATCCCTTGGACAAAGTCAACTGGATGGTGGAATGTACTATTCAGTGACGTGCCGATTGGATCGGCATAGGAGATTCAGCCCGCCTAAAGTTACAAGATGATTAGTGAAGATGCAAGCAAAAATAACGATAAGAACGGAAAATTGGCGTACTGGCAACTAGGTTGGCGAACCCTACAACACAGAAAGGGTGAAGACTCAAGCCAAAAAGGTGATGGACAGGAGTAGTTGGTGCGTCGCCGACCTGGTTTGTGACGCTAGGTTTATTCCGTCGAATGACCTTAAAGGAAAAAATCCGAAAACATATAAATTGAATTTTGAAAAGAGAAAAAGGAGTTCACACACAATTTTAGCTCCGGGTTTTTGGTCCAAACATTGTTTTTAGTAGTTTTTGAGTAGAATTTCAAGTTGGGTTTTTATTTTAAGTTGATTTCAAGCATTGTGAAGACTTGAATTTGGTTAACGATCTTACGGAGAACATAGTAATATTTTCCTGCATTTTATAATGTTTGGCTAAAACCCCCATTCTTGGGGGTGTGATTATTTATATTAGCTTATGGGTGTTAGTAGTTAGTGAATTAATTGTTGTTTTGAAGTGGGTTCGATTGATAATTGAGTTTTAATTCAAGAATTGTAGTATAAATGCAGTTCTAGTCCAGTATTATATGCTTGTTTGAGAAAGAGGTTTTAGAATTAAGATTATCAATTGATGATTGTAGTGATTGGTTTATTGTGGATTCAGCTTGAGAAAGAAAGTATAAATTCGATCCTACCAATCTAGCTTGAGAGAGTAGAGTAATTGAGGTTTTGGGTTGTTCTTAATTGTTATGCTTGTCGAGGTTCAAGAGAACTAGCTTGAATCGTGATAGTTGATACGCCTAAATTACACCTCCCGAAAGAAGTATAAGCAGTCATTGCCAAATAAAGAACCTAAATATTAGGTTAGGTTCCCATGAGGAATATAGTTTAAACTTAAGCTAACTTACACTTATTTTCGTTTAGCCAAACTAGTTCCGAGAAAAGTAACAAAAAGGGGGGACTTGTAAATAAAATAGCATATTGTTGATTTGAATCAGTAAGCAACAGTTAAACAAGATTCACAAGTTGAGATATCAATATTAGATGAAAACTAGGGTATAAGTATTCCCCATAAGCTCTTAACGCAGTATTTCTAATAATAGTAACTCTATTAGATAACAACAAATCCTTAACTAAATCTTTGTTGTTAAATCTTTTTCTCATTCATTACCTCCTTGGTTCGGAAAGTTGGAACGAGGTGAGTTCTAACGTTGGCCTTACGTTAAAAAGTATTCTAAATGAAAGGATTAACAATACATGCATAAAAACTATTCAAGAATTACTTATTTATTAGTCATACATTGTTAATTGCTCATGGTTACCACAAACCTAGTTGTGGATTTAGCTACTCATGCGTGAGAGTTCACAATGCATATTAGGGTTAGTAAAATAAATAATAAACTTACAATTAGAATATATGAATATCGAAATCTTGAATTGAAATTCAAAGAGCAAATTGGACAAACTAGTTTCCATAATTAAAGTGCCAAAGTGTTTGCAAAATAATTCCAAAAACCAAAAAATCAATAATCTCCAATATAGTCTAATTCCCAAAAACGAAAATAACAACTTGTTTTTTATAGTAGAAAGGTCCTAAGAAAAATAGGAAAACGAAGTAAGGAAAATTGGGTCAAACACAGTTTTGATCGATGACACGAACGACATATAGTGGATCTGCCTATGGTTTATGGATCGCCTCTGTGGTTTAGCAGTTGGTGAAAATTTTAGGATCTTCATATGTTGGTTTCCACCTATGGCCCATCTTGTTCCTCTGTGGTTCAAGTACTGGAACTGAACTCTCTGATCAAAACGACGGTCGTGCAGGACGGTCCATCATTCATTCTACTGGGAGTCGTTTGCCTCCGTGGTTCCACACTTAGTCAGACTTCCTTGAACTCACATCCACACTTATTACCTACAGCCCGTCACTCAAACAATGGTCCATGGTTGGGGCTTCGTCGACTGCTACTGCTGCCACTTCAATTCTTTTCTCTCTTAACCACTTTACAACCTATTTCATGAAAGATTACATAAAAACCATCACATCTAATAACAAAATGCCCAAGACTCACACAAACTTCAAGTGAATTCCATAAAAATACCTTAAACTTACCGTATATCAATAACCTCAACTTAAAATTGTTGTTTGTCCTCAAGCGACACACTAAAAATCTAAACGACACTCATGTATAAGTGAACCTCCGAACTCAAGCAATCACATGACTTTCTAAATCAATTATTTCCCTTAGTGCAAATCTTTTCATTCAGACTCAATAAGCTAACTCATGCAGACAAAGCATGACATATACATACCAATAGATATCACCAGATACACTTTCAACAATCACCAAGGTACCAACTCTCCAACGATGTAACTAGTAACCGCACCACAAAGAAATCCTTTTTAACACAAAAATCTGATATTTAATCTTAAGTATTCGGGAAACACTCAGACTCAGAAGTGAATTCAAATACAGTTAGTGCTCAATACCATAGGTTTTCCCTTATTTATACTGCATAGACTCTCCAGACTGGTCACTAGGATCACAATATGACTTTCTTAGCATGTATCATAGGCTCAGGGTCAGGTAGGATACATTTGGTTACTTTTAGTGACTTTTCTTCCCTCCTTGACATTACATTTTCTATTTACCTCTTTTCTCAACCAATTTTGACATCTTTTTATTTTCTGCTCTTTTCCTTGACTTCTTTCAGCACAAATGTGACTTTGACTTTTTCATTCTTCTTTTTACACTTTTCTTTTTCTTTCACTTCATCTTTCTTAGTTATTCAACATCTTTATCACTATTTTTGTTTACTTTGAATTTACTCACACCTTTTTCTATCCTTTTTCTTCTTCTATACACAATTCTTTCCATACCCTTTTCTTTCAGTTTCCTTTTTCATAGCCATTCTTAACTTATATATTTTGCATGAGTTGAGGCGCACAATGTCCTAGGTGTGACCAAGGATGAGATTAAGGTAACTTCTGATTTAGCCACCCTCAACTTAGGCTTTTGGCTTAAGTTAAGGTGCACATGTCTAAAGAGGGACCAGTGCCAAACAATCTTTTAGGGAAGGTGAGTTAGGTGTATTGAAAGAAATGGTATTCTTTAGGTTCTAACACTTGGATCGAAGGGAGCATTTATTTCTTTTAGTTGGATCCTTTTTGGCTTTAGTGGACTTATTTGAATAAGGGCCTATGCTCATTTTCGAATTCCCTGCATAGATTATCTTAGCAGGACCAACGAGGCAAGTTATAGATTGGCATATACTACATGAACATACAAAGTCCCCTCAGACACACTTGGCACATTATTTCATTACCGAATTGTTGAAGCACCTAGTTCAAGTTTTAGCTCAAGCCATGCTATCATACCGGTTCCTATCATGTCACATGAAGATCCCACATATTCAACTCGTTATATATATATATATAAAGCACATTTCAAAATTTTCGGATATGTATCAATTTCATGCTCTTATGTCATCATGTTTTCATTCTTTCTATCTACTTCTACACACATACAATCCTACACATATCGGTTCAACAGAAAAGTAAATAGCACCTTGGGGAAAAGGAACACATGCAAGAAAACCCCAAGGGAGGGTTTATGAATGGGGTTACTTAGACTTCACCCTATCACTCACAATCCATTTACCCCACCCCTAAAAAATTGGTGCAATTTCCTTCAATGCACAAAGAAAATGTAAATCAAAGGGTGAAGAAAACCTGTGGCACGTACTCACCGAAGACCCATCAAAAAGCGGGTGGGTTTGATTTCTTGGAATTCGATGGATCAACAATAGTGACTCCTTCAATAGCGCCCTCCTCAACCGCTCCATACGAGCCTTTGACTCCTCAACAGATCTCTACATCCAAGGCCTCATGTTCTACATCAAGGTGACCATCTGAGTCTCCAGTTTCTAGACTTAGGCTATAGGTACTAGAGTCTTCCTCGAAGAGGGAGTGACTCGTGACGAGCTCGCTGCCTTACTGGTGGCGGTGGAAGGGAGAGCATGAGCATTATCTCTAGTGGTGGGTATAGAATTTTCCTAAGCCTATTCCACCACAACCTACTCAACTTCTTGAACTAAGTCTGCAACCGGTGTACTCCGAAGCGGGGTAATGGGGTTTGTGTCATTCTGGATCAGCACAAAATCAATGGTCTTGGTCACCTCAACCAACCTATCATAGTGCCATATCGGCACAATAGACTCTCTGTATAAGCGGTAGATTAGGTAGGGGAAGGGCAAAGAGTTGGTTCTTTGGAAGGCCCTCTTATAAATCTTTTAAAGGATGATCCAGGCAAAATCGATCTCCAGCCTTGCCAATAGTGCAGCAAGCATCACTACCCTATCCCAAGTAACGACATTATCCAGTTGTGTAGGGGACAGTCTAGTACGGATGATGGACCACCAAAATTTGGCCCCAAAATACAAAGTCGCCTTTTTGATAGGCCACTGCATATTTTTCACCCACTCAGTGCTCTCTCCCTCCTCAGTAATGTGTTAGGCCATCCAACGGAGTAGTGACTCCCTGTGCTTGGAGTCTCAGAATGTTGGACCTTGAACTATCCCCATTCGGTAGTGATGATCCACTGTATTAATCGATTGAGCATGTGATGGGCCGCAAATAAAATGACAGATGGTGGTCTCAAAAATATAGACTGGGAGGCCCCGCACCATGTTGGTTAGTAAAGGTGGGTAAGCCAAAGACATGGCACGTGGTGGTAAGGCATTAGTAACTTTGGCAGTATACGAAGCATAAAACTCACACACCAGTATCTACCTAGATTTTCAGCAATCAAGTCACACCTGTGCTTCTCGAATAATGCTTAGATGGAGGGTATAGATTGAAGGATTCCTATCAGAACTCGATGCTCCTCAGTGATAGAATGAGCCACTTTCTAGTGTTTATTCAGTGCCTCCCCGTCAATATATATTTGGAAATGCCTCTCGACGCACCACCTATTCTGCCCTGTGGCGCTATAAACCAGCTCAACTCTAATACTAGGAGGGTTTTGCACATCTCCCGTACTAGTGGCATCAGAGGCAGAAGTGGATGTGCTACTGGAACTGGAGCTGAAATGTGAGTTAGAGCCGGACTTCAACTTTCTTGCAGGTGAGGCCCCCTCCTCATAATTGGGGCCAGTGACCAAAACCTTGTCACTTGATGATATGCTTGCCTATTATGTTCTGCGTGGTCGGGTGGGGGATCCTATGGTGGTCACCGATATATATTCGTCCCCACTAGACTCATCGAGCAGGCTTCGGGATGGGGTGAGAGACTTGGACTTGCCCTTTTTGGAGTACACGAGTTCTTGTTTTAGCTCCATGGTACCTGTGGAAGACTAGTTAGTACTCAAAGAACACAAAAAAACCCAACGAAAACTTTTAGAACTAGATTCAGACTTAGAAAAAAATAAAAAATTTCTAGGCAGTGATCATTTTTGTGATCTACGGTGGGTACCTACAGACCTTCGATCCCCTTCCTATGTCAGGAGGCCCATATTTTGGGTTTCTAATGTGGAACCACATATGTGTAGAACGGTCCGTCGATCAAACTATGGACCATAGTCTATATCGTGGTTCATAACTTAGCAAGTTTTTGTGTGCATTTGATTAACAGACCATGATCTACAATCCTTAGGTTGACCTATGGTCCGTGGGTTGAGGTCATCGACCAGTGCTATGCAGACTTGTGATTCCATTTGTCATTCAACTCAGTCAACATAACAATCAACAATTACTTTAAGTCTAAACATGCACTTCAACATATTATGTGGTAGTTTATCATCCTTAGGGCTTTTGATTACTCAAAATTCGACTTCCAAGAAAGAGACAACGAAACCCTAAGTCAAAACTTTCAACTAGTCATATCAAACCCACTTATTCAAGTCAAAATAGCAACACATTCACACACCATTGTTCCAAGGGTAGTATCTAAGCTAGTTTTCAACAATTATACATGCAATTAACTACCCAAGGTCAAGTTCAACTTTGTGACTTCAAATTTAAACAATGAAAAAGAATTCGAAGTTCAAGTGAAATCGATTACCTGACAAGTAAACAAAGTATGTGAGTGTGTAGTATAGTGATTTCTCCTTACAACTCGAACAAACTTGAGACCAAACCCAGGCCATGAATGCTTGGTAAAAGGGAGGAAATTTGGAGAGGAAATGTGTATTGGGCAGATTTAGGAGAGAATGAAGAAGATGGATTTGGAAGAGGAGGATATATGGGAGTAATGAGGGAGTTTAATGGATGAATTTGGGGTATTTTAACGGTATGAAACGGTTGGTGGGAAGAGGGAAATGGGGGGTGTATTTAAAAATAAGGGGGTTTTATTATAAATGGGGTCTAGGTCGGGTCGACTGTAACCCTAACTTGGACCCGCGAAACCCCATCGACGGTCCGTAGGTCAACCTACGGTCTAGTTTTGGGTATCGTGGTTCACTCTAAAACTTAGTAAAATTCAGAAACTGTACTTAGGATCTACGAATGCCATCCACAGTCTGTGGTATGATCAACAGACCATCGATGGGAACTACAGACCACTGCATCAACTTAATTTCTGGAGATTTTTGTTTTCTTCCCTGCACACGTAGCAAACATTAGGACATTCTTTGTATCTTTTCTGGACACATTTTAGACACAGACCTTATCCTACCATTGTCTAGCCAACACTAAAAACTCAAAACTAAAACTAAAAACTTAAAACAAACTATATCTAGAAATCGAAAAGTGAAGAACACTTCACTAGATTGAAAAAAAAAAATGTTATAGTTGGCTAGATTGTACATCTTGGGTTGTCTCCCAAGTAGAACTTTATATAACATTGCGATACCATGTAGACACCTTTGATTACTCAGACTTCATCAAGACCCCATTGCTCTATCACCTTATTCACACTCTGAGATTGCCCCAAGTATATCTTTATTCACTGACCATTAACCTTGAACCTCGTTCTTTCCTTGTCTCAAGTTCAACCACTCCATGTGGAAAAAATTGAGTTACTTTGAATGGCCCAGTCTGCTTGGACTTGAGTTTGCCAATAAATAAGAGCAATCTTGAGTTAAATAATATCTCTCGATCACCGGAAGCAAATTCACGGTTTTCAATCTTCTGATCATGGTATTTCTTTATCTTCTCCTTGTACAAGGCTGAACTTTCCTATGCTTTTAGGAAAAACTCATCAAGCTCATTCATATCATTCATTGTTTCACTCGATCTGGCACCCCAATCAAAATTCAGCTTTTTGAGTGCCCGCACAGCTTTTATGCTATAGCTTTATAGGCAGATGACAAGACTTCCTCTATACAACTTAGTAGTGGAACATGCATATATGAGTTTTGAATGCAGTACGATAGAGCAACATCAAGCCTTCTTGACCAATTAACTCGGTTGGTAGTCACGGTCTTTGCAAGGATTTGATTTATTTTACAATTTAACACTTCAACTTTCCCACTCGACTACGGATGATAAGGGGTTTCTATGTTATGATGAACACCACACGTCTCAAGCAACACCTTGAACAACTTATTACAAAAGTGATAACCTCCATCGCATATGATTGCCCTTGGTGTACCAAATCTGGAGAAGATATTCTTTTTTAGGAATGCGGTGACCCTCTTTCCCTCATCGTTAGAAAGAGCAAGTGCTTCCACCCATTTTGATACATAGTCAATCGCCACAAGAATGTACTTCATCAATTTTGACTTCACAAACGAACCTATGAAGTCAAGACCCCAAACATCAAAAAGCTCAATCACCAGTATTGGAAAAGTCATGAGCATCTTAGTGGATGGTAGGCCTGTAATACCCAGATTGTAAAATTTTATGGGCAGTTTGGATACCATTACGGTGCCCACCAAGAGGCGATGAATGACACGCCTCTAGTATACTCATCATCTCAACCTCAGGAACACAACGAGGAATAATCCCATCAGCACAAACATGAAACAAGTAAGCCTCTTCCTTTAAGAATTTCTTTACATCAGACATGATTTTTTTTTCTTTGGTGAAATGACAAATCTGACGTCACCAAATCACTTGCAAAGTTGTTAGCAAAGTCTGCGAACCAAGGGATAAGATCATAAGAAGCATCCTTTACCTGATCATCAGGGAACTCATCATTTATCTTAATTGCATCTTCTATCTTGATCATAACTTTCTCCTCTAGTTTGGACAGGTGATCAATTCCATGATTTTTTGTTCTCTTTCTATCCTCTACCTCAAAATTGAAATCTTGCAACAAAAGTACCTATCTATTTAATATTGGTTTTGCATCCTTCTTAGTCATAAGATACCTTAATGCAGAATGATCAGTATGTACTATAACTTTGTACCAATTAAATAAGTTCTAAATTTCTCGAACGCAAAAACCACAACAAGCAGTTCCTATTCAGTCACAGTGTATTTCTTTTGAGCAACATTCAAAGCTTTGCTCACATAGTAAATAACACGAAGAATTTTCTCTTACCTCTGTCCTAATACTACACCAAGCGCTACCCCAGTTGCATCACACAGAAATTCAAACGGTTGTCCCCAATTCGGTGAAATAGGTGCCGAAGTTAACTTTTCTTTCAACTCTCCAAATGTTCTTAGACAAGCATCATCAAAATCAAAATTACACTCTTTCTCAAGTAGCTTGCACAATGGGCGTGCAATTTTAGAGAAATCCTCTATGAACCTCCAATAGAAAACTGTATGCCCAAGAAAACTTCTAACACATTTTCAATAGATAGGTGGTGGGAGTTTTTATATTGCCTCAATGTTTGCTCGATCAACTTCAATACCTTTCTGCCAAATCCATTGACCGAGAACTATACCCTCTTTTACCATAAAGTGGCATTTTTCCCAACTGAGCACAAGATTGCACTTTTCGCACCATTTTAGTACCTTTGCCAAATACATTAAATAGTCATCAAATGAGTCACCTACTACCGAGAAATCATCCATAAGTAGCTCTGTTGTGTCCTCAACCATAACTGAAAATATCGATATCATGCAACACTGAAAGGTCACTGAGCA
Organism: Solanum bulbocastanum; assembly: GCA_037074985.1. Classification (NCBI taxonomy): domain Eukaryota; kingdom Viridiplantae; phylum Streptophyta; class Magnoliopsida; order Solanales; family Solanaceae; genus Solanum; species Solanum bulbocastanum. The sequence goes on from CM073600.1 coordinate 26,089,967, forward strand.
TTACATAACCCAAACGACATCCTTTTGAATGCAAAAGTCCAATAAGGACAAGTGAAAATGGTCTTCTCTTCGTGTTCCGGAGCTATGGAGATTTGATTATAGCCCAAATATCCATCTAGAAAATAATACCAACCCTTACCAGTGAGACGATCTAATATTTGATCCATGAATGACATTGGATAATGGTCTTTCTCAGTCCATGCATTTAACTTGCAATAGTCCATACACACTCTCCAACCAGTTACCAGCCTCTTAGAACAAGCTCATTTTTAGCATTGGGAACCACTATGATTCCACCTTTCATTGTAATGAACTAAGTTTGGAAGACCCAACTACTATTAGCAACAGGATATATAACTCCAGCATTTAACCACTTAATGATCTCCTTTTTCACAAATTCTTGCATGAAAGGATTCAATATCCTTTGATGGTCAATACTTGGCTTGCTGTTTGGCATGAGTTGAATTTTGTGAGAACAAATGACTGGTGGAATCCTAATAATGTCTGCAATAGTCAATCCTATTGCCCTCTTAAACAACTTTAGCACTGATATCAAGGCCTCTATTTTCCCTTCACTTAAGTGCAGCAATAATTACGGGCAAAATTCTATTTTGCCCCAAGAATATATACCAAAATTGGGATAGAAGAACCTTAAGCTCTTGTCTTGGAGGCTCATCAACAGACAGTTTTGTAGCTGGGGTCTTTCGATTCTTCATGTCTAATTCCAACCTCTTTGGTTTAAAATGAAACTAAGACCTATCAAGTGTAGCAACTAGCTCATCATAATCCTCAATACCATCACTGTCAAAATTCATCATCATAGCTGCTAGCGCCTCAACACCTAACCTCTCTTCAGTGGACACTTTTGATTCTTGCTCCACAATATGATTGACCACCGATACCGACTTAAGATCACTTTCATGCTTCATAGACCTACAAATGTTAAAATTTACCTCCTCATTGTTTAACTGAAACTTCATCTGCCCCCTCTTCCTATCAACCAACATACATCATGTAGTAAGAAATTATCTCTCTAAGATGCTGGGAACCTCAAAATCAACCTCACAGTCAAGTATCACAAAGTTCACCAGAATGATGAATGACTCAACTTTCACAAGGACATCTTGGAGCATTCCAATTGGTCCCTTCACAGTTCTATCAGCCATAAGTAAATGCATCACAATTGGCTTTGGAGCTGCTAAACCCAACTTCTTATAGATAAGTAATGGCATTAAGTTAATGTCGGAACCCAAGTCACACAAAGCTTTCACAAAGTACAATATCTCAATGGTACAAGGAATAGTGAAAGGTCCAGGAACCTCTTTCTTCTGCACAAGTGACCTAGTAGCATGACACTACAATGTTGCAACTTTTCATCATCCTCAAAACTAACAACCCTATTTTTGGTCACCAAGTCTTTCATGAACTTCGCATACCCAGGCATTTGCTCTAAATATTTTATCAATAGGATACCTATGGAAAGTTACTTCAACATAGCGATAAACGTGTGATATTTTCTCGCTTCAATCTTTTTCACCAACATTTATGGGAAGGGAGGTGGAGGTCTAGGCATGGGAACTACTTTTTGGGTCACCTAAGCGTCTTTTTCTATATAACCTTTCGGATCTTTAGTAACCGCATTCTCATCCTCAACTTTTTCTATCACTCTTTCAACCTCAGACGACATTAGGGGGGGGGGGGGGTTATAGTCTGTTTTCCTCCCTGAGTAGTGATTACCATGCAATGCCCATCATTTTTTAGATTTTAGATGGTGTTGCTAGAAAGTGTGCCTGGCTGGCGTGAGTTCACAGTAGTGGACAACTGACTAAACTGCTGCTCAAGTTGCTTGATCGACACTGCATGGGCATTAACATTCTGACCAATCCCAGATAAATCATTTTGCATGTCCTTCACATTTTCATCTGTCGCATCAAATTTCTTCATCATCTTCTGCATAATATATTCAATGCGAGTCATACTTGTACCAGCCTCTCTATTACCAGATGGAACATAGGGCCCAACCTTCTCATTACTATAGCCAAAGTTGTTCCAGTTGTAATTGTTATCACAATTGTAGTTCCCATCCCAAACATAGTTTCCATCATTATTTTAGTTGTCATAGTTCCAACCTTGGTTTTCTTGACCTTGGCGACAATTTTTTGAGTGGAACCTTGGGCGTTTGTTTGAAAATTCCCCATCTGACCATTCACCAAATTCGTATCCTCCTCATAGTAGTACTCTTCAACTGGTGGTGGTGGAGCTTTAAGTTGATAATTTACCGCATTCACTTTCTCTGCGCTTCCACTCACATGCTTTAATACCAATCCAATTTTTGTCCTCATCTAGGCCATTTTTTCACGAATACCATCATTTGATTGACTTATTGTAGTTTGGACAACAAACGTGCTTCTACCAGTATTTGCCTTTCTAGTACTCCATGATTTATTTTAGTGGTAGATCCTCTCATGTTTTTCAGGAATCTCCTCAAAGGTGCACTCCCCATAAGATATGCACAACCTTTCCATTGTCATCCAGTCCTCTATAGAAGTACTCCTTTAGCGAGTCATCATCTATACGGTAGTTCAGCACACTCCTCATGAATCCAGTAAGTCTATTCCACGAATTACTTACAAACACCCCAGGTAGTGTCATGAAGTTATTTAGTTTATCTTTGCAATTCAACTTCTTGGACATCGGAAAATACCTCGCCATTAACACCTTGTGCAGCTGGTTGCATGTACATATTGAATTTTATGACAACTTAGAAAACCACACAGTAGCATCACCTGTCAACGAAAGTGGGAATACTCTCAAACCTATAATGTTCATGTCCAAGTTCGGTCGCCCCATACTACTCAAACAAACACTTTTCAATTTAGCTATGTGAGCATATGAATCTTCCGAAGGTAACCTAGTGAACAACCCTCATGCTATATTAATTTGCATAAGACTGCTGGTCACCACAAACGAATGTCCTGGAAATAGTGGAACGAGAACAATAGCACAAGTTGAGCCCACCGCATCATAGTCAACCCTAAAGATATCTCGAAACCTCGATGTTGGATGGTTTTGCACCCTCTCAATATTTTCGATTAGATCACCACTGTTCACATCCCAAGAGAGGGCGCAACGTCGCGGTGACTCACCAAACAAATAGTTATTCATTTTTTTTTAAGAATTAAAAGAGTTTTAAAAAAGGAAAAGGAGAATTTTAAAAGGGTTTAAAAGGGTAAAATGGGTAAAAGGGAGTCGCCACCTAATTTTAGGAAAAACTAGGAAACCAATGAATTAACTAACTTTAAAAAAAAAGTATATAAAACAAATAGATTCTAGGTAGGGGGTTCAAATTATTCCGAAGGGATGGCGTTAGGCATCCTTCGAAATCCACAATTGTGGGTCCCAACTGAATTTATTTTTTCAAATTGAGGAGGAGATATAAACAAATATATAGGTATAATAAACAAGTGATATAAACAAGTAATAAAATAAATCAATAATGTAAGAAACGGCCTAAGATTTGCATAACATCAATATATACAAGATAATGAATAAATAATATTATTCAAATTTTGTTCAAATAGCTTCAATGGGAAGCAACTTCTTGTACCCGTAAAGACACTTAGTAAAAGTTTTCATAATGAATAAATATGAATAAATAAATGAAATAATAACTTAAAAATAAAAATAAGTCTTATTAACATGGGAGACCTAGAAAATCGACGGTAATTTCTTCATCGGCAATTTTTAACTTGTACAACATTAACGCCAAATGTTGAGAGATAGAAATGACAAAATAACAACATGAATCATATAAACAGTAAAACGGTGATAATGGACCCAATAACACCAAAATTGAAAATGATCCAACATAACAAATACATATACATATATTAATCTGTAAGTAATAATAATAATAATATAAGCATTTATCCATACAAAACCTCACAATAATATACTCTAAATATTTTATACAACATTATCTACCAACAAAAAAAATAGAGAACAACCAAAATATAAAAATAAAAGCAACAATCAACAAATAAAGAGAAAGGCAAACCCAACAATGGAAACATAGTAGTCTGCTAGAAATGTGGTGCTCACAAGAATATAAAATTAGCAAGAAATAATAATAGTGGCTGGAGTTTGAACCCCTTTGGCCATATCTGTAAAGAAAAACAAAGTGAAAGAGAGATTATTAATTTATCGGAGTTGGAGCCACGCCGATGGTTATTGATTGTTGTTGTTGTTGACGGTACTCTGGTTGGGTTGGGGAAGAAGAGGCGAGTCTGGTTGGTTGCTCACGCCAGAGCTTTGCATCGAAATACCTGAAAATGGAAGAAAATTGGGTGGTAGTTACGTGTTCACCGCTAGTCAAAATTTGGGGGTGATTGCTGAGATTTTGGTAGTGTTTTTGGGTCATTATTATGTTTGTTCACGAGCTCAGAGCTTAGAGCTCCGATTCACTGAAATTGTTTCTTATTTGCTGGTTGTTTCTGAGATAGTTATATGTTGTTTGGGGTTGGGATTTTGAGGTTGTTCGTGTGTTGTTGTTCTAGTTGTTTAATAATGATTTGGTGGTTGGTCTGGTAGTGAGGTGGAAGCTCACCAACAATGGTGATTTGAGGAGGAAAATGAAGAAGGGGACTGGCAGAAATTTGATGGTAGGTTTGGTAAGGCGAAAATGGTGATTTAAGGGTGACTTCGGTCAGAGAAGAGCGGGTGTTGGTTTGGAGCTACTGGTTGGCGCGCGGCTGAAACACTGAAGAAAAAGGGACCTATTTTGTCGGAGTTTAAGGGCTGTTGCAAGTGAGCTATTGGAGTTGGGGTTTTCGTTTGGTGGTTTTGGTGTGGGTTTTTTTAGTGAGGGAGAAACTATTAGGTTGGTGGCGTGTAGAGGAGATCTGGTGGTTCGAAGGCAGTGAGGAAGAAGAAGAGAATAATGTGTCTGGTTTCTTGTTTTCCAATGTATGGTAGAATGAGGCAGAAAGAGAAGAAAGAAAAGATATTGGTTTTTTGGTGGTGGACTCGTCGAATTTCTGTGGAGCTCTGGCGACTTGTCGGGAAATAATGAACAATTAAAGAATATAAAATGTCTGTAAATTACACCCCTAAAAATCTTATACACCACCTTTTAACCTAATGTGCAAACTATTCTTTAAATAGGGGATTGAAAACCACCAATAGTACAATATCACTATCTTAAAATCGTGGGTCAAATCCACCGACTAATAAAATATATGTGTATGAAATCTTATCCATATTAGAATAAATTTCTGGACTGTGCAAAATATCATAATGAAACTAACAAATGCAACATATAAAATGAATATAAAACAAAAATTAATGAACGTAACCAATGACATGTAAAAAATGCAATTTAACATAAATAATAATTTATAAAATATAAACAAGTATTTGAACGTATTCAACTAGCTGTGACAAAATAATATAAACTGTATTAATCAATAAAAATCATAATACTTTGAGAATAAGGGTAATTATCAACAAATTGCATTAAAATTTCAAAACATGTATTTTGAACTATTTAAAAAATAAAATACTTACAAAGTATAAACTTTAGAAATATCAGACAAAAACTTGATGTCAACAAATTGCCCCTTTGTTTGATTAGGATCGAAGAAAGAGATCCTGATCAAACAAAGTTGATCAACCCAAATTTGGTTTGATAAACTTTGAACAAAACAATATGAGATGTCAGTAGAGATTATCAACAATACTCTACATCCGCCAATGGGCTGAAAATAACAAAAAAAAGGCAAGGATTGATTGTAAACTGAACAACATTCACATACTTTCGATGTTACTTGCAAAATTACACAATGAAGGTAATGTACCTCTTTGAAAGGAGGATGATGTGAATAATGTGTCACTTTGAGCAAGGTGACAACTTAACTTGTCTTTTGAAAGACAGACGAACCAACTTGAACTTAACGTGTCACTTGAAGGGGAAAGTGACAACCAAACGTGTCACTTGAAAGGCAGACATCCCAATTTGAATATAACATGTCAGTTGAAGGGAGGTGACAACCCAACTTGAATATAACATGTCACTTTGAACGAGGTGACAACCTAACGAGTCTCTTTGAAAGGCGAACGACCCATTTGAATATAACATGTCACTTGAATGGAGGCGACAACCCAACTTGAATATAATATGTCACTTTGAACAAGGTGACAACCCAACATGTCTCTTTGAAAGGCGGACGATCCATTTGAATATAACATATCACTTGAATGAAGGTGACAACCCAACTTGAATATAACATGTCACTTTGAACGAGGTGACAACCCAACCTGAATATAACATGTCACTTTGAACGAGGTAACAACCAAACATGTCTCTTCAAATGATGGACGACCCAAATATAACATGTCATTTGAATGGAGATGACAACCCATTCTTGAACTTAATATGTCACTTTGAATGAGGTGGCAACCCAATTTAAATATAACATGTCAATTTGAACGAGGTGACAACCCAACATGTCACTTGAATGTAGGTGACAACCCAATCTTAAATGTAATATGTCAATTTGAACGAGGTGACAACCCAACTTTAATATAACATATCACTTTGAACGAGGTGACAACCCAACATGTCTCTTTGAAAGGCGGACGACCCATTTTGAATATAACTTGTCACTTTGAACGAGGTTACAACCCAACATGTCTCTTGAAAGGTGGACAACCCATTTGAATATATCATGTCACTTTGAATGAGGTGACATCCCAACGCATCTCTTTGAAAGGCGGATGACCTAATTTGAATATAACATGTCACTTTGAACAAGCTGACAACCCAACATGTCTCTTTGAAAGGCGGACGATCCACTTTGAATATAACACGTCACTTTGAATGAGGTGAAAACCAAACGTGTCTCTTTGAAAGGTGGACAACCCAATCTGAATATAATGTTCCATTTGAAGGGAGATGACAATCCAATATTGAACTTAATATGAATGGTGTATCACAAAATCTGCAATAACAATGTTAGTGACAAATATAACATAAACGCAACATAAATTATGGAAGCATAGCCTCATATGAACAATGTATTAACCAATGCAACAATTCAAACTTGATAACATCATGAATAAAAAAATGTCAATTTGAAATGGAATAACAAAATAAAAAGTGTCATATTGAACGGCATGACAAATTAATATTGAAAAACATCATTTTATTTTAGATGACAATTTTTTTTTTTAAAATGTCATTTTAAAAGGTATGATGACCTAAATTAAAAAAAAAAGATGTCATTTTAAAGGGTATGACTACCAAAATTTAAGAAAATATCATTTTAATGGGCATGAAAACCCAAAAAAAATGTCATTTTGAACGGTATGACGACCCAAAAAAAATATAATTTTAACTATGAGACGGTCCACAAGTTGGTTTTTACAAATATCAACAATGAAATTGTCCACAAAGTTGGTTTGGACAAATATCAACAATGAAACGGTCCACAAAGTTTTTGGACAAATATCAACAATGAAACGATCCACAAAGTTGGTTTGGACAAATATCAACAATGAAACAGTCCACAAAGTTGGCATGGACATATATCATTGATGAGAATCGGGTTTGCGTAGTTCATTCAGATATGACATATAAATATTTGTGAATAGCAAATCAATTTTTTGAAAGAAAAATAAATAGAATAAAGAACCAATGAGCCACATTGAAGGGCGAGCAACCCAAGTTTAACAAAAAAATACTTTTTTTTTTTAATATTTAAAGAAAACTTAATAAGAATGAAGAAATCACTGAGTCACATTAAAGGGCAGATCACCCAAATTTAACAATTTTTTTTATTAATTAAAGAAAAAGTAACAAAAATAAAATATTAATGAGTCACATTAAAGGGCGGACAATCCAACTTAACAAAAAATCTTTTTTTATTAATTAAAGAAAAAGTAACAAAAATGAAAAATGAATGAACCCCATTGAATGGCGGACCACCCAAACTTTAAAAATGTCAAATGAACGATCAGTTTTAATGGAGTGTAAGATAACTAAAGCCAAAGATATGTATATACAATACATATAACATCATATACAAAAAGTACAAACAAACTCAGAGTGATGCCTCATAAATTTAGAGTTTGAGTATAACCTTGGTGAAATTTTTGAAGGCATTCCTTAAAAATATTGCCTCTGTTTCAACTTTAACAACCTCCGGTATTCAATCTTGTAACAATTATCTCCTTTATAAAATTATTGGAGACCTCCTCAAAAAGTTTTGCCCCAGTTTCCACTTTTAGATAATGGAAAACTTACGAGGAACATAACAGAGCCCTTATGGCCCTTACATATGTTGTTCAAGCAAGAATCATGTCAAATGTAGTTCCAATAGATTCTGACTTGAGTAAAGATTGGACTGGGATTTTGAATATGCTAAAACTAGGTGAGCAAGAGTGGCTTCAAAATAATGGACTATCATACAACATACTCACGTATAACAGGTATATCACATAACATACAAATAATGAATGCATGTCTTATAAAAATATGCCTTGAGTGTTGTGTCTTCTAAAGAAAATGCGCTAAATACGAGGTTTTGGCTTCGCTCTACACTAGTTGACTAAGAGTGGCTTTGAAAAGAAACCTGATTACCTGAGTTGGACAAACTATGACGTGAAATATAATAAACGACGTTGGATAACCACAAACAAACTATTCATTTATCACTTCAGAAGAATTCGAAGGTGCTTTTCTGAAGGATAGTCGTGGAAAGTCATGTAACTGCCTTTTTCCTAATGCATTCTATTTGCCATTTGGCAGAAATTATGGCACGAAATGCAATGACAATATACATACTGTTAAATGAATAAAAAACAAGTGCAATATACAAATAATCAACAAATTATACAAAATATAAGGTATAACACTATAAAAGAAAATGCTTCTCAATTTGAAAAAATGAACTCATAATGGTTAGAACCTTTAAATCCCTAGAAGACTCACCATTCTGTTGACATCCTGAGAGAGGGCACAACGTCGCGGTGACTAACCAAACAAATAGGTATTCAATTTTTTTTAAAGAATTAAAAGAATTTTCAAAAGGAAAAAGGAGAATATTAAAAGGGGTTTAAAAGGGCAAAAGGGAGTCGCCACCTAATTTTAGGAAAAACCAGGAAACCAATTAATTAATTAACTTTTAAAAAATAAATGTCTACGAAATCAACAGATTCTAGATAAGGGGTTCAAATTATTCCGAAGGAATGGTGTTAGGCATCCTTCGAAATCCACAACTGTGGGTTCCGACTAATTGAAAATTTTCAAATTGAGGAGGAAATAAAAACAAATATGCAGGTATAATAAAAAAGTGATATACATAAGTAATAAAATAAAACAATAACGTAAGAAATGGCCTAATAGTTGCCTAACATCGATATATACAAGATAATGAATAAAGAATATAATTTGAACTTTATTCGAATAACTTCAATGGGAACCAACTCTATGTACATATAAAGACACTTAGTAAAAGTGTTCATAATGAATAAATATAATAAATCAAATAATAGCTTAAAAATAAAAACCCATCTTATTAACATGAGAAACCTTGAAAGTCAACGATAATTTCTTCATAGGTCATGTTTAACTTGTATAGCAATACCACAAAATGTTGATAGATAGAAATGACAAAATAACAACATGAATCATATACACAGTAAAACGGGGATAATGGACCCAATAACACATATACAGATATTAATCAGTAAGTAATAATAATAATAATTTAAGCATTTATCGATACAACTCACAATAATATAGTGTAATTATTTTATACAACATGATCTACCAACAAAATTAATAGAAAATAACCAAAATATAAAAAGAAAAGAAACAATCAACAAATAAAGACAAACACAAACCCATTAATGGAAACATAGTAGTGTACCGGAAATGTGGTGCTCACTGGAATATAAAATTAGCAAGAAATAAGAATAGTGGCCGGAGTTTGAACCCCTCTGGCCAGATCTGTGAAGAAAAATAAAGTGAAAGAGAGATTGCTTATTTACCGGAGTTGGAGCCATACCGGTGGTTGTTGATTATTGCTGTTGTCAACGGGATTATGGTTGGGTTGGGGAAGAAGAGGTGAGTCTGGTTGGTTGACCCACTGGAGTGACTAATGCGGAATTTAGGGCTGTTTTCAAGTGTTGGCTCAAGCCATGACAGCACAAGCCAATAGGGAGGTTGTTGTCCTTGTGAAACCAAATGTGGGTATGATGACAACTACAGTGAGGGACTTCACCAGAATAAATCCTCCAAAGTTTCATGGTTCCAAGGTTGAGGAATATTCTCAAGAGTTCATTGATGAAGTGTATAAGGCGTTGATGATCATGAGAGTGATGCTGGTCGAAAAGATGGAATCAACTACTTATCAACTTAAGGGTGTTGTTCAAGTGTGATTCAATCAATGGAAATGACAGAGGGCAGTTGATGCGGGTCCTCATGATTGGGAAAAGTTTAAGGTTGCTTTCCTTGATAGGTTATTTCTTCTCAACCTGAGGGAGGCAAAGGTACTTGAATTCATCAACCTTCAACAAGGAAACATGAGTGTAAAGGAATATGCTTTGAAGTGAAGGAATATGCTTTGAAGTTCACAGAATTGTCTCGATATGGTCCTACTATGGTTACCGATCCTAGGTCAAGGATGAGTAAGTTTGTTTCAGGAGTGTCCAAATTGGTGGTTAAAGAATGTCGTACCACCGTGCGCATTAATGATATGGTCATTTTTTGCCTTATGGTTTATGATTAACAAATCGAAGAGGAGAAAATTAAGGAAAAGTATAGGAAGGCAAAAAGAGCCAAGACACGGTGATGGCGACTTTTCAAGTACAAGGACCGCTGGACATAGTTACTCTAAGTTTCGACAAAGGTTGTCTGGTCAAGGTTCCTCCAATGCTCCTCCTAAATTCAACAAAGATAGGGTGTCTAATCCTAAACCTCAAGGAGGAAATAGTGGTGGGTATTCATCGTCTACTTATGCTAAATGTGTAAGGAATCATGAGGGTAAATGTTTAGCCGGTATGGATGGTTGCTTCGTATGTGGTAAGAGTGGCCATTGTAGAACCTGAGTAGTCAAGTTTCAGTTTCCAAATGAACCCATCCTTGAATGGAAAGGGGGAATTTCTATTCCTAAGGGTTAGTTTGTCTCTTGTCTTAAAGCTAAAAGGATGATTTCTGAGGGTTGCATATACCATCTTGTTCGGGTTATAAGTTTCCAGAAGTGTTTCCTAGTGATTTACTTGGTGTTCCTCTAAAAAGGGAAATAAACTTCGGTATTGACCTTCTCTCAGATACACAGTCTGTCTCTATTCCTCCTTATCATGTGGCCTTGACAGAACTCAAGGATTTAAAGGAGAAAGTGAAAGATTTGTTGGATAAAGGTTCATTCGATAGAGTATCTCTCCATTCAGTGGTCCAGTTTTGTTTGTTCAAAAGAAAAATGGTTCATTTCATATGTTTATTGACTATCGACTATCAACAATTGAAAAATGTTACCATTAAGAACAAGTATCCTTTTTACAAGTATAGATGATTTGTTTGACCAACTATAAGGAGCAAGTTACTTCTATAAGATCGACCTCTGATCAGGTTACCACTAATTGAGGGTTAAAGCAGATGACATTCCGAAGACGGTTTTTGAACTCGGTATGGTCATTATGAGTTTTTGGTAATGTCCTTTGAGTTGACTAATGCTCCGTCCGCATTTATAGATTTGATGAATATGGTGTTTAGACAACACCTTGATATGTTTTTGATTCTGCTTATCGACGGTATCTTGATTTACTAAAGGAGTTAGGATGAGCATACCGATCATTTGAGGATTGTGTTGCATGTTCTCAAGGACCAATAAATGTTTGCAAAGTTTAGCAAATGTGAATTTCGGTCAAGGTCGATGGCTTTTCTTGGTCACATTGTTTTCGGTAAGGGTATTGAGGTAGATCCTTAGAAGACGACGCAGTTAAAAGTTGTCCTAGACCTCTATCCCCTTTAGATATTTGAAGTTTCTTGAGTTTGACTGGTTATTATAGAAAACCTTTCATCTAACTTTCTATAATAACCAGTCAAACCCAAAAAACTTCAAATATATGATGGGGATAGAGGTCTAGGCAAAATCTTAACCACGTCCATGTTCTTAGAATCCACTTGAATACCCTTACCTGAAACAATGTGACCAAGAAAATCCATAGGTCTTAACCAAAACTCACATTTGCTATATTTTTCAAAGAATTGTTGGCCCTTGAGAACATGCAACACAATCCTCAAGTGATCAATATGCTCATCCTCACTCAATGAGTAAATCAAGATGTCATCGATAACACAATTAGAAACATATTAGGGTATTTTCTAAACACCAAATCACAATGACCATACTGAGTTTGGAAAGCCATCTTCGAGATGTCATCTTCCTTCACCTTGAATTAGTGGTAATTCGATCGAAGATCGATCTTAGAGAAGTAAGTTGCTCCTTGTAGTTGGTCAAACAAATAATCTATCCTTGGAAGAAGATATTTGTTCTTAATGGTAACCTTGTTCAATTGTCGGTAGACAATACACATACGAAGTGAATCATCTTTCTTTCAAACTAACAAAGCAGAAGCACCACATTAAGAGTTACTCGGTCAGATCAAACCCTTATCCAAAAAATCTTTCAATAGCTCCTTTAACTCTTTAAGTTCTCCCGGAGCCATACAATAAGGAGGAATAGAGATTGACTACGTATATGCGAGAAGGTCAAAACCAAAGTCTATTTCCTTTTTTCGGAGGAATACCAGGTAAATCATCGAGAAAAACTTTCAAAAACTCATTAGTAGTGGGGATCTACTTTGTAACATCTCGGTATTTGAAAGAGCTAAGAATATAAAGAACTAGATTGGAAATAGCAAAATTTGAAATTTTGCAAGTTAAGCTTAAGTTATGAGTTTAGGGTCAACATCAAACGACCATAACGTTCAATACATGATGAGTTAGATGGCTCATAAGATATCAAATGAAAGGTCTTGGAATCGTCTTTCTAATACCACCAAACTTGCTAATGTTCGAGCTCTTATGAGGGAGATATGAGTAAATGTTTTCACATTTATGATGAGAGGAAACACCGATTTCCAAATGTTTTTTCTTGAGTAGTTTTAGTACCATCTCTTTTAAGAGAATTATTTTTGAGTAATAATCTTAAACCACAGAAAGGGTTATGTTTTTAAACATATGAGCTAGTTATATTTTGAGAGTAGTATTGAGCATCGATATGAGGATGAGTTTAAATAACTCAAAGTCTCAATAAAACATGTAGTTGCCAATGTATGTAGAAAGGATCATACTTTTTAGATGATTCTTAATGATTGTTAGCATAGATTGGTGGATCCACTCAGTTGAGGTTCTAAACCCCAACAAAGAATACGACAATTTTGACAGCGTGGGCTAGACGATGTATCATCACATAGCTCATAGTGATGGTTTTCAGTTAGAGAAATCTACCACAAAGTACTTGTATTTTTATATGCAAAACTGAGTTATTATTGTTATATTTTTCAATACATTGAGTTGACCTCTACTATTTTAAAAGCTTTTCTTTTTAGTGCATCTTTGTCACTGCTTAATATTGAAATGAGTTGAGTTGAGTTGAGATAAGGTAACTGTTACTTCAGTTCTTGTTGAGCTTCCGAGTTGTTGGTGAGTCTCTTTGCATTTCAGAGGATCCCTTGTTTACTTTATCATTTCAGTCTTATTATTAGGATGTCGTGGGTTTTGTCTCGACGTCCATCTCAGTTAGTAGAGGATTCATAGATAGTTAGACATTATTAGTTTATGAGTCTTTCCATTTCAGTTATTAAGGTCTGAAACTTGAGTTGCCACTTTGGCTAGTGAATGTTTCTTTAAATATTTTGAGTTAGTTATCTGAGTTAAAGCTTTCATTTTAGTTTATACTATGTTGAGTAAGTTTTCCTCTAAGAGTAAGGCCAGGCCAATGATTCACTTAGGGCCAGAAATGGTTCTCGAGTGCTGACCACATCTAGGGTGTAGGCTTGAGGTGTGACAAACTTAGTATCAGAGCACAGATTTCAAGAGTCCTAGGGTTTTTATGAAGCCGTGTTTGTAGAGTCTTAGTGATCAATGTGAAGCTCATCATATCTATAACTTGGAGGCTGTAATATTTAGGAACTGTCTCACTTCTTTCATGCACTTTTCATACAATAGAGTTCATCTCTATAAAGTTTCTTTCTAACTCATTCTTGCGCATATCTTTCAGATCATTCCTCCACGAAGATTTGTCTGAGGTCGTCCTGCTAGAAGGAATGTTGAGGATCAAGGGTACCTAATGCACCAGAAGTGCAACCCCAAGGAGAGGTCACTAGTGTTGAGTTTCGTGAAGCTATCTGGATGTCGAACCAAGTTTTGACCAATCAAGCTAGGTAACAAAGAGAGAATTAAGAAGATGTGGCTGATACATCAAGGATCTGTCAGTTCTAAGAATGAATCCTCTAAGCTTCACTAGGTGAAATGTCACTAAGGATCCGAAAAACTTTGTGGAAAAGTTACAGAAGGTATTTGATGTTATGCATGTTGCTGATGCTGAGTAAGTGGAACTAGGTGCATACAAATTGAAAGGTGTTGCTTGAGTCTGGTTTGACCAATGGAAGAAGGGTAGAGCTGAAAATGCACCATCAGTTGGGCTATGATCTAGAGTGCCTTTCCATGACATAAGAGAGGCAAATGTAAGACAAATCCTCATTCTTAAGTAGTAATGAATGAGTGTGCATGAGTATTGCCTTAAGTTCACCCAAATATCCTATTATGCTCCGGAGATGGTTGTTGATATGAGGAGTAGGATGAGTTTATTTGTAACTAGGTTGTCTCGCCAGTAAAGTAAGGACAACAATGTAGCTATGCTAATAGGGTATTTGGAAATAGCAAGTCTGATGATCCATATGCAATAGTTTAAGGAAGATAAGCACAGGGATAGAGAAGAGTTTCGAAATAAGAAGGGTAAGACATGAAATGAGTCTAGGCAGTAGAAGAGAAATGCAGATCGGTCTTCTTTTCAACACAAGCTAAATGGACATGCTCCATCGTCTGCTAGTACACCAACACAAAGGAACATATGTGAATTCAAGAATTAGAATTCACAGAATTTCAAAGTTAGACCTACATAATCTCAAGGCAGTGTGGCACAAGGAGGAAATGGGACTTATACATATGCTAAATGTGGTAGGACCCACTCAGGAGTGTGTCATGATGGTTTCACTGGTTTCTTTAAGTATGGTAAAAATGGTGACTTTATAAAAGAGTGCCCTAAGAACAATAAGGTAATGGCAATGGGGGCAACAAATTCCAATCTTCTTCAGTCACTAAACCATAAAGAGCTGCAACTGGAGGAGCTACTTCAGGGACTGGCGTAGGAGAAAACCGTCTGCACGCTATCACCAGTCGCCAAGGGCAAGAGAATTCTCTAGATGTTGACACTTGTATGATCAAAATCTTTGATTTTGATGTGTATGCTTTGCTAGACCCAGGAGCCAGTATATCATTTGTAACTCCTTAAATTGTTTTGAATTTTGATATTCTTCATGAGCAACTTCTTGAGCCCTTCAGTGTTTCTACACCTATTTGTGAGTATATTCTACCTGAGAGAGTTTATCGTGATTGTACCATCTCCGTCAATAGTAAGGACACCATGGCTGACTTAGTTGAGTTAGATATGGTATGTTTTAATGTCATTCTAGGTATGGACTAGCTTCATGGACGTTATGCCTTAGTTGATTGTAGGACTCGAGTAGTCAAGTTTCAATTTCCCAATTAGCCACTTATTGAGTTGATGAGTAGTTAAGAAGTGCCTAAGGGTCATTTTATTTCATACCTCAATATGAGAAAGTTAGTTTCCAAGGGGTGCATCTATCACTTCATCCATGTTAATGACCCTAGTGTTGAGACACAACCTATTCTGTCAGTTCCAGTTGTTAGTGAGTTCCAAATTTCTTTCCACATGATCTTCCCGGAGTCTCTCATCAGAGAGAAATAAACTTTGATAAAGATATTCTTCCTGATACTCGTCCTATATCTATTCCGACATATAGAATGGCTCCAACTGAGTTAAAAGAGTAGTTGAAAGGCCTTCTTTTCATTAGACCAAGTGTCTCACCTAGGGGCACGCCGGTCTTATTTGTTAGGAAGAAAGATGGTTCTCTTAGAATATGTATAGATTATCGTCAGTTGAACAAGGTTATAATCAAGAATACGTATCCCCTTCCAAGAATTGATGATTGGTTTGATCAACTTCAAGGTGGCACTTTTTTTCTAAGATATACCTCAAATCTGGCTATCATCAGTTGAGAGTAAGAGAAAGTGACATTTCTAAGATAGATTTTAAGACCCGCTATAGTCATTATGAGTTTCTAGTCATGTCATTTAGTTTGATGAATTATTGTGCAATGTTTATGGACCTTATGAACAGAGTGTTTAAGCCTTATCTAGATATATTTTTTATCATATTCATTGATGACATTCTAATCTATTCAAGAAGTGAGGAAGGTCATGCTAGTCATCTCCGAATAGTTCATCAAACTCTCAAGGATAGAGATTTGTATGTTCAATTCTCTAAGTGTAAATTTTGGCTTGAGTCTGTGGCATTCTTAGGCCACATTGTTTCTGGTGATGGGATTCGACTTGATGCTCAAAATATTGAGGCAGTACAGAACTAGCCTAGACCCATGTCTCCAACTGATATTTGGAGTTTCTTGGAACTGGAGGGCTATTATAGAAGGTTCGTTGAGGGGTTTCCATCTATTTCATCCCCGTTGACTAGTAGACTCAGAAAACTATTAAGTTTCAATGGTCTGAAGCTTGTGAGAAAAGCTTTCAGGAATTGAAAAAATGGTTTACTACTGCCCCAATATTGACCTTACCAGAAGGTACACAAGGTTTTGTGGTATATTGTGATGCGTCCAAAGTTGAACTGGGTTGTGTGTTAATGAAGAATGACAAAGTTATAGCTTATGCCTCCAGACAACTTAAGATTCACGAGAAGAATTACCCAACCCATGATCTAGAGTTGATTGATATAGTATTCACTTTGAAAATATGGTGTCACTATCTCTATGGTGTTCGTGTAGATCTGTTCATTGATCACAAGAGTCTTCAGTATGTGTTTAGTCAAAAAGACCTTAATCCCAAACAGAAGAGGTGGTTGGAGTTACTCAAGGATTATGACATGAGTATTCTCTATAACTCAGGTAAAGCTAATGTAGTTGTAGATGCTTTATGTAGGTTGCCTATGGGTAGAAACTCTCATGTTAAGGAAGAGAAGAAAGAGTTAGCAAAAGATGTGCATAGACTTACACAATTGGGAGTTGGACTAATGGATTCCGACGATGGAGGAGTAGTGGTGATGAATGGGGATGAATCATCATTAGTGTCTGAAGAGAAAGAGAAACAAGACAAAGATCCTATTTTGCATGAATTAAAGGCAAGTGTTCATAAGCAAAAAGTGATGGCTTTTGAGCAAGGGGGAGATGATGTATTTTGGTATCAAGGTAGATTCTATGTGCCAAGGGTGGATGAACTCCAAGAGAGAATCATGTAGGAAGCTCATGGCTCTAGATATTCTATCCATCCAGGTTCCATAAAGATGTATCGCGACTTGAGAGAAGTCTATTGGTGGAGTAGTATGAAGAAGGGCATTGCAGAGTTCATTGCGAAGAAATGGAATTGCCAATAACTCAGAGTAGAACACTACGGCTCGGTGGGATGGCTCAAAATATAGATCCTTCGAAATGGAAGTGGGAGATGATCAACATGTATTTCATTACATCTTTACCATAGTCTCGCACGCAACATGATTTGATTTGGGTAATTGTAGATTGAATGACTAAATCAATCCATTTATTATGTGTAAAGACTACCCATTCATAAGAAGATTGTGCTAACTTATATATTCAAGAGGTAGTCAGACTTCATAGAGTTTCGGTGTCCATTATTTACGATAGAGAGGCACAATTCACCGCATAGTTCTCGAAGTCTTTCTAGAAAGATTTGGTTTCTAAGGTGAACCTTATAACCGCTTTTAATCCACAGAAATATGGTCAAGTAGAGCGCAAAATTTAGACTTTAGAGGATATGCTGAGGGCGTGTGTGATCGATTAGAAGGGTAATTGGGATGATCACTTACCTCTCATAGAGTCTGCTTACAACAATAGTTATCACTATAGCATCCAGATGGCTCTGTATGAGGCTCTTTATGGGAGAATATGCAAATATCCTATTGGATGGATTGAGGTTGGTGAAGTTGGTTTAATAGGACAAGATTTGGTTCATCAAGCTATGGAGAAAGTGAAGATTATTCAAGAAAGGTTGAAAACAACGCATAGTCAACAAAACTCTTACATTTATGTTAGAAGAAGAGACTTAGAGTTTGAGGTAGATGATTGGGTTTATTTGAAGGTTTCACCCATGAAGGGTGTTATAAGGTTTGGAAAGAAGGGGAATATTAGTCCCTGGTATATTGGTTCTTATAGGATATCCAAGAGGATCAGTAACGTGGCTTATGAGTTGGAGCTACCGCAACAATTAGCAGCGGTACATCCAGTATTTCACATTTCTAAGTTGAAGAAGTGTATGGGCTATCCTTCACTTATCTTACCTACCGAAGATATTGGTGTTAAGTATAGATTATCTTATGAGGAGATTCCTATTCAGATTCTAGATCGCCAGGTTCACAAGATGAGAACCAAGGAGGTAGCATCAATTAAGTTCTTTTGGAGGAATCGGTTTGTTAAGGAAGCTACTAAGAAGCTGAAGATGATATGAAGAAGAGATACCCACATCTCTTCGAGTTCGGAGAAATTCCAAATTAAGGTACTAATCCTTTTCTTGGCATTTATTTTAAGTTGAACTGTTGTGTTACTTTGTATATTGAGTGTTTGAATTGGGTGTCATATATTACAACCCTTAGTCTACTTAGAGTAATCTCATTCGAGGACTTAATGTTCCCAAGGGGGAGATATTGTAACACCTCTTTATTTGAAAAAGCTAAAAATTGTCACAACCCCGGGGTGCGCCCTAGATGTAACGTGGCGTACTTGACCCCGAAGGGATCGCATACAACCCTTAGCATCATCATAACATAAGAGCATAGAAAAGTAGGGAGAATTTAAAACTTTCTTTAAACATACAATCTAAAAGCATTTCATAAAAGCAGATGTCTTTCTAACATCTTTGTCTCGAACCATCTATGAATAACATGAATAAAAGTCATTAGGATGCACCTATATAAAGTATAAAACATAAGAAAATTAATAGATTTTTCCTGAAACAGTGAGGACTCACCAAATCTTCTATCTTCTTAGCTCTTTAGAAAACCTATCTCCCAAGTAGCACTCAAGTATCCAAACCCTTCATTTGGTTAGAATGTAGGAAAAATGCGTTAGTACAAAATGTACCAAGTATGAAAGCTAACATACCAATATTAGACATCTCAAATAGTTAGTCGACATAAGGCATAGTCATAAGAGACAATAACATAATCATAACATAAACTCCAACACAAGTATCATATCATCACATGTAAACATAAGACATACATAACTTCATACATCAACCAGTAGTCTTTCCTATTCAAGTGACCTACTTCATAAGCCACCTCCAAGCATACTTGTGAAAGGCCA
Source organism: Solanum bulbocastanum (assembly GCA_037074985.1). Taxonomy (NCBI): domain Eukaryota; kingdom Viridiplantae; phylum Streptophyta; class Magnoliopsida; order Solanales; family Solanaceae; genus Solanum; species Solanum bulbocastanum. The sequence continues at coordinate 26,109,662 of CM073600.1, forward strand.
AGATAGCATCCCATAATAATATCCAAGCTAAGTACCTCTCTTTGGTTATTCTTGGTCATAGCCCACCTTCATAGTCAAGACCTAGGTTTTCATGTCATAAGAGCACTATACCCTTAAGTAACCTCAAGGTACACTTACAAGAATGTGGTGCTCACTGGAATATAAAATTAGCAAGAAATAAGAATAGTGGCCGGAGTTTGAACCCTCTGGCCAAATCTGTAAAGAAAAATAAAGTGAAAGAGAGATTGCTTATTTATCGGAGTTGGAGCCACGCCGGTGGTTGTTGATTATTGTTGTTGTCGACGGGATTATGGTTGGGTTGGGGAAGAAGAGGCGAGTCTGGTTGGTTGACCTTTTGACTAGAGTGACTAATGCGGAATTTAGGATTGTTTTCAAGTGTTGGCTCAAGCCATGACAGCTCAAGCTAATAGGGAGGCTGTTGTCCTTGTGAAACCAAATGAGGGTATGATGACAACTACAGTGAGGGACTTCACCAAATAGCCTACTGTTAGGCTAGACCTAACTACCATGGAAAACACCTTATCATGCAATCCAAGCTATCCTAGAAAGGATACAAGTATTCCAACCTAGCTACCATGCACCCATTCACCATGATGAAAACTAACCTTAGGGGAGTATTAATTCTCAACACTAAGCTATCCTTAGGAGAGTATGGTTTCTCAATACAAAGTTGTCTTGGCCTAATCAAGTCAAGCTACCATGAAGGCATTCTAACAATGCTAGTTCAACCTACCCATAGGAGAGCATAGATCCTCAATCCTAGGCTACCATGCCTTTACTAATACAAGCTACCATGAAAAGCATCCTACCAATGCTAATTGAAGCTAACCTTAGGAGAGGATAATTCCTCAATCCCAATCTACCATGAGATCTACCATACCAAGCTACATAATGCAACTATACATGAAGGAATCATAAGGCTCAACTTCAAGCTATTCTATTATAACAAGTATGATTAATTTTAGGTGATTATCCTTTAAATCTAGAACCATTGTATGTGAGAATACCTTTCACATTCTACATACATGCATTCCTATAGTTCTAGGTAGGTCATATGGGTAAAAGCCTTCCACCATAACTCTATCTATGTTATGTACCAATTCTTTGCAAGCTAGTTCATCATATTAGACTTACACTTTATGCCCTAGTGATTAACATTATGACTTCAAGTCCTACATTCAAGCTTTACTTCACAATCATCATACTAGTCTAGATCACAAGACACATTAGTCCTCAACCTTAGTCATAAGAAATTCTTAAGCATAAGTCATCAAAAGTCCCAATTCTTAATCATTTCAATTTGTATTCTATCATACATGCATAAGTCTAGTTCAATTCATGATTTAATATTTCTATTCTTGAATAAATTCTATTCATGACAACAATCCAAGAGAATCTATCAAGAATCATCAATCCCTCATCAAAAGACACAAACCCACATACTTTTGAAATTAGGGTTAATCAAGGAATTCATATAAATTCTTCATACTATCATGAATGAACACTAAATTAATCATATATGAGTAGTATCTTGCTGTTTGGAATCATACTGACCTAAAACCCATACATTAGAAGTAACCCTAGCTTGATTGGGGTTCTTCTTCACAAATTTGGGGGAAATTCTAGGGGACTCTATGGGTGGAAGAATCCATATATGAAGAGCTAAAATACCTTAATAAAAGCCTTAGCATAAGCCTTTAACAATGGAGCCTTTGTTCTTGACCTTAGCTTCAATCCTAGCTTCTTCTTCAATGGAGGTTCTTCTAAGAGAGAGAAATATTTGAGAGAGGAGTGATTTGGGATTTTGAATTGAGTCTAATGTAAAGTGAATTAATCTTGGGGGATAAGGACTTAAAATAGTCTATCTAGGTGAATAAAATACATAAAAAATGACCCCCACTTAAATCTAGTCGAATAGGATTTTACCCAAATGTCCCTCACTTGGCAGCCCCGTCCCAGGCACCACGGCCACTTGGAGAGTCTATGAAGAGCACCACGGTCCGTGGTGGTTCCCGTGGTCCCTTTACCAGTAGCTGCCCCAACTTTGCAAGACCCTAAAATACCCTAAAACACTAAGGCACCTTCACATGCACTTTGACAGGCCGTGGTCAAGCAAATGGCTCGTGAATTGCCGCATGAACTTTGGGCAGTGTCTTGGCCTCTTGGCCTAGTCGAATAGGATTTTACCCAAATGTCCCTCACTTGGCAGCCCCATCCCAGGCACCACGGCCACTTGGAGAGTCTATGAAGAGCACCACGGTCCGTGGTGGTTCCCGTGGTCCCTTTACCAGTAGCTGCCCCAACTTTGCAAGACCCTAAAATACCCTAAAAGACTAAGGCACCTTCATATGCACTTTGATAGGCCGTGGTCAAGCAAATGTATTGTGAATTGCCGCATGAACTTTGGGCAGTGTCTTGGCCTCTTGGCCTAGACTCCCAAGTGTTTAAGGCATCTCCAAGGACCCCTTGATGGACTGTGGTCGACACCACTGGTCGTGAAGGTGGTTGTGAACCCTTGGGCAGTAGCTGCCATAGTTGGGCAGCCATGGCCCTTTAGCTTAGGCATGCCCTTTTGCCTTTGTAGTTGCCCTTCCAATGCACAACCAAACTATTTAAGATCATCTAGGCTACTACGTCTAATACATATCTTGATGTTCAACCATTAAACTCCTCATTCTAAACACATAAAGTCTCATCTATGACACTATTTCCCATACATCAAATCTTAAAACCCTAGCTTGTGGCTCTAGTTTAGTCTACTAGTTTCCGAGGTGTTACAAAAATAAAATGAACTAGATTGGAAATATCAAAATCTGAAATTTGGCAAGTTATGCTTAAGTTATGAGTTTAGGATCAACTTCAAATGACCATAACGTTCAGTACAGGATGATTTTGTTAGCCCATAAGATATCAAATGAGAGGTCTTAGAATCTTCTTTCCAATGCCACTGAGCTTGCTAATTTTCGAGCTCATATGAGGGAGATATGACTGTTTGAAGTCGGGCTGTCTATTTAAGGAAATTTACCTGGATTTAAGAGGGGTATTTTGGTATTTTCCCTACCTAATAAGATTTAAATCATTTTAAAAATTAATGAGGGGTCTAAACTGATTTGGTTCATTTTAACAATCCTTATTTATGATAAGGTTTTAGAAAAAGAATCCAAGAAGAGAAAAGAGGTGAAAAAGAGAAGAAAAGTCAAGGCGTTCATCAAGTTTCTTGCAAAATCAAAGGTATTTCGCCAAGGGTTTGATCCCTAAGAGGTATCACATAGCATTGATTTTCTTCACCCATGCTCCAATCATATTATATTCAATGAAATTTTGTTCTTGAAGTTAAAGTATTTGAGTTCTTGATGAGTTTTATTTAAGTTTATTTCTTACTCTTTATTGTTGAGGTTTTGATGAATTCTTTAGATGAGAGTTAGTGCTTCAAGGGTAGTTTTGAGTAGATTATGGTATAACAACGTTGGGTATTTGAATCTAAGTAAATGGGTAAGAAACCATTTGATTTTAGGCGAATTGGGGTTAGAAAATGAGGAAGACAATTCAAAAAGAAACTGGCACGCAAGTCCGCTTTGTGGACTTGCTCCCCAAGAGAGAAATTTCTCTCTCCACATCGCGGAAAGAATGTAGACTCCACTGTATCAAAACTTTTCCATGACCAAATATTATAATTCATCTCCACGTCGTGGACTTGCTCCCTATATAATCTTTTCAACCGTTTTTCATGATTCAATATATGAAACTCATTTAATCATCATGAAATCCTTTCTATCATAAATCTTAACCTTAAATTCATAATTTTTATTCAAGGTAGAGTTAATTCTTAAATCTAGAGATTTCTTTGAGTCTTTTCAAAAAGTCTTTTACAATCATTTTTAAAATTGTTTAAACACTAAAGAACTGAGCTTGAGGAAGAGTAGAGCTGAGTTTAATTTCTTTAAAATGATTTATGGGAACTAAGTATTCCCAAGAGTAAATGTTTTCACATTTAAGATGAGAGGAAACACCGATTTCCATAAGAGTTTTCATGAGTATTTTTAGTACCATCTCTTTTAAGAGAATGATTTTTGACTAATAATCTCAAATCATAGAAAGAGTTTTGTTTTTAAACATATGAGCTAGTGACATTATAGGAGTAGTATTGAGACCCGATATGGGGATGAGTTTTGATAATTCAATGTCTCCATAAACCATGTAGCCAACATAGGTAGAAAGGATCATACTTTTTAGATGATTCCTTAATGTTTTTTCACATAGACTAGTGGGAATCCACTTAGTAGTAGGTTCTATACCTTCCAAAGTATAAGATAGTTCTGGTAGTGTGGGCTAGACGTTGTATCATCACATAGCTCATAGTGATGGTTGTCTATCAGAGAATCTCCTACAACGTAATTGTATTTTTATATACAAAACTGAGTTTATATGTATTTTTTTCAATACAATGAGTTGCTATCTACTATTTTAAAAGCATTTCTTTATATTGAATCTTTATCGCTTCTTTATATTGAAATGAGTTGAATTGACTTGAGACGAGGTAAGTGTTTCTTCAGTTCTAGTTCAAGCTTATGTCTTGTGTTAGATTTCCCCTCACATGCTCGTATATTCAATGTATTGACTACATTTGACTTGCATCATTTTATGATGCAAATACAGGTAACCAGGATCATCATCCAATGCTTTGTTGATCCAGTTGAGCTTTAGAGTTTTTGGTGAGCCTCTGAAGGATCCCTTGTTTAATTTATCATTTTAGTCTTATTATTAGGATGTCTTTGTTATTGTCTAGACATCCATCTCGGTTAGTACGAGATTCATAGATAGTTAGACATTATTAGTTCATGTGTCCTTCCATTTCAGTTATTGAGGTCTGAAACTTGAGTTGCCACTTTGGCTAGTGAATGTTTCTTTAAATATTTCGAGTTAGTCATTTGATTAAAATCTTTCATTTTAGTTTATTCCATGTTAAGTAAGCCTTCTGCTAAGAGTTAGGCTAGGCCAAGGGTTTGCTTAGGACCAATGATGGTTCTCAAGTGTCGGCCACGTCCATGGTGTAGACTCGGGGCATGATAGACTTATAGATGGGGGTCTTAGAATCCATATCCCTAACCCGAACAAGATGATATATGCAAAGCTTAGAAATCATTTTTCTAGCCTTAAAACAAGAAACAAACTGGTTCTTAGGCATAGAATTTCCCCTTTATCACTCTATGGGTTCATTAGGAAATTAAAACATGACTATTCAAGTTCTACAATCTATAGTAGCATAACATAAATGCAACCAATCCATGAAAAGAATAACATCAAAATAAAACATATCAAGATCTACAAGATCAACATGACTGAATCTATGGGATAAGGAGACAGGGCACTTTCTATAGATTTCTTAGCCACAATAGATTCACCAATAGGAGAAGAGATAGAAAAAGTGTCTACCAATACATCCAAAATAATATCAAACCGCATAGTTACATATAGAGTCACAAAAGAGAAGGTAGAATTGGGATTAAGCAAAGCATACAAATCAATATGGAAGGCTTTCAACATACCAATAACCATATTAGGACAATCCTCCTGCTCATGATGAGTCTGAAATGCATAGAATCGATTTTTCTTTGGAGCACTAGAAACCGAACCACTTGGCAGAGCTTGACTACCTTATCTTTCCTTTTCTATAAGCGATAGAAAACCCCTTATATTATGACCACACTAACCACAACCAAAACAACCATCCGTATGACTAAGAATTTACCCTAATGCTTTCTTTCACAGTTAGCACAAGTAGATGATGAAGACCCGCCACTATTTCCTCCTTGAGGTTTAGGTTTAAACAACCTATATTTGTTGAATTTAGGAGGAGCATTGGAGGAAACTTGATCAGAAACCTTTGTCAAAAGTTAGAACGACCATGGCCATTAGACATCTAATGTGAAAAGTCACCATTACCGGTCTTCACCTCCTTGGACTTTTCCTTAAGTTTCTTCTCTTCGATTTGTTGTGCATGAACTATAAGGTGAGAAATGTCAATATCCTTAATAAGTAGGGACGTACGACATTCCTTAACAACCATTTCAGACACATCCAAAACAAACTTACTCATCCTTGCCCAAGGATTGGCAACAATAGTAGTAGCATATCGAGATAATTATATGAACTTTGAAGCATATTCCTTCATACTCATGTTTCCCTGACGAAGGTTGATGAATTCAAGTACCTTTGCCTCCCTTATCTCAAGGGGAAAGAACCTATCAAGAAAAGCAACCTTAGGCTTTTCCCACTCAAGAGGACCCATATCTACCACCCTCTATTCTTTTCGTTGGTGAACCATACTTGAGAAACACCCTCATAGTTGGTAAGCGACCAATTCCACCTTCTATACTAGCATCATTCCCATGATCATCAACACCTTATAAACTTTATCAATGAACTCTTGAGGATCTTCATCAACCTTGGAACCATGAAACTCTGAAGGATTCATTCTAGGTGAAGTCTTACACTCTAATTACCTCCGTACCCACATTTAAGCTCATAAGGACCACAACCTCCCTATTGTATTGAGTTATCATGGCTTGAGACAACACTTGAAAAGTGGCCTTAAACTCTTCATTAGTCACTTTTTCGACCAAAGGGCCGACCAGAACTTGAGGAGCTGCTCGTTCCACATTCTCTCCCACATTCCTTCTAGCATATGCCCTTCGAGTGGCCAAATCATGAAATCATTGAATAGGGATTAGGAGAGAGACATTATAGAGTTAAACTTTATCACACAACTTTAGAGTGATGAAAAGAGTGAAGTTTCCTCATAATCTTATTGCCTCTCATTCCTAAATGTGGCTCGCTTCACATTCATGAACAAGATTCTACTCGATATGGCTTATGAGGCTTCCTAGGATCTTTCCAAACCTTGTGCTTTGAATACAAAGTTTGTCATGACCCAAAGTATACACTAGATGCCACATGACGTATAAGACCCTGAGAGGGCCCTACACAAGTGGCTTAGCATAAATCATACAAGATAATATAAAACCAAAAGAGTTTAAGAGTAGCATTTTAGTAAAACAGTTTGAAAAAAAAGCATTAGAAGTCTAAACATATGTCTGAAAGCTATCTATTGCACCAATGGAGTGATTGAGACGTAACATATACATCACATACAATATCTAAAAAGAAAAGACATGAAAGCTATGAAAGAGTCTTAGTGGTTGGAAAATGAGGACTTACCAATCTTCAATATCAATATGAGATCACTAGCCATGAGTATGGGAGGTAGGAGTGTTGGACCCTATATTAGTGAAACAATATATACAAAAGTATGCATTGGTACCTGGAATGTACCAAGTATGATTGCAATGCATAAGAGTTATGAAATCATGTTATAAGGACTTTATGTGACATGAAATGACTAAGATAAATCATAAAATAACATGTTAGAAAATATAAGCCATCACCATGGTCAATGCAAGCTAAACATCTTTAAAACACATTTGAGATACTTTTAGGAAGTAACCTTAGTTCATTATTGTGGGAGATTTAACTTTAATTGAAATGGACCATGTGAGCTATAACATGGTATCCATTGTCTTGCCCACATTGAAAAGAGATATCCTTACTTGCCAAGGTAAGAACCATAAACTTCTTACTTAAGTTGATCTACTATTAGTTTGTCTAAGACAAACCTATGGTGGCACATAGTTATGGGACATGGGTAATCACCACTTGTCCACATGGTGCTAAGAATAAATCCCACTGAATAATCATTTGTCTTAGCTTGTCTTATCATTATGATACATGGTTAATCGCCACATGTCCTATAATCCATGGAAGTTCACATCAAATAACCAATCCAAGCTAGAATTCATTTTAATAGCTCCTTAATCCTGATTCATGTTAGGCTGAGAAACCTTTCAACCTTATGAATCTTTTATGTGTGAAAATCCTTTCAAAATCATGTTATGAGTAGTATGTGAGACATCGTTTCACAAAAACTACTACATCGATGCTTTATTCTCACAATAACCTTAAATCATTTTCATCAGCTTCATAAAAAATCATTCATATCTTCATAAAATTTATCTTTTAATAGTTCAAAAGCTTCATATTATGGTCAAATCTAGAAATCATGGGTCATGCATGGGTTCAAGAGATTCAAATTAAAAACATGTAATTATCTCAATTCATGCATAAATAGACATATAACAATCAATTAGATCAAAATTGAAAAGAACCCATGAGATTTAATAAAACCCTAACTTCAATTGGAGATTCTAACTTGTACAATTGGAGAATAGGAACCATATGGAGGAAAAGACTCCATAGGTGAATACTATTATACCTTGATGCCAAAATCTCACAATAAATGGTGAAATTTGATCTTGAAACCCTAGACTTCTTCTTCAAGCTTTAGAGAAAGAATTATTATGGAAGAACTTAGAGGGATTTGGGGAAGTTTGAAGAATGATTTAGAGTAGTTGGATTTTAGGATTACAAGACTTATATAGGGTCTAGGATAGTAGGTAAAATGACATAGTATAAGCACTAATAAATTAGGGAAAAGACCAAAAAGCCCTTAAAATAACTATCGAGTCCTTACTAACGGATCAAACCTACTGTCTTGGTCGACCGTAGGTAGAGTTCAAGGACTTGAATTTGGACCTTCAAATGACAGGACCCATGTACGATCCATAGGTCCATTTATGGATTGTACATAGAAATTATAGGTCCCAACTTTGACCCTCAAAATTTCACCAAGTGTGAGACTCACCTGCGAGTCTTATCTACAACTCGTATAATGAATGACAGACCATCTTGGTGAACCATAAAAAGGGTACTGGAACTTGAATTTTAAAAATTATTCAACCCTTCACTTATGGTTTCCACCTACGGCTCGTAAGAGCACCTACACACTGTAGGTTGGGACATTAGCTATGAAAGTTTTGCACTTTTCCTTCTTTTCAAATCCGAGGTGTTACAACTTCCTTGACACAAAAAGTATCTCCTTAACCTATTTATACTCTATGCTCCTGGAAATCAAAAACAAGCTTATCATATAAATAGGGAGAATATCCATTACAAATTTGATGAGTGTCAACGTTCCTTCCACATACATTATCTCTTCCATGTAGATAGTTTTCTTCCACTTCATTTCAAGACTTCGTTCAATACATCAATCGCTTTGTTTTTGAATCCCAAAGGTAAATTAATTTATTTGTTTGGAAGGGTAGAAATTTGACATATAAAAGCATTCTTTAGCAATTAATTTATGATATATTTCTTGACGACTTCCTACATAGGTAGATCAAGTCTGTGTTGATGCTCAAAATTGGGTTTTCAGTTCGGCATGAGTTGGACTTTGTGAAAACATATGCCTGGTGGGATCCCTATAGTATCAGTAATGGACCATCCAATGGCCCTCTTAAAGTGACTCAACATAGATGTCAATGCTTCTACTTTCATTTAATTTATATTGAAGTTATGATGACCGAAAAGGTGTTGTTGGTACCCAAAATAACATACCACAAGATAGAAGGAAGGGATTTTAGTTCTAATGTGGGACGTTCATCAATGGAAGGTCTGGCGGGTAGTGTTTCCTTATTCTTTAGATCCAGATCAAGTTTCATTGGCACATAAGTGTATTTTCCTATACTAGCAAGCATGCCAACCATCTCCACATACTCTGGAATGTCTTCTACATCAAAATTGATGTATAGTGCTGCTAACGCCTTAACACCCAATCTCTCTTTAATAGGTACTTCAAGGTGCTCTTCACTAGTTAGGCCTATGATTGAAACTACTTTGAGATCACTCTAATGATTTATCAACATACATACATTGAAAGTTACCTCTTCATTATTTAATCTAAACTTGATCTTCGCTTAATCTGGATCAATAAAAGACAATGTGGCAAGGAATGGTCACCCTAAGATGATGGGGATCTCAAATTCAACCTCATATTCAAGGATCACGAAATCTGTGAAATAAAAAAAATGCCTCAGATTTGACAAGAACGTCATGAAGATACCTATCAATTTTTCACTATACGATCTGCCATAATGCGCATTTAAGTCATTTTAGGAGCTCTTAAAACCAACTGTTATACTAGAAAAATTCAATGCCCCAATTGTGCATGATAATGTGAATGCTCCTGGATCCTTCTTTATATACACTAGAGAACTGGTGCATATGGCATTGCAATGTTGCAACTTATCTTCTCATTCAAAACTTGCATCCCTCATTTTAGTCACCAGATCTTTCATGAACTTAGGATGGCCGAACATCTTTTCCAATGCTTCTATCAAAGGGATATTAATTGAGAGTTGGTTTAATATTGTGATTAGCTTGCAATATTTTGCTTCCTCGGTATTTTAGCTAGTATCTATGGAGTGGGTGGAGGAGGTCAAGGCATTTAAATTGTGTTTTGAGTGGCTTCCTTACCCCCTACCTCGGTTCTATCTTTGGGTTCCCCTACATTTTATCCTCAGTAGGTTCAATTTCATTCGATTTCACCACTAGTAATGGCATTGCCAGATCCACAATTTGCTTACAACTTCCTGTAGTTACTGCCATGTAATGTCCATCATGTTTTGAATTTTTTATTGTATTATAGGAAAGTGTTTTTTTTTTGCATTGGTTTAAGGTTATGTGCATCTAATCTAACTGCTACTTAATTTTTTTTATGGTTGTAGCATGTGACTCCACCTTCTAATTCATATTAGATATGTCATTTAATATCTCTTTAATGTTCTCATTAAAAGTTTCAATTTTGTTAAATACATTGGAAATCATATCTTCATGCCTTGAGAAACATGATCCTCTATCGCAATTACTCGATAAAATATATGCACCACTCGTATCATTTCTGTACTTCTCTCCCATATTCTACTAACTTTCTCTATCTTGGACCCTATTTTGGTTGAAGTTATCATCCCCGTTGAAGTTATTTTACCAGTTGTAGTTGTTGTCCCATTTGCAGTGTTTGTCTCGATTGTAGTTTCGACCTTGATTTCCTTGACCTTCGTACCAATTATCCTTATTTGATGCTTGGGCATTGGTCCAAAAAACCTCCGTCTAATCATTAACACAGTAGAAATCCTCATCATAACCATAATGCTCATGTGTTTGTGCTCTTCCATGGTAACCTATTGCATTTACTTTCTCTAGACCATCATCTCTCTATTGTTTCATATAAAGGTTAAGCTTGGTTCTCATCTAGGATATGTCCTGAATTAGTTCCTCATTCATTCTCATAATGTATGTGGTTGAACCTATGACAAAAGTGCCCTTTGCTGTTTCAATGTACCTTGTGTGCGAAGCTCTATTGGTTTTTGTAAACCTATCAAGTATACCCGTTACTTCTTCAAAAGTGTTTTTCATGAATGCTCCCTAGTGATAGTGTCTACCACTTCCTTTCCCATATCATCTAATGCTCTAAAAAATATTTCTAGGAGTGCCTCGTCGGGTATATTGTTACTGGGCACTCTTGTCAACTTCTTAGTGCGCATCTCCAGGCAGTTCATTGAAGTTGTTGGATATCATCCTTTAGTTGTAACTTCTTTGATGGGGCAAAGTAGTTCTCCAAGAATGCCTCAGGTAATTCTTTCCATGTAGTAATTGAGTTATATGGGAGCTCAGATAGCCAAAGAGTTTCTTCTCCTTCCAGTGATAATGGAAATAATCTCAACCCTTCAACATCTTGTCCCAATCCTAGTCTATTTCCATTACTCTTTAAAACACTCATAAAGTTATTCAAATGTGCCTATGTGTCATTGGTTGTCTTGCCTGTGAATAGTCCTCTTCTATTTAGCATTTAGATCATGCTGCTAGTGATATCAATTTTTTCTACAGGAGGTAGTGGAGGTAAACACAATAGCATCAGTACTTCTGACATCTTCCTAATCCACACGATAATTATTCGAAATGCCAAACTTTAGTCTTTGTCTAGGTGGCCATTGTACTCTCAACATAGGCTGATTGTTATGAGCATTTTGGCGGGCATTCTCTTATTCAGCTTAGAGTCGTACTGCGAATTCTTCTTCTATTTCATGAACACTATTGTTTTCCATTCTTCTCAGAGTTTTTTGAATTTCAGGATCAAATGGAATCAAGGCTCTGCCATTAACTCGACGTATTGTGCATTCACTAGTGCACAACCTATTTAAACAAGAGAAACAAAAAAACCATAAATTAGGAAATACTAATAGTCAAATAACACAATCAATCTAATTTAAAAGCCTTATTCCATGGCAACGACGCCAAAATTTGATATACCTAAATTAAACCTCCTAAAAGAAGTATAAAGCATTTTTTGTTCAAATAAAGAACCTAAGACTGGTTAGGGTTGATCCCACGAGGAATATGGTTCAAACTTAGTTCAATTACTACTATTTGGGCTCTTAGTTGCATTGTTTTTGGAATGGGTGCTTTTCCTAGAAAGTAATGTCTGGAACTATTGCAAGTAGTAAGCAACAAAGTAACAATTACACGTGTTTTGAATCAGTAGAAGATGAAACTAGAGTTTTTTGTTCCTCATGAATTCATAAATAAGTAAGACCAGCTATTAGTAGCCTTTATAGATGTGACACATGCCAGATTGATAAGTTATTTATTACCTAAGTGGATGGTTGCCCAAATATATAAATTTCACCTCGCAACATGGTTATTTTATGAGTGTATTATTTACTAATCTTTACCTTTAATCCCAAATAAGTTATCCCGGGGTAAGTTCAAGCTATTAGATGAAGGTTGATAGCTTCGAACCTCTATTGTGTAATTCCTTTTCCCATTTGCTACCCCCTTGGTCAGGCAACTAAGAATAAGGTGAGTTCTAGCATAGTACTCCGTCAAAAAGCAATCAAAGCAAAGAGAAAAATATTACATGCATGCTCACCGTTCAAGGATTACTATGCATTAGGTCTACTTCATTAATTCTTCATGGTTCCCACAACCCTAGGTGTGGGTTTAGCTACTCATAATTATATGATCACAATCAATAATAATTAAAATGAAAGAAATCATGCACTTACGATATGAATATTGAAAACCCAAAATCTTGAATTGAAGTGCAAAGTAAAAACCAAAGATCAATGTGTAATATATCTCACCAATTCAAGAATAAATTAAAAGAGTTATTTACTTATAATTTTTGAACTGAAATGTGTATAAAACGGAAAACAAAACCTAGGAAAAGTATTTATAAACATAAAAACCCTATCCAAAATGATTTGGGAAAACTGGATTCAAAAACTTTTACAACCCAATATATGGATTGTATTATGTTATTTGGCTCGTGGGGTCCTCTCATAAATGGCAAGCAATGTAGTGTCAAGATTTTTTCCACGAACGAGATCTATCGTCTAAGGAAAATTCTACAATTTGTATAGTCCATCCGTAGGTCTTAACATCTTTTCTTTCCAACTCTCTGATTCTTAACCACGAGACTCTTTTTATGATTGAAAAACATTTCACGTCCGTCTGTTAACTCATGGACTTTCACTCCTCTTTTTTCATACCTTTAGTGCTCTTTCTATGATTCAGGTCTACAACTCGTGGATGTTTTTACGATCCATACTGCTTACTTGTACACATCAGATCCTGTTTCACCATTCTATGATTTTTCTTCTATAAGAGCATCTATGACTCGTGTGTAAGACTACGACTCATAAAATGACTCGTAGATGGCCAAAAATATACTACAACATGTGACTTCCAACACTTAGCCACTGGATACTATTTTCCCGTAAAACAACTACAAAATACATCAAATCTACTAAAATGAGATAGAAAACTTACAAAAAATACTAAGTTTTAAGCATCAAAAGTGTCATAAATGTACGCCACATCAATAAACATTTCCAATGTCCAGTTTCCACAATATTCATGGAGGCTTCTATTTAATTAGGTCTATTTACTCATTCAAGCACCATATATTATCCCTAATTTAGCTAAGTTCATATTTATATGTTCTATGTATAATTATTGTGATGATCTAAAAGATACGATAAGATTGATTTCAAGCTAGAAGAAACAAGGATAGACCTAAATATAGATTAAAACTCAAAACAAAACATTCTATATTGAAATGCTGCCAAACAAGTTGAAGAAGTGGAGTCCGTGGTGGGGTACTACACACCATGCATTGCCTTTCAGCCAGAGAAGTCTAAAACTTGGTTCTATGAAGAAATTTTATGAAATGGACTTGTGATGCACATACAAAAAGACTAGAGGAGTGACATAGACCTTGCGATATGGGCTACCCTTGTCTGTGATGGGATCTATACCATATACCCATTTTTATGTAACCAAATTTGACAAAGTAAAAAAGAGTACAATGGAATTAGGATTCTGATTCTACTATTATAAATACATCAGAAGAGCGATGTTTTTAGGGTTACACACTATCATTAGAACTTAGTTTTCATTATTCTTTGTTACAAACTACTTTATAGTTATTCTTAGGTTTAGTTACAACTTTCATAGAGGATTATTCTGATACAAACAAGATACACTTACAAGAGTTGTGTTGATCAAATGTTTTGTTTTTTTCTTTTCATCTTAATGTTCTTTAATTAGTATACTTAATTTTATTATCAATATTGCACTTAGTTGTGAGTGGCTAAATATCATAACTAGATTTATGAAACTTAGAGCAGGAGTAAGGATAATAGATTTTCTATATAATAAATTCTTCATATGAAGGGGTGATCATTGTGTATTAAGGTTCTTTTATAAAGATTTCTTATTTAATGGTTTCAAATATAAAGAACTCACCAATATTCTAATTTGTTTGACAAAAGAAGCTAAAATTAGGAAAAAGAATCATTGACATGGTTTTGGGGCTACTAACAACCATATAATATCTTGAGCTAGATATAAGATAACTAATCTAATTCATATGATGATGCAAAAATGAATTCGACACACAAGTGCCAGAAATCACTTAGGGTGAAATTATCTTAATTGGGTTGAGAGGCTTTAGGAGAATAAAAAATATATTAGTTTTGCATAATAAATATACCTGAATGAATTGAAAGTAAATTATCTTTTAGAATTCTGGTATCTAGGAACCATTATCTAGTTTGTCATTAAATTTTGATAATAAACTCAGTAGTATATTTTAGTTAATAAATCACCATTTAATACTCCCAACGGAAATAATATTCACCAGACTGAATTTTAGAGCATACATGAATTTAAATCAAGTCTAACTATGATTAACCATGCAAATTATCTTTCCCTCTTAATCTTCAATAGCCTAGAAGTGACTAAGTAACAACCACGTCACTCCTTACTCCAACAAGTTTGCACCTAGCATTTACATATTCACCTTTGAATTCACAAGTAAGTAATTCCAGCATGAAAAACTCATCAAAAGGTGCATAAAACAACATATCAAATACATGATTAGATCTTTTTTTAAAAAATCTAAATTCCATATTTTATCGATCCAAAAATCGTCACTACTGACCTAATCATGATTCTTCTATCAAATCTAGGTTATGTACATGTTTTCTAACCACAGTCTACCACTCATAAACTATAGCCTACTTGGGTGCAATGCTACTATTATGAAGTACACAGATCTTTGTCCCTTGGTTCTTTTCTAGCGAGGTTTAAGAAAATTTTGTGTAGATGAGGTTTGGAGGTGCATTTCTTGAGAGTCTTGGCTTTCTATTATGAATTTTAAACTAAAGTAAATGCTAGGGAACTTTTAGGAACGGCTAGTCAGTTTTAAATTTGGACTGTAAAAAAGGATAAATTCGTGAGCGTTGCTAGGTGGGGTGGAGCTCATTTTAACTCGACTACATATACCTATTTTTAAACTTGGCATTTTATTGAAGTTATTTTTAGTAATGACGAAGTCACTAATATTTAGTATTCATGTACATCCCCTAGAAAACAATACAAATTGTTAAGATCCTAATTGAATTTATTCAATCATGCTTAATTACTAGAGATGTACATAATGGAGAAGCCTATGGTTCTTTGTGCATATATGTGAATTTGATTGTGATTGTAAGAGTTGTGTTTTGATTCTAAGTCTTTAAGTTATTTTTTATTCCTAAAATTGAGTGTGCAGACTATTTCATATTATGAAGATACCTTTTTTATGATATATATATGTGTGTGATGTTATTATTTACCTTTGAGAAAGTATAGTCCATCTCTAAGGCTATGAAGTTAGAAGTTTGGTATTTATTGTATATCTTGCATGATGATCAAGAGGTGTACTTTGTTGTGAATAGTTATGTGGTCTAATTGTTGATTTCATTCCAAGTGGTGGCTTTCCTAGAATTGATTTAGTAATACAATCATTAATGCCTTCTTAAGGACGAACAAGAATCCAGGTTTGGAGTGGTGATGTTTAGATGAAAATGCACAAATTCAGCCATTAACTACCTCATATTTTAGTTTATTTAATTATTTTTGAATATTGATTATATTATTTTGGGCTCAGTATTTTTTTTTTATGTAGAGGATTAAAAGATTTGAGGATAAAATTTTTTGGAGGAAAATGAATTAAAGCTGAAAAAGTGAAAAGAAAAATGAAGACCTAAAAGTGAAGGGAGACAACACTTTGATATCTGTCTCTTCTTACATCTCAAATGAGGACCCAAACTATTTTTCAACCCATTCTGATCTCATTTTATTTCATCTAAAAATTTACCAATATAAGTAGTTCTTAAAATTTTTTTGAAGACATTTTTTAACCTACTCAAAGAGGAGAATACAAAATAAAAAGGCTTTGACCTACAAAATCGTGGAAGATCTTTGAGCCACCATGGAGACCAAAAATTTGTGGTCTTATCTTTTCTTTTTCTATATTAGTTAATTTTGTGATTTTCTTTTCGATTATCTATTGTAATTTCTTCATGTCTCTGTGGAGTTAAATTGTTTTTTAATGATTTTCCTTTTAGTATTACTTTGGTATACTCACAAATAAACCTTGATATTTTATTAATTGAATAAATAATTAGTATTAGATTAGGTAAGTTAATTGTTAATCATAAGCTTATATGGTTCGACATTCGATTGCATACAATTACTAATTGCTTGTACGATGATGTACACTTGCATTTGAACTTTTAGCACATCAAGGACACAACCTTAGTGATTTATGTCAGTTTAAATACTTTAATACACATCAGGATCTTGAATACGGTAATCTTACATATAGATTGCTAAGGGTACATTCCTGATACAAAAGACATCGTCACACAAAGAAGAAGAAGAGTTAGTCATAAATTGGTTTCTACCACCATGCCCTAGCCTTACGTTACTACAGCCGTCAGTGATGGAAATAATGTAGAGAGTATGTGGTAATCGTTATGGATAGAGGGAGCACTAGTTTATAGAGGTTAAGACCTAATCCGGTATGTCAATCAACCAACTGATGTACGAATGAAATCTATTCTTTATTAAATATTATTTATGATTTTACTTGGATCACAAGTAAACTTAGGCGGCAAATAAACTTAGGCCATAAGTAAGATATTATTATTTCATCATCCCACTTGGACCAATGACCATATACCATTGATATTTTGTAAACATTAGATGCACATACAAAAAATCTATTCTATAATTTCTATCATACATACCACAATATGCAAACTACCAATGCAAGTTATGGGGCATGTATACAATTTTATGCTACATTATTCCTTCCATATACTTCTATATTAAAAAATTTTCATGATAGGTTCATAAGCTATAAAAAATATAAATTATGGTCCACTATAATGCCTCATAGAAACTTATCTTGTAATATCTCAAAAAATAATGTCTAAGCCATTATGAGAAACAAGAGATTCATTAACGTATATCAACACTTATTAGAGCTCTGAGTGTCAAAACATCATAAATATGTCAATCATAAGTACAACCAAGAGCCATTCTTTGAACACATTCCTTAAATGTTTTTGGTTGTAAGCACTTTGTTAACATATCTGCATTCATAAAATTAGTTTTAAAATTCTTAAGTAACACTATTTGTTTCTCAACTTCTTCCTTGATAGTAAAGTACTTTAATTTCATATGTTTTGCACCGTTGGAGTATTTATCGTTCTTGGAGCAAAATATTGTTGCAATATTATCAAAATAAATTTTCAGCAGCTTGGTAATTGTCCCCAAGTAATGAAATAAAGTTTCAAAGCCATTATGCATGAATTGTGGCTTCATAACATGCCATAAGTTCTACTTCCGTTGTGGATGTAGCAATGTCAGATTGTTTAGCACTCTTCCACGAAATTGCTATTTCAGCTAATAGGAACAAATAACCAAACATGGACTTTCTAGTGTCAGAACATCCAGTAAAATCAGAATCTGAGTATCTAGTAAGTTCCAAATGATTGGATCTCCTATCTATGAACATGTAATTCTTCGTTCCTTTCAGGTACCTCAAGACTTTCTTTGCAACTTTCCAGTGATCAATTCCAGGGTTACTTTGATATCTTCCTAGCATTCTGACCGCAAACTAATATCCGAAATTGTGCAAGTTTGAACATATATCAAACTTCCAACAATAGATGATTAAGGAATTGATTCAATTTCCTTTCGCTCTACATCATTCTTTGGGAATTTCATGGCATTAAATTTGTCCCCTTTTTGAGGAAGAACTCCTGTTGAACAATTATTGATGTTTAATCTCTTTAAAACTCTTTTAATATAGCCTTTTAGAAAGTCCCAATAATCCTTGGGAGCTATCACTGAATATTTCTGTCCCTAACACATAGGATGCCTCACCCATATCTTTCATTTCAAAGTTCATATAGAGAAAGTCCTACATCTTAACGTAAAATGTCATCAATATATAGAACTAAAAATATAAACTTAATCCAACTAATACTTGGGTATATACATGGATCACCGATACTCTCCTTAAATTCAAAATATGTTTGGTATCATTAAACTTTATATACCATTGTCGTGAGGCTTGTCTGAGTCCATTTATTGACTTTTTTTTAGCTTAGATACCATTTGATCTTTTTCTTTGATTTTGAAACCCTCTGTTTGGTCCATAAAAACTTCCTATTCATGGTCTCTTTTTAGATAGGAAGTTTTTTCACATCCATTTGGTGTAACTCTAAATCATAATGAGCTACCAAAGCCAAAACAATTCTTAATGAGTCTTTCTTTGAGACCGGTAAAGAAGTATCTTTATAGTCAATGTCTCATTTTGTAGTATAAACCTTAGCAAAAAAGTCTAGATTTATATCGTTCAATATTACCATTTGAATAGTATCATTTGGTATTGAATACCCATATACACCCGAATCTTTTAGAACTTCCTAGAAATTCAACAAGATCCAAAACTTTATTGTATTCCATTAGTTTTAACTCTTTCTTCATGGCATAAATCCCTTTATCAGACACAGTGTTTTCTATGGCTTATGAATATGAAATTGGATCTTTATTAAGCCCAATGTTAAATTTGTCTCTTGCAAGTAAAAGACATAATCTTCTAGAATGACCGATTTACTTTCTCTTTGAGATTTTCTTATTGGGACACTGTTTGTGGCTCATTTTTGTCAAATACTTGTGAATTAATTCCTTCTTGAAGTGTTTAACCCAAGAAGGAACACCATTTGTAATTGGTGCGGAAGTAGGTACATTCATGGGCAATGGAATATTTACCTTTAACTGAATCCCGAGCACCCCATCGATATATAGAGGCCCTAGCACTTTGCTGTCAATTGAGGCCTCACATTCACGTGCCTAGACTCATGTTCATTCACCTAGCCTAGCTGTAACACCCAGTAGTTTAGTAGGCCAACTATGGCTAAGTGTGAGGGCAGTAAGAGCCAAGACTAACAACAACAACCAAGGCAAAAGGGTAAGGCCCAAGCCAAGGGCCAAGGCCACCCCAAACTTGGCAAGCACTGCCTTATCTGCATGACCATCACCACGTCCAGTGGTGAGGACCATGGCTCATGGAGTGGTCCATGGAGCTTGGGCAGTAGTTCCCTAAGGGCTGCCTAAAGTGGTCACATCACCACCAGGCGTTCCACAGCCAGTGGTGAAGAGCACGACCCTTGGGAAGGCTCGTGGTCATGCCTTAGACTTACGGGGGACATACCTTGTGTCCTAGCTACTAGAACATGGACCACAGGAAGGATTATGGCAAGTGGTGAGGACCACGACTCGTGGAACCTGTCGTGTTGCCTGACACAAGGCTTCCTAGTGAAGGTCGTTTTAGGAAATTCCTTTTTAAGTTAGATTTAAGTGAGGTCATTTTTCCCGGACTTTATACACATATATAAGCTATTTTAACATTTTTAACTCACCAATTAATTCATTATTTCCAAAACCCCCCAAAAGAATTCCAAGTTCATCCTCTGAAATATTTCTCTCTCTAGAACTTGAAGAAGTAGATAGAGTTGGTGCTAGGGTCAAGATCAAGCCTCCATTACTCAAGAAATTGTGGTCTTTGTAATCAAGGTATGATGGTTTATTTATCCATGGAGCCCCATGTTTTCCCCAGTTTAGAAGAAAAATTCCCCAATTCAAGTTAGAGTTTCTTCTAATGTTATGGGTATGGATCCAATTAAGTGGATTATGATTGTTTATGATAGAATTGATATAATTACATGGTTTTAGTATGAATTTACATGTACCCATGCCTAACCCATGTCTAGAAAGAGGAAGTTAATGTAATAGGGTTTTATGACATGAAATGGGAAATTGAGGATTTAGAGGTAATCTTCTAGGATTGATAAAATACATTGAATATCTCTTGATAGTTAAGTATATAGACACTAATTGAATGTGATTAATGCATGCATGATGAATCTCTGATTAGTAGTGATTGAGTTTGGGGTAATGTGACGAAGTATGTAATGAGTGAAGAGACATATTTAACTATCACAATAGTGAGAGATGTATCAAAATTGATTCTTAGCTATATGTACTAAAAAAATTCAAAACTTAAGCTAACAAATCAACCTAGAAAATCCAAATTCCAAACAAGTCAAAAGTATTTAAAGCAACAAGGTTAGTGATTTCATAAAACTTACCTTGCCGAGATGGAGAACGAAACCCTAAACACTAAGATAAATTCAAGTAGAATAAAAATGTATTCCATCTGATTTTGAAGAATTGTAGTGGTTGATGTCAATTGGTATTCAAATTCTTTGATTAATGCAAAAAAATAAAAACCATTTGTCTATCGAAATTTCGCCTATTTTAAAATTGAATGACTATTTTATGGTGATAGTGGGTTAGTTGAGGAGTTGGAAAATTAAGGGGGCAAGAATGCCGCCCATTTTTTTTATAATAGAGAGTCTTGATAATTGGGTATTTGTTTATATTTATATAATGATCAAAATAATATTTAAACTCTCATTTTTTTTTTAGTTTCACACATCAATTATTCATTATTCTATTTATTTAATTAAATTATTATTTAATTTATACTCAAACATACCTCAATAATTAATTATTGGGAGTCAAAGCTAGTTAATATTTGATATTTATATAAATTTTATGTATTTCTTTTCCAAGTTTTTTATTATTATATTATAATTTCAAAAACTTACACAAGAAAATAATAAAATAAAAGTTCCATGGGGCTTATTATCGGTATTTTCATATTTTAATTCATTTTTTTATATGAGCATGCATAAGTTGAGCATAAACAATGTAAAGTCATAAAAAATATTTTGAAAATAACGTAAACACGATATAATAAAATTGAAATATCCTAATGATCTGGTGATATGAGTCAATAATACCTAAGCGAAAGTAAATACAAGAGTACAACACCACATTATTTAGGAATAGGGAAAAAACTAATAAAAAGTAGAGTCAAAAGTTCAATTTTGCAGATCGGTCCATAGCTCACTCCAAAATTTTAAATAACAGAATTATCATTTTCATCGTATTCAGTTTATACACACATTCAAATATTTTCATATAAGTACAACAAGTGTTGTATGAATACAAAAATAAAGCATATCTAGTAAATATTATTGATGGAAATCATTGAAATAATGACGACGTTAGGTTGTTGAAAACACTCGTGTGAGTATTAACCTGAAATAAGTCTCTCCACCTATAAATAATCACTTAATAAAGACGCTATAACTCAATACATCAATTCTAATTTTCAGAATCAGCATATAAAAACAAAATAACATTTACAATGCCATGCTCAACAAAGTCATATAAGAATGAAATATAATAGTCATGCATATGTTACTAGTATACACATTAACTCCATGGTGGTGTTCAATTATTAATCACTCATGAAAGACCCACAAAGTTCATAGACCTGTCAGTAATCATTTTCATTGGGCTAACATCACTCTGTCTGAATCCATAGACAATGTGAAACTCATCTACATTATACAAAAAAATTCATATCACATCTAAATACCTCTA
Source organism: Solanum bulbocastanum (assembly GCA_037074985.1). Classification (NCBI taxonomy): domain Eukaryota; kingdom Viridiplantae; phylum Streptophyta; class Magnoliopsida; order Solanales; family Solanaceae; genus Solanum; species Solanum bulbocastanum. Next base: position 26,132,054 of record CM073600.1, read on the forward strand.
TATATGGACTCGTTGAAATTCTCAAATCATTGATTCAAGATTCTCTATAAACATTATTGATTGTGGTTAATTTTTATCGTTTAATAACATTACAACTTTAGTGTTCAAATGTGACTACCCATAGCCCAAAGAGGGAGGCCCAACAAATTTCAGAACTACCAGGTGTCACCCACGAGGGTCAACCATAACCCGTGGTTGGACCCACGCCACGTAGATGGGCCTCGTGGTTGGACATCCTTGAAACGCTGTATGATGCAGAACTATGGCCAAGACCCACACCCCGTGGATGGGTCCACTGTCTATGGTTTGGGTTCCGTAGGTCTAGACCCCAAAAATGCCAAACTCTCTGAACTCAACCACGGTTGACATGGACGGACTGTAGTTCAATCCACGGTCAATCAGTCATGGTCTCTGATTAATGTTTGAAAGACACTTCATCCAATTCTAAGCATTAACAGTCGTAAATAAGTAAAAACCCAACTACATGAGTTGGGGTCGATCCCACAGAGAGTAACTTTCTTTTGAATTCAAATATGAAAGTATGACAATGACCTTTTGAGCTGAAAAAGCAACACACTCAAGAGTTTAGGATTGAAATTCTAGGATGTAGTTACTAACTCACTTCACCACTCAAACCGAAACAATCAAATTATGAGGAAACCCTTGGGGGGTTGATAACCAACTATTGCATTCAACTTAATGGGTGAACATCATTACCAACAATGTCAATTTGTTATGGCTAGAATAGGCTATAAGTAAAAAAAAATTCTCTCGAACAATTACCTTATTTATGATGAATTCTCTCAAAATTCAACATCAGTAATAAGACGCCCAACCCACTTTCTCATCAAGTCTACTCTCTCGAGCTAGACACAAAAGTTGAATCTTGAGTTTCACTTTCTCAAGCTGAAACTGCAATGACCCACTACTAAGGATGATGCCAAATTATCACGTTGGTTTTATAGTTCTCTCTCGAGCAAGCACAAAACTATGAACTATATTGCACGAATCATGCAACAATGAATTTGAACCACAATAATAATTCAGATCCACTTCAAATTAACACCTCGATTCACTAATTGATGACATCCACTTAGTCAAATGCAATAATTTGTCACATTGTCAAGCCCCCAAGGTTAGGATTTTAGCCAACCATGGTAAAAATATGAAATTCAATGCCTTCCACGTTTTCCATAGCTGTGTAAATGAAATTCAAAAGTTCAAATTTACCAAAATCTTCTCTATTACAAAACTCTAATGAAAAAACCTTGCTAGAATCACTTGAAATCTACAATGGTTGTGTTTTTGCGCTCAATTATTTGTTCCTCCCATTTCTGAATACTTTCCCTCTCTTGAAAAAATCAATTTATACAAGTCTAATGTGAGGCTTTTTGGGACTAGCGGATCGTCCTTCCTGTCGTCTTACTTCTTCTTATCTTCTTAATCCAGCCACTATAAATTTAGGTGAGCTAGATCGGGATCGCCCTTTCATTCGGCGATTCACTTTTTTGTCCTTTTAAATCGCCCATCAACACTTATCTAGATTTTCATCAGGACTTTTGGCGACGAGGTCATCTTTCGCTGATGTGCTCGGCCACATTCTGAATGGAACTATTGCTCACTAAAGTTACCCCCAATCTAGTCGCAGAGTTCTGTAAATTTAGGCAATAGAGGAGCTCTTAGGCAACACGTCGAGGGATCTCAATGATCAATAGGCTTGCTTTTCTTCATTCTTTCCGCTTACTTCTTTCCTCTTTAACAATTGGTGTCCTTTCTTTATTCTTCAATCCATATTCTTGGAAGTCAAGGGTTTTACATCAAGTATTAGCGCAAACTAAGCATTTGAGGATACTAAATAATTGTAAATAAAGCCTTAAATGAGTCCAAATTTTGGACTCATCAACACCCCAAACTTAAGCTTTTGCTTGCTCTCATGTAAAACTCAAGTTCAGTAGTTCAAAAAGGATGTCTCAAATAGTGCTACATAAGACTTAATCATGAATGACTACAACAAGACTCAACTTACTCATGCGAGGATCAATTGTGCACTTAAAGGTTCAAGTTGCAACCCACCAGTATCAAAGATTCTCAAGTTCACAATACATGCTTCAAAAGCAAGTTCAAGCTCAACACAGGTACTCAAATGCCCTCACATAAAGATGATTCCATATCCACACACAATGGTTCAATAATTTATAGTTTCGGAATCACATATGACTCTCACACTCACAAAGATGAATACATGCATGACTTCACCCATAGGTTTGCCCTTATTTTCCAACCAACATTTGTTTCAGCTCACTCAAGATAAAAAAGGTCTTTTCAAGGCTTGTAACGGGGCTGAGTGCAAAGGTATGGTCACTTAGGCTTAGTGGTTGTTATCCTCATGAAATGTGGTATTAACAACACTTTCTTTCCTTTTCTTCAACATTTTTACCCATGCTCAAGAGTTACCCATTTATTCACTTCTCATGGAATGCTGGACATCCCATTTCTTTTGAACTTTCACAACATTATTTTTCAACTTTTTTTTTCGTTCTTTTTCTTTTTCATATTTTTTTTTTTGTATGGAGAGGTTCCATCTCTTTCATAACCATGGATCAATTGGGGGGCTTCTTTGTACTTCTTGATTTACCTTCTCCTTTCACCACATCCCCAATTTAGGCTTTTCTCCTAAGTTTGTTATTCAAACAAACCACACTTCATGAGGATTATGGGTGAATGGGTAAAGAGAGGTCTCATTTGCTCAATTTTCTTCCAAGAAAAGGATAGGTTCAAAGAGTTCCAAATAAAGTTCACACACTCACAAGGTAGTCCATAAAAGAGGTATAATGTCAAATTATTTAACTCTTTAATATTGTTGACTAAGATCATTTAGAGAGCTTGCATCACATAGCCAGCTGGACCAATGGGGCAAATTCTGGGTGTTGTCACAGAAAGTTCATGATAAGCTTATCACACAAGGCATTGGTACCAATATCAAACAAGACTCCACACTTTTGCTATTGTACAATGTTCATCACAAGAGACTCAATTCAATCACAAGCTAGTCACAACGAAATGCTAAAAGTTCACATATTATCTATGCACCTTCATTTGGCCTCATCTTAGCCATGCATTCATTTTTGTTCTAATAAGAGCACTATTCAAGTCATTGGTATTGATCATGATTGGTCACTTAAATTCATAACTTTTTTGAACAAGCAAGGGACTCACTGAACAAGCACCCCCCCCCCCCCCACCAAAAGTATTTAACATTGTCCCTAATGTGAGTAGAGGACAGAAAATACCAAAAAAAAAAAATTAAAATAAAAAGTAACAAATAAAGATAAAATATTGGTATGTAAACATGCAAATCAAGGTGACGAGGAATCTTCAATGGGTGCCCATTTGGCGAGAAACTGAAAGAGTCGCCAATGATTCAACAATGCGCCAAATGGTCCCAATATCGCCCTTATTTCCTATATGCAAAATGCACAAAAAGAAAAAAATGGCGGAGATGATGGAGATCACAGAATAGGGGCAGTGCATCACATAATGGACGTGCAATATCGTTGAACAATCATTTGGTTAGGCTATCAGCGTTGGCGCAGAAGGGCGGGGAAAATCGGGTCGCTAAAACACTTTGGTGAGTAGCCGAGTGATAAAGATGTCCCACTGAATGTTCCAATATCTCAACTAAATTTTTGAAGTCCAGCAGGCGGACTTTGTCGTGATTGCCAAGCGGGTTTGACGATCTGCCAACAACATCTTCATCTCGCACAATATTTTGCACCTGCAAAATCAACACACAATATTTTAATTAAAAACACATTGGTTGCCTCCCAACAATTGCCTTATTTAGTTTCGTAGAAAGACGTGGAAATACTTTTAAGCATCATCCAGATACACCACCTCAATCAGAGAAATATCTTGGCACTTACCAAAGTATAACTTCAAGCGTTGCCCATTCACTTTGAATGCATGTCCTTATTTTCCTTCAACTTCAATGGCACCATTTGCAAACACCCACATTTCTCTAAACAGTTCTGACCATTTGGATTTGAGCTTTCCCAGAAACAGTCTGAGTCTAGAGTTGTACAGTAGCACCCTATCTCCCACTCCTCTTGAGGATTTTAGAATCATGCCATTTCTTCATCTTTTCCTTGTTAAGAGCTGAACTTTTATAAGCCTTGAACTTGAATTCATCCAACTCATTTAACTGATCTACTCTCTTTTGAAGTCATTTCCCAGTCCATATGTAGAGCTTTCAATGCCTATGATGCTTTGTGTTACAATTCAACTAGTAGATGGCAAGATTTTTCAAAATCTAGCTGATATGGAAACATAACGATTGGTATTTTATATGCAGTGTGATATGCCCATAGCGTGTTATTAAGCTTTCAAGGCCAATCAGTCCTATTTTCATTCACTGTCTTGGCGAAAATACTCTTGATCTCTTGGTTTGACACTTCAACTTGGCCACTTTTTTGGGAATGACACAGAGTCACCACTTTCTGTTTCACTCCATATTTGCTCAATCCAGATGTAAAATACTTGTTGCAAAAATGGGATCTCCCATCACTAATAATAGCCCGAGGAGTAACAAATCTAGCCAAGATATAGCGTTTCTGAAATTGAACAACACTTTTCTCTTCATTGTTTTTGGAAGTGCAACAGCCTCCACCCATTTAGAAACAAAATCTACGGCCACCAAAATATACTTTTTACCAAACGAACTCACAAATGCGCCCATGAAATCTATTCCCCAAACATCAAATAACTCAACTTCTAAAAAGGGCAGAAGAGGCAACTCGTGTCTTTTGGACACTCAACCTTGTTTCTGACATTAAGTGCACTTCTTAACAAACAGATGAGCATATTTGTAGAGGGACAGCCAGTTGTAGCCACTTTCAAGGACTTTAGCAGCTATACGTGCACCACCATGATGACCCCCAACCGGTGAAGCATGACAAGCATGGAGATTTTCGACAACTTCTTTTTCCAGAGCACATCTTCTAATGATATGGTCTGCACACTCTCTCAATAAATATGGTTCATCCCAGAAGTCTTTCTTAATATCGATCAAGAACCTCTTTTGTTGGTAGAAGTTTAGTTGTTCTGGCATTAATCCACACACTACGTAATTGGCAAAAATCAGCATACCAAAGAGGTTGTTTGAGAATTACGTGAATACATGTTCATTGGGAAAGGAATCAACTATGTTGATCTCTAGCCTATCATTTTCTCAACCTTCCAATCTTGATAAGTGGTCAGCCACTTGATTTTCACAACCTCTCCTATCTTTGACTTTAAAGTTGAATTCTTGCAATAGTAGCACCCACCTTATTAATCTTGGCTTGGCATACTTTTTTCCATCATATAACGCAGTGTAGCATGATCTGTGTGAACAACAACTTTAGTACCTAGCAAGTATGCCCGGAACATCTCAAACACATATACCTAGTCGTAACATAAGGTATTCGACCTTGAAGAGGTCTTATAAAAGCCTCATAGTCATTTATTGAATTCAATAATGAAAATAATACGGAATTAAAACTTTATGTTTAAAATCATACAATCCAAAATAATCAATACTTATAGAAAACTTTCAAAAGACACTGCGGAAGACTAAGTCTCACATGGCCATCTTAGACAAAACTTTTACAATATAGGGTCACAGCCCTTTACAATCAAAGTCTTAACTATAGTCTAAAAATAAGAAAGAACTAGAAAACAAAAAGAGTCCTTGTCCTCGTCTTATGAGGACAAACCAAGTCTTGGAGGAAAACTTTATCCAAGCACTTCAAACCTAGCTAGAGCCAATCACTTGCCAAAACCTATACCTGTAGTAAAAGTACGAAATATGGGCTTAAAGTACACAAAGTGTGATGACCATGCAAAAACATGCTTTAAAAGGGACATTTTGGTTGGAAACCATGCATTGTGCTACTTTTGGAAATATCATGTACAATAGAATAGGAGATATACTATACAAGTTTAATCATCATTCAAGTCATAATACCACATTTAGACAATATCATCATGTAAATCATTACCTTTACCTTAGACCTTTACTGCAAGTAACTCTCATGCTATACCTTGTGAAATGTATGGATAGTGTCCCATACCACCATCCACACATAGGATTACATTAAGATGACCAAAAAGTGAACTTTCCATCCATTCCTTTTCACCTTTACACCATATCCATATAATAGAGACATAACATTTCACAAGGAATGAAAAGGGAAAAAAACTCATAAGACAACCCAAGTATGGCATTCAAATCACATTAATCATTTATGAGTCAACATTATTCAATTGTTTCATTTAGAGGATTTTCATACATTAGTCATTAATATTTAGAGAACTAACTAAGATCCTATCAAATCCCACTAGTGCAATGCATAGATGGCATCTCGTACTACTACCTACACTTCATAGAACCTCTCAAGAACCATAATGCACATCTCACATGATGGGAATAAGCATTTAATGGACATAAACCATGCAAGCTAAACATGGAATCTGGTGTGATATAGCCCCACACTATAAAGAGGTGTTACACTTGCCTAAGGTAATACAGTAACCTTAGCTTGGATGAATCCTTAGCTTGGATAAAATCCGCTAGCTAATATCCTATATGGGCACATAGTTATGAGATAGGAAGATGTTCCTTGAAACTCTAACCTAACATTAGGAGAGTTTCCATCGAACCATATTCGGTTGATGCTTAGCCTACATTCCCATAGATTAATTCATTCACATTACATTAGTATACTACGGAGGAATTCCATAAGCCTATCGACCCATGATATATCACTACCAAGGAAGGAATGCTTTAAGCCTATCGAACCATGGTACATTCAAGGATAGCTCTAGGTTCCTCATTAATAGAATTCCACTAGCCTATCGATTCATGGCCCCTCATTTCATTCTTATACTCATGAAAGGAATGCTACAAGCATATCGATTCATGGTACATTGACTCATTAAGAAAGGAATACCACTAGCCTATCGATTCTAGAGTCTTCATTACATTAGATCATTTATGAAAATAATGCCTAAAGCCTATCAATTCATAGCCATCTAGTTAAGACACATTCATCACTCATAAATGAAAGGAATGCCATAGCCTATCGATTCATATGCATTAAGTCAAGACACATTCATTAATCAAGAAAGGATGCCTAAGCCTGCCAATCCAAGATATACCATATATAGAGGAAAACATTTCACATTACATCATCATCAACATGAGTGTGAAATTGAGAATTAGCCTTTCAATAAAAACACAATTACCTTCAAGACTTGATCACCTCAACCTCATTGAGTTCACATTCATATACTTAGTAAGTAAATACCTCCACCTTTCAAGTGGATCAGCATCTCTAGCACAATTCTACTTCAATATGTAATTTAGTCAAAACTTGCCTTCAAGGACATAAATCTCAAATCATCAACACACCAACAATTTACCATAATTAAGGCATAGATAATGACACAATGCAATAGACCAAAGCAATTTAGACATATTTCAATCATAATCCTTCATAATCAACAAACCCATTTCATAAAGGCACAAATTAGGAATTGAGAGAAATCATGGGTTCATAGAAAATTTGAATCATAAATCACCAATTAAACATCAATACAATCAATATATGACATTAGAAACCATTTTGAAATTGTTTGGGGAAAGAACCCATGTGATTGAGTAAAACCCTTGGGTTTTCATTAACTTTGAAAACTTTGAAAACATCTTCGAAATTGACTCTAGGGTGAAAACTAACCTACAATAAAGGATTAACATACCTTTACTAAGATTCCCCAAGAAATTTATGAAGAAACTACTTGAATCCAAGCCCTAGCTCCCACTTTTTCTTCTTCCTTTAGTTACAGAGAGAAATATTGAAAGAGGAAGAACTTTGGGGTTTTAATTTGGGTGTTTTCGATAAAGGAATAAATGAAGTGTTTTAAGACTTGAATATATTTTATATTTATGATGTAGACAATTTAAAATCAACACCACATAATAAGACATTAAATCAAAATTACTGAAAAACCCTTAAATTGGGTAGCCCCGTCAGGGACCAAGTACACTTCTACGGATCATGAAAGGGGACCACGGCCCGTGGTGGTACTCGTGGTCTTCTTGGGCAGTGTATCCTTTTCCTTGCCAAGCCCCAAGATGCTAAGGCATCTTCACGGCCACATCTATGGTCTGTGTTCAAGACCACTGGCCATGGAGTGGTCCGTGAAGTTTAGGCAGTTGCTTGGCCAAAGTGCCTAGCCTCCCATGCCACCAAGTGACCTTAGAGGCCACTTCTATGGACCGTGGTCAAGGTCAGTGACTGTGAAGTGGTCCGTGGACTTGGGACAGTGCTTGGCCAAGGTTAGGAAGCCTTGGCCTTTGGCTTAGGCCTTGCCCCCTTTGATTGGCATTTTCCCTTCCAACCTTTAACCAACATTAGAAAAGGTATTTCCACTACAGAGTCTATCACGTACCTTGACGTTAACTCACTAAATTCCATTAATTAACACTCGGGAAAATATTACACAACATGAAATCTCATTACAAACCCAACACAAAGTCCATAGGCTCTAGTTTCACTTATTCGTTTTTAGGGTAGTTACATTATCCCCCATATAGGAACATTCGTCCTTGAATGACACTTTAAACACATTAAAGGGTAACGACTCAAGACTAGCGGCCCCTAATCATAACACATCAATATAAATGCATGAACATAGGAGCAAACATCAAATCCACATTAAAAAAGGCTTAACGCAAACAAGAAGTTAGGAACTACATCCAAAATGTCATTATGCATCAATTTCACATTTCTCATATCATTAGAGGAACTTCCTTCTCCCATTCTCATCATTCTTATTACAACATCATAAAGCAATTTATGTAACTCTTTTCAATAAAACATTTAAGCATGCTCAGCAAGTCAACTCATGAAGTATTTAAGCAACTCATTATAGATGCATATTAACATGAGGAACACAATCATGAAAAATTCCTTTTTTTTTTCTCATATGAACATAAACTTTATCAAAACATGCATATCATAAGGAGACCATGGAAACTCATATTCACACAATACTCCACAACATGAAACAAGCTACTAGGAACAGTTGTTCTCAAGCTTATATAAGAATAGACGGAAAGAGATAAGGATATCAAAATTCACTACAAACTTCTTTTCAATATACCATCCCCTACGTAGGAGAAAACCCAACTAAGGATAACATGAACAACAATACAAAGAACCTCATCATAACAAAAAGGAACTATAACTTCTCGGTACCTACATCTAGATTAGCTCCTTTGTCCTTGTTAGCTTCAAGAGCATAGAAATGGTTCTTCTTTGGAGCATTAGGATCGGGGCCAACATAAGAAGATTGTTTGGCCTCCCTTCGTCTAGCCATAAGAGTAGAACGATTTCTCACTTGGTGATCATGCTATCCATAACCATATCACCCACTAGTACACGCTCGGCACTTCCCATGATGCCTATTCCCACAAGTGGTGCAAAGAGGTTTAGAAAATTGAGATCCTCCACCTTTCTCCTCATTGTCCTTAGGAGCAGTTGAAGAATCTTGGTTAGGAGCTCTCTTCTTGAACCTATGTTGACCTTGCGGATCATATCAATACCTATTCAACTCCCTACCCTTCCTCTTAAGTTTGGACTTTTCAATAGACTGTGAATACACCATAAGTCTAGAAATGTCCATATCATTATGGAGCATCGTCGTACGACACTCTTCCTCAACTAGGTCGAATATACCCATTACATACATACTCATCTCATCCCTAGGTTAGGACACCAAGGATGGAGCACACTTAGACAAGAGAGTAAATTTCAAGGAGTACTCTTCCACACTCATGTTACCTTGCTTAAGATTGATAAACTCCTCAACCTTACATTCCCTCTTCTCACGGGGAAAGTACATGCCAAGGAAGCTCTCTTAAACTCCTCCCATTCTATCGAACCTGCTTCTAATGGCCTATTGTTTTTCCATTGAGTGAACCACACTTGGGCCACATCCTTCAATTGATAGGAAGCCAACTCCTCTTTCTCCCTAGAAGATACCCCATAGCATTGACAATCTTATATACCTCATCCAAAAATTCTTGGGGATCCTCTCCCACTCTATAATCAAGAAATATTGGATGATTAATCCTCACCAAGTTTCTCAACCTTGAGGCCATGGTACTCTCATTAATATTTACCCTAGGGTTAGAAAAGCTGCCCTAAACTCTTCATTGGTCATGGCCGGGGGATCCACTGGAACTTGATTCTCTTGAGGCACTTGGTCACCTTGAAGACCTTGGGGAGGAACTCCCTCATTCCCTATCTCCTCTTCAATCCTTTTTGCGTTAGCCCTTGTATTCATATGCTATAAACACAAGAGAAGGGTTAGGAAAAGGACATCTATAAAACTAAACTTTAAGGCACAACTTCAAGAATATGAAAGAAGTGTAACCTTGTAAAGTCCTATAGCCTCTCGCTCATAGATGTGTCGCGACTCACACCGATGAATAAGATTCTACTAGATGTGGCTTTTGATACTTTGATCCTAAAAACCACTTCCAAAATCTTATGATATGATACCATGTTTGTCACGACCCGAGAGCACCCCCTAGTCGTAACATGGCATATTTGACCATGAAGAGGTCTTATACATGCCTCATAGTCATTCATTGTATTCAATAATGAAATAGTACGAAATTATAACTTTATATTTAAAATCATACAATCCAAAACATTCAATACTGATAGAAAACTTTCAAAAGACACAGCGGAAGACTAAGTCTCACATGGCCATCTTAGACAAAACTTTAACAAGATAGGGTAACAGCCCTTTACAATCAAAGTCTTAACAATAGTCTTAAAATAAGAAATAATTAGAAAACAATAAGAGTCCTTGTCCTCGGCCTATAAGGACATACCAAGTCTTGGAGGAAAACTCTATCCAAGCACTTCAATCCTTGCTAGAACCAATCACTCTCTGGAACCTACACTTGTAGTAATAATAAGAAAACATGGGTTAACATACAAATTGTGCTATGTATGACGACCATGCAAAAACATGCTTTAAAAGAGACATTTTGGTTGGAAACCATGTATTTTGCCACTTTTGGAAACATCACGTACAATAGCATAAGAGAAATACTATACAAGTTTAATCATCATCAAGTCATAATACCACATTTAGACAATATCATCATGAAAATCATTACCTTTACCTTAGACCTTCACTTCAATTAAACCTCATGCTATACCTTGTGCAATGGATCTATAGCATACCATACCACCATCCACACCAAGGCACAACATTAAGATCACTAAAAAGTGAACTTACAATCTATTCCTTTTCACCTTTACACCATATCCATATAAAAGAGACATAACATTGCATAAGGCATAACAAGGGAAAATAACTCATAATATAACCCAAGTATGGCATGCAAATCACTTAAGCATTTATGTGTCAATATTCTTCAATTGTTTCATTTTGAGGATATTCCTACATTAGTCACTAAGACATAGAGAACTCACTATGATCTTATTAAATCCTACTAGTGCAATGCATAGATGGCATCCCATACTACTACCTACATTTCATTGAACCTCTTAAGAAACCATAATGCACATCTCACATGGTGGGAATAAGCGATTAACTGACATAGACCATGCAAACTAGACATGGAATCCAGTGTGATATAACCCCACACCGTAAAGTGGTGTTCTATTTGCCTAAGGTAGAATGGTAACATTAGGTCTGACGAATCCTTAGCTTGGATGAAATTCACTGGCTGATATACTATATGGGCACATAGTTATGGGATAGGAAGATGTTCCTTGGAACTCTAACCTAACATTGGGAGAGTTTCCATCTAACCATATTCGCTCAGTTCTTAGCCTACATTCCCAGAGATTAATTCATTCACATTACATTAGTATACTAGGGAGGAATGCCATAAGCCTATCGACCCATGATACATCATTACCAAGGAAGGAATGCTATAAGCCTATCGATCCATGGTACATTTAAGGATAGCTCTATGGTCTTCATGAAAAGAATGCCAATAGCCTATTGATTCATGGCCCCTCATGTCATTCTTATACTTATCAAAGCAATGCTACTAGCCTATTGATTCATGGTACATTGACTCAATAAGTAAGGAATGCCACTGGCCTATCGATTCTAGAGTCTTCATTACATTAGATCATTTATGAAAATAATGCCTAAAGCCTATCAATTCATTGCCATCAAGTAAAGACACATTCATAACTCATATATGAAAGGAATGCCATAGCATATCGATTCATATGCAACAAGTCGAGACAAATTTATTAATCAAGAATGGATGTCTAACCAAGCCAATCCAGGATATACCATATATAGAAGACAACACTTCACATTACATCATCATCAACATTAGTGTGAAATTGAGAATTAGACTTTCAATAACAACACAATTACCTTCAATACATGGTCACCTCAACCTCATTGAATTCACATTCATATACTTATTAAGTAAATACCTCCACCTTTCAGGTGGATCAATATCTCTAGCACAATTCTACTTCAACGTGTAATTTAGTCAAAACTTGCCTTCAAGGACATAAATCTCAAATCATCAACAAACCAACAATTTATCATAATTAAGGCATAGATAATGATACAATTCAATATCCCAAAGAAATTTAAACATATTTCAATCATAGGCCTTTATAATCAACAAACCCACTTCTTAAAGGCACAAGTTAGGAATTGAGAGAAATCATGGGTTCATGGAATATTTTCATCATAAATCACCAATTTAACATCAATACAATAAATATATGACATTAGAAACCATTTTAAATCATTTGGAGAAAGAACCCATGAGATTGAGTAAAACCCTTGGTTTTTCATGAACTATGAAAACTTTGAAAACTTCTTTGAAATTGACTCTAGCGTGAAAAATAACCCTAGATGAAGGATCACCATACCTTTACTAAGATTCCCCAAGAAATTTGATGAATAAACCTCTTTGAATCCAAACCCTAGCTCCCACTTCTTCTTCTTCCTTGAGTTAAAGAAAGAAATATTGAGAGAGAAAGAACATTGGGGTTTTGATTTGGGTGTTTTGAATAAAGGAGTAAATGAAGTATTTTAAGACTTGAAAATATTTATATTTGTGATATAAATGATTTAAAGTCAACTCCACATAATAAAACATTAAATCAAAATTACTTAGAAACCCTTTACTTGGATGCCCCGTCAGGAACCAAGTTTACTTCTATGGATCATGAAAGGGGAGCCAACCCGTGGTGGTGCCCATGGTCCTCTTGGGTAGTGTTTCCTTTTCCTTGACAAGATCCAATATGCTAAGGCATCTTCACGGCCACTTCTACAGTCCATGGTCAAGACCACTAATGGTGGAGTGGTCCGTGAAATTGGAGCAGTGTCTTGGCCAAAGTGCCTAGCCGCCCATGCCACCAATTGACCTTCATGGCCACTTCAACGGACTGTGTTCAATCCAACTGATCGTGAAGTGGTCGGTGGACTTGGGACAGTGCTTGGCCAAGGTTGGGCAGCCTTTGCCTTTGGCTTAGGCCTTGTCCCCTTGGCTTGGCATTTTCCCTTCCAACCCTTAACTAACATTAAAATACACTACGTCTATCACTTACCTTGACGTTGACTCACTAAAATCCATCAACAAGGCTTGGTAAAACATTATATGACATGAAATCTCATTACAAACCCAACACAAAGTCCAGTGGCTCTAGTTTCACTTATTCGTTTTTAGGGTCTTTACAAAATTTATCTCCAGATATCTTTAAGAAACTTGTCCTAAGTTTGCTAAACATGCTTCAAAAGTGTCACCCACAACTGACAAGTCATCCATGAATACCTCCATTCAATCCTCCACCATGTCAACTAAAATAGATATCATGCAATGTTGAAATGTTGTCGGAGCATTACATAACCCGAACGACATCCGTTTTAAGGCAAAAGTTCCATATGGGCGGGTGAAGGTGGTTTTCTCTTGGTCCTCTGGAGCAATGGAGATTTGGTTATAATCGGAATACCCATCCAAGAAGCAATATCAACATCTCTCTGAAAGTCAATCAAGCATTTGATCCTTGAAAGGCATGTGAAAGTGATCCTTTTCAGTCCATGAGTTTAACTTCCGATAATCCATGTATACTAGCCATCCGGTCACCGATCTCATAGATATAAGCTCCCCCTTTTCATTTGGGGCTACTGTGATGCCTCTCTTTTTCGTTACATATTGCACCGGACTTACCTATTTGTTATCTACAATAGGATAGATCACACCTGCGTCAAACCACTTTATTATCTCCTTTTTTAGCACCTCCTACATTGGTGCGTTCAATCTCTCCTGATGTTCAAAACTCGGTTTACAATCACTATCAAGCTGAATTATGTGAGTGCAAATGCTGGGAGGACTGCCCACTATTTCAGCAATAGTACAACCTATAGCTTTGATATGCCTTCTCAACACCTCAATGAGCAATTTTACCTACCATTCAAGCAAGTTAGTTGCAATGATCACCGGTAAGGTGTTATTTGCCCCCAAGAAAGCATATCAGAGATAGGATGGAAGTACTTTCAACTCCATATTTGGTGGTTCTTCTGTTGATGGCTTTGCGGGAGGACTTTCTCAATTTTTTTTACATCAATGTCCTACTTCAATGGAGTCTTTGAATACAACCCCCCCATGCCTGGAAGAGCAGCTACTACCTCTTCGTAGCCTTGAATTTTGAACTCATCATAGTTAGCAAGCACAACTTCAAGTGATTCACTCATACACATCAAATGGCTCACACTAGCCACCGCCTCATAAATAACATCAATAGTGGAAACCACGTGAATATCACTTGGGTGTTTCATTGACGTACAAGCATTAAAGGTTACTTTATCTTCGTTCACTCGAAACTTCAATTCTCAGTTTTCAATATATACCAATGCTCTCCTGGTTGCCAAGAATGGTCTTCCCAAAATGATAGGAATTTCAATATATATTTCACAATCGAGAATGACAAAATCAGCTGGGAAAATGAATTGGTCAACCTTTACCAAGATGTCATATAGTATCCCTACAGGATATTTAATCGGTACTCAATCAAAAGTCTCATTGTTGTGGCTTTCAGTTCACCCAACCTAAGTTGTTTATAGATTGCATATGGCATTAGGTTGATGCTTGCTCCCAAATCGCATAAGGCTTTAGAAAATCAGAACATGCCAATGGTGCAAGGAATGGTGAATGCTCTGGAATCTTCTTCCTTTTAGATCAGCTCCTTAGTCATAATTGCACTACAACTATGAGAAACTTCGATCATCTCAAAATCCAAGTTCATTTTCTTTGTGACTAACTCCTTCATGAACTTGGCATATCCCGACTTTTCCAAAAACTCTTCCACTAGAGGGAGATTAATTGATAATGTCTTGAATACTGATAAAAAGTTCTTGAACTTCTCATTCTCATTCATTTTCTTGAGACTTTGGGTAAACAGAGGAGATATTTTGGGTAAAGGTTGCTTAACTTTTGGGATTAGGTTGTGTTTCTCCTCATCTTTTTATGGCCCTTAGAAAATGCTTTGATGGATGGGTATTTCTTATTCCACCATACCTTTGACTTCTTCATGCATTTGAGCTTCTTCATTGCCCGTCAAATCACCTATTGCTACCTTCCCGCTATGAGTAACCACAGCCAGACTTGTATCATCATCTTTCATTGTCATTTTTTATTTCAACTGTGCTGAAAGAAACTAAACTGACCTTCAAGTATCTTAATTACATCTGCGTGAGAGTTCACTTAATTCTTCAATGATGAAAAATCAACTTTCATCCCTTTTAAGAAATCATCTGAACTTTCAACTTCATCAAGGATGTCTGACAACAAATCATTCACCAGAGGACTACTTGCACTCCCTTTTGACATTGGGCTCTCACTCAATTGACTATGGTCCTCTTTGTTGTCATCCTCCCTTTTCCAATAATCACTTTGTTAAGTCCAATCTTGATAGTATCTTCTTCGCTCTTCCCCCATGTGATAGTTCCAACATTGATTTCCAGCACGCTGTAAATAGCACGGGTGGAAACCCTCCTTATATCTCTTTAAATTCCAACCTTGATTCTCCCACGGCTTTGAATAACCAGAGAAAGAACCCTCTGCAACTCTAAACACTCCACTTGTTCCCTTGGGCTTTCCCACATTCTCCAACATATGCCCTTGTAGTAGCTCTATTTGGTTTAACATCTTCTTGATGTTTGATGTTTGCGTAATCAAAACACAACTTCCAATTCAAGTGTCTACGATTCTAAAAGAGTAAAATAACCTAACCAAATGGATTGGGGTCGATTCCCAAGGGAGCGGTTCCTGAAATTAATAGTTAAGCGCAAAAAGTGCTAAAGTTAAGCGAAAAACATTATCGAGTATAAACATACTAAATAAAAAAGGGATGATGCAACCATAAATTATCAATGGGGATTTGTAGTCCAGTAACAACTAGAAAATATTTAAAATATAAGAAAGTGAGATAGAGAGACAGCATTCTTGGGATGTAATAGGAATACTGGATAGATTAGACTATCGGGTACATGCTTTTGATAGTAAATTTGTGAACATTTGTGACTAGGAAAGATTATAGTAGGGGTAAATTCTCTCTCGACCATCTTAGCCTGAATCAAGTCAGTTCTTCTCGAACACGGAGTTGTTGCTTTAGGCATAACCTCTGCCTTAGCCCATTCACTCTCTCGAGAAAAATGTTTGGGAGAAGAACTAGGATTCACTCTCTCAAGCTGAACCCATGTCGACCTAATACCACTAGCTATCAATTTAGTAGTCATAGTTTTACAACCTCTCTCTCTCGCAATCCGAAAACACTACGATGAAATCATATTTGCAACTACAATTCCATTAAGTTCATACACAACTACTAAATGAAATCACATTTAAACAACAAATAAACTATCAACAAGCAAGACCCAACAAATAATCTAACCCATATTCATAAAATCACACCCCAAGAATTGGGTTTTAGCTAGACATGAAAAAGAGATAAATATCGATACCAAAGGTGTTACCATCAAATGAGTACCACAAATAATGTCTTTAAACATGTCAAGGATGAAGATTCTTGAAGATCCACTTCCAATTTCTTTGAGTTGAAACCCTTTGAATCTTCAAGGCTCAAAAACAATGTCTCCCAAAAGTGTAAAAATTGTTCTATTCTAAAACTCAGTTCCCTAATAGCTTAATACTAAGAAACATATTTAAGAGGGTATTTATAGCTGTCAAAAAGTGTTTTGTGAATGATCCACTCAGCGAAGTTGGTCTGGTACCTCGCCTTTTAGCTTTTGCCTTCAGCATCTTTGCATTCTGAATCATTAGGCGATATGGTGATGCTTCGTGGAATTGCTCGGCAATTTGCCGACTGCTCCCTTTCCTTACAGACATGACCTTTTTCTTCAGGGATACACCAATTAGAACATTAGGCATGGTTGAAGGCCTTTCGGCGACACGCCTAATGGATTAGGCGATCGTCAAGCCGTCTTCTCTTCCTTCTTTTAGCCACTTTATTCCTTTTCGCTCGATAACGTCCATGCTTTATCTCTTAACTCAAATGCTTGAAAATTAAGGATTTTCATCAAATATAGAGACAAAATATGCATTTGAGGAAACTAATTCTATCAAAATATAGCCCTAATTAAGTCCTAATTATGGACTCATCAACACTACCAACTTAAAATCTTGCTTGTCCTCATGTAAACTAGAGTTCAGCTGTTCAAAAAGGGTGTCTTAAATAGTGCTACACAACAATCAATGATGAATGCACAAAACAAGACTCACTTTACTCATGCAAAGATCAATTGTGCATTCAAAGATTCAAGTTGTCACTCACCACTTTCAAAGAATCTTATGCTCACAATACTCGTTAAAAATGCAAGTTCAAGTTCAATAAAAGTGTTCAAATGCTATCACACCAAGAAAGATTTCATATTCACACAATGGTTCACAATTAAAAGTTTTGGAATCAAATGCAATGCTCACAATTAAAAAGAGAAACACAATGCAGAATTTTACCCATAGGTTTGCCTGTATTTTCCAATCGATATTTATTTCAGCTCACTCAAGATCAAAAAGGTCTTTACAAGGCTTGTAATGGGGCTAAGTGCAAAGGTATGATCATTTAGGCTGAGTGACTTTCATCCAAATGAAATGTGGTGCTCACAACACTTCCTTTCCTTTTCCTTCATCATTTTCTTTAGTGCTCATAAGTCATCCTATTATTCACTTCCCATAAATTGTTTGGGAACCCCATTTCTTTTGCACTTTACAACTTTATTCCACAACTTTTCTTTTTCCCTCGTCTTTTTTTTTTTTTTTTTTTGTATGGAGGGGTTCCATTTTTCTCAATACCTTGAGATAAAGGACACTTTCCTTGCACTTCTTTACTTTCCCTTTTCTTTTCACCACACCCCCAACTTAGGATTTTGGCCTAAGTTGACTATTCAAACAAACCAAACCTTCATGAGGATTATGGGTTATGGATAAAGAAAGGTCATTGTTTTCATCAAGTTTCTTCCAAAGAAAGGTAAGGTTCGGGGGGTGTTCAAATGAGGTTCACACACTCACAAGGTATGCCACAAAAGAAATATACGTCAAATTGGCTCACACTCTAGTAGCCAGATCATCAACAGAGACCCTAAATGGGGTCATTCCCACCAATATAGCACTCTCAATCATCCTTGGGTTGGATCTCTCCAATCGAGTTGCCCTCACATCTGCTTAAAAGGCTAGATTCCCCATTTTTAGGATCGCCTGAATAATCCCGATGTGCTAGGAGGAGGATGAAGTACCTAGGACCTGTGAAGTAGAGAAAGGAATGGGTGTATCTAAAGTCCTAGTGGCCGGAGTAGGAAAAGATGCCTCTGTAGGTAACGAGTCAACGTTAACATCCGGAGAAATATCTGTCGGAACTGCTCTCCTCCTGTGAGTCTCCTCTCTTATGTACTCAGCCTCAATATGTTGGATGTCAGTGGAGGATGAAGGGGTGACCTCAATATACCCTGCAGTGCCCCGAGGTACTCCAGCATGCCGGAACAGCTCAGTGAGAAAGACTGGGAATGGCAAAGAAGTGTTCTTCTGTATGGCTTTCATAGCCATCTCATGTGAAATCAGTAGTCCCAGATCGATGTGTCTCCTATACAAGATAGAGCTAAGGCAAGCTACTTTCGGATAGCACAAAATGGATTTTTTCTGGGATGGCATTATGGTGCTGCTCAGAAAGCCAAACAAAAACCTAGCAGCAATGCTCAGGTCCCTCTTCTCAATAGGAGCTCCTGTATCCATCCACCTAGGGGTGGTGTCAGAAATCAAAGGAGCTAACAAACCCTTCAAGTCATCTAGGGATTGAGTGACTCTTATAATGACCAACAACACTAACGTACAGTTTGAGTATCTACAATCATCGATAATATAGTAACCCAACCAAGGGTTGGGGTCGTGTCCCAAAGGAGTGGTGTTGATAATTAATAGAAAAATAAAATTAGGTTCTAATTAATGGTAGTTAAAGAAATTAGCTAGTAAAAACATAGTAAATTAAAGGGGTGAGACAAATGTGTTAAATCAAATGGTGGTTTGTCACAAGTGTAACAAAAATAACTAAATCAAAGGGGAGAGCAAGTATGAGAAGAAGTTCTTAGGGTGTGACTGCAATATAAATTGATAGAAATCATTGGGTCCATGCTTTTGATAGGAAATTTCCAAGATAATAGTGACTAGGCTAAGCTTTAGATGGAAATAAGTTCCCTCCCTGGCAACTTACCCTGCTTCGAATGGATTTTTTTCGGACACCCATTTGCCGCATGAAGGACAGACACACCTTACCCCACTCACTCTCTGGAGCTGAGTGCTAGGATATGGGACTAGGGTGATCCCTCTCAGGCCGAACCTCATGTCGACCCACTTTTTAGGCCATTAGTCTAGCAGTCTTCGTTTCGTGACCTCTCTCTCTCACAAGCCGAAAACACATGGGTGGTTTTTTATTTGAAACTACAAACCCATTAAATTAAACCACAACCACTAGGTGAAATCACAATTAAAATACGTCTAACCTATAAGCAAACAAGAATCAACAATAATATAAACACATATTGGCTAAATCACAGCCCAAGAGTGGGGGTTTTTAGCCACACATCAAGAGATAGAAATTTATACCTAAATGAGTTTGCATTCAAATGGGTATGAAGATTTAAGTCTTCTTAAATTCCAAGAATGAAGGATCCAATAGACCCAACTCCAAATATGGAAGATGAAACCCTTTTCTTCCTCAAGACTCCAAAACCCTCTCAAACTTGCAGCAAAAATTTCAAAAACCTACTATTTTATTGTGAAAATTATAATAATTGTCCGACTCTCTAAAAATTAATTCCTAGTTTAGTATTTATAGACTTCAAAAAATATTGTTGGCAGATTGCTTAGCGAGGTTAGTCGAAATTGCTGATTAAATCAGCGATTCGCCCTTTGGTGTAGTTCGTCGTCGTCTTGCACTAGCCCTCAGCATCGTTGTGCTCTGTGTCATTGGGCGACATAGTACTGATTTGTGGAACTATTTAGCAAAATGTCGACTGCTCTTTTCATAGCCTTTTTGATCCTATTTCTCCAGGGCATCGTGTACTGGATCAAAAGAAGGAGTGCATCCCTTCGGCGAACGCTTGGCGATGCTCAAGCATCAGCCTCTTCGTACTTTTCTGCCCTTTTTGTTCCTTTCTACGCCTAAGTATCCATGCTTCCACTAAAACTTCAAATACTTGAAACTTAAGTGTTTTCATGAGATATTTAGAATAAATAAGCATTTGATGACATTATTTCTATTAAAATAAAGCCCTGAATGAGTCTAATTTCTGGACTCATCAACACCTCCAACTTAAACTTTTGCTTGTCCTCAAGTAAAACTCAAGTTTAGCAGTTCAAATAGGATGTCTTAAATAGTGCTACACAAGACTAACTCATGAACATACACAACAAAACTCAAATTATACGTGCAAAGAGCAACTGTGTACTCAAAGATTCAAGTGGTGACACACCATTACCTAAAATTCTCATGCTCGCAATATTTGCTACTTGTGAAAGTTCAAGCTCAACAAATAGTATCTAAATGCTCTCACATAAAGAATGATTCCTTATTCACACAAAGAGGTTAATCAATTAAAGATCAGGAATCAGATGTAACACTCACACTTAAAAAAAAAAGGAACACAATGCATGTTTTCACCCATAGGATTGTCCTTATTTTTAATTCATCTTCGGTTCGGCTCACTCAAAATCAAAAAGGTCTTTCTAAGGCTTTTAATGGGGCTGAGTGCAAAGGTATGGTCATTTAGGCTCAGTGACTTTTCATCCTCATAAGATGTGGTATTATCAAGGCATTCCCTTCTTTTCCTTTATCAATTCTCTTTCTAGTTCTTCTAAGTTATCTTTTTATTCACCTCCATGGATTGCTTGGAAACCCGATTTCTTTTGTATTTTATTCCACAAATCTTTTTTGAAGGGTTTCCATTGTTCAGCAACACCATGGGTTAAGGGGAACTTCTCTTGCACTTCTTGACTTCGCCTTTTCCTTTTCACCACACCCCTAACTTAGGCTTTTGGCCTAAGTTTGTTATTTGCTAAACCACAAATCAAAAGGATTATAGGTAGTGGATCATGTAAGGTCTAGGTTACATCAAGGTTCTTCCAAAGAAAGGTAAGGCTCAAGGGGTGTTCAAAAGAGTTTCACACGCTCACGGATAGGCCACAAAAGAGGTATATGTGAAATTTGGCTCACACTCTTTAAAGTTGCCTAAGATTATTTCAAGAGCACACCTTTCTAAATCAATCAGTCTATCGAGGCAAGTTCTGGGTTTATTCATGCATGGTTCAAAGTAAGCTAATCACACAAGGCATCGAGACTTAAGTCAAACAAGACTACACACTCTCGCTAGTGTGCAACGGTCATTACAAGAGAATTAATTCGATAAATAGCTAATAACAACGAGATGCAAAAAGTTCACATATTTTCTATGCAACTTCATTTGGACTCATCGTAGCCATAGATTCATCTTCGTTTGATTGCAAGTACTATTTATATCATCGGTATTGATTGAAATCGAGACTCAAATTTTTAGGAAAAAACAGCCACATTCAACTTGTGAGGGGTGGCAGAAATGTGCGAAAAATTCAAAATCTTTCGGAAGGGTCAAAATCATTTAGCAATTAAAAGTAAGTGGAGCCTCAAGCTCAAACATCCACAGAAAGCAGTGTAACAACAATTCTAAACAGAACAACCCAAATGTATATACAAAGTACGAACACAAATAGCACACAACAGGTGAGCCTCACCATACCACAAATAAATATATTTGTTCTCAAATGCAAGTGATAAAATATTCAGCAGTAAAAGTAAAGAAAATCAGAGAGGGAGGTAAAGAGAGGATCATGTTTATACGCTTGCTTCATCTGTTGGGGCATCGTTGCCTGATGCATTAACCTGGAATTCGACAATGGTCCCTAGATTATCATTTTAGGTCGCATTGTGTTCATTTACCCTACTTTCTTCAGTAATGTTAGCCGTAACCATTCTATCCATTTCATGGCACGCCAAAAAGTAGTTTATAGCCATGTAGAATCCACGTTTCCATGAGGGAATAGTGGGGTCAATAGGGATCCTCCTTCTGACACTTGCTCTCTTTTCTTTCTTTGGCCAATTCCGCTATCTTTTCATCTCTATTAAAATTGCGTTCTCTTACATTTCGGGGTGGCATGTCCTTTCCTGTAACTTTTGGTCTAGCCATTTCTGCAAACGACTTCAAGAAAGGTTAGACAATATTTTAAATAGGGGCAAGGGAATTCTGGGTGTAGAATAGCTTCATCAAAATAGTTGATGAAGTAGTCATCCACTTAGGCTATACGCTGAAAATGATGCACAAATGGTACAATGGTGCATACAAAGGGTGAACAAGGAGTCTTTTGGCGAGTCGCCGAGTGCACATAGCGACATTTGGTACATCACCAAAAGATATAGATCTATATAAATGTAGAATTTAGTTTAAGGTGGAATGAAGATGTTACGCGAACCAATGAGCAGTTGACGAGCTCTACTCGGCTCGCCAAACAACCCAACGTGTCTATTTTCGACCCATTTCTTTCAAATTCAACCCCGCAACCCCTGATAACGTAGTTTAAGCCTCTAAGGCATAAATTCAATGAAGAGCCATAGAAATTTTTGCACACCCATAGCCGAATAAGTTGACTCAACGCATAATCAAGTGGGATTCTACTAGTTAAGCAAAATGTATTGAATCATAATCTATAAGATATGTAATCCTATCAATTCAAAGACTCAGAAAAGGTTTAACAATATCAACATTATGCAAATGAGTACAATTTTCATAAATTAAATGTGTGGTTAGGATTACCAACTTTTGATGCCAAACAGATACTAATGAAGTGCTAGGCAGTAGTGTAATATGAGTTTGAGCGCAGTTCAACTACTAAAATAATATAAAAGTGCAAAAAATATAGTACTAGAGTGCGGGAGTGAATTTGAGAGGATGAAAAAGTGAGGGAATGTAAATGAAATAGAACTTTTAAACATGTGGCTTGCAAAAATCGTCTAGCTTCCACCCATTCAGCGATATTAGTCGAGTTCTCCTAATCATTTGACGGCACGCCGACTGTCTGGTTTCCTCGCCAAGTGTAGTAGGGCCTTTAGTCCATGTGGAGATCTTATCAGTGTTCTCCATTGAGATCGCTAACTATGTTGGCGATATGCCGATAAAATTCCTCATTCTACCTAGTTTTACAGATTCAACCTTGTGGATGTCTTGGGTTTAACGGCGGGATAGATCGGGTCCATAGAACTTGTCGATGAACTGCCAACTGGATCTACTACTTGACAATCTGAACTTTTCTTTCACTCTCGACACTTCCAATTGCACAATGAACACACCATTATTTTATAAAAACAAAATAAAGCGATAAATAACTTTGGATTGAATCTCAAACAACACCTTAGTTAACGTCGTGGCACGACGCAAGCCAGTATTATATTCTTCATCCTTGGAGTCACCCTTTCTGTAGTTGGGCGAGTCCTCGGTTAACGGTGGATAGCGACTTGTCATAAAATATGAGATTTGAGTGTCCTATTGCTGGATAGTCATGGAGTTTGAAGTGGACACCTCATTCAACATTTCCATGTTACCTTTTATCTCATTCAACCTCTTGTTTTGTTCGTCAATCTTTTGTTGAATGAGAGAAAGGACCTCATCATTTTGTGCACCTCCATGTTTCTTTCCATGTCTGCACTCTTGGAGGACGACATGTTTCTCCCTTTCCATGGTATGGGCTTCCAATGCCATGACTAGGTTGAACAAAGAATCCAACGTAGTAACTAGCGCATTCTACTCTTTTTCTTTCGTTGCTTCGTTGTTGTCTTCAACCATGCCATCAAGGGTTTTTTTTACGACCTCATAGGGCTGACACAACACACCACCTGTGAACAGTTGATTTGCATTACTTCTATTCTCAGGTCCCAGACTTCTATAGAACCATTCCAGTAACACTTTGTGAGTCATCCCACAAGGGGATAATCCGTGCGGTATGTATAATGATTTTCCATCATTAGTTCTCAGCTTTGATATTCAAACTAGCAAAACAAAAATACAATTTAGATTAGAAAAACTAAAACTAGAAAGAATCAAAAATTCTATTTAACTAAGAATTCCCAAATAACACCATTCTCTGGCAGCAGCGCCATGTTGATGCTTATCGTGACCAACGACACTAACCTATGATTCGAGTGTCTACGATCGTCAATAATATAGGAACCCAACCCAGGGTTGGGGTCGTGTCCTAAGTGAGTGGTCTTGAGAATTAATAGAAAAATAAAATTATCTTCTAATTAGTAGTAGCTAAAGAAATTAACGAGTAAAAACATTGTAAATTAAAGGGGTGACACAAATGCGTCAAATATCAAAGGGGGGTTTGTCACAAGTGTTACAAAAACAACAAAATTAAAGTGGAGATCAAGTATGAGAAGAAGTTCTTGGGGTTTGACCTCAATATAGGTTGATATAAATCATTGGGTACATGCTATCGATAGGAAATTTGCAAGCTAATATTGACTAGGCTAAGCTTTAGATGGAAATAAATTCCCTCTCGAGGAGCTTACCCTATTTCAAATGGGTTCCTCTCAAGCACCAATTTTCCGCATCAAGGCCACTCTATGCTTTATCCCACTCACTCTCTCGAGCTGAGTGTTAGGATATGGGACTAGGGCTTACCCTCTCGTGCTGAACGTTATGTCGACCCACTTCTTAGGCCATCAGTCTAGCGGTCTTAGTTTCGAGACCTCTCTCTCTCGCAAGTCGAAAACACATGGGTGGTTTTGTATTTGGAACTACAAACCCATTAAATTAAACCACAACCACTAGGTGAAATCACCATTAAAATACATCTAACCTATCAACAAACAAGACCCAACAATAATATCAATACATATTTGCTAAATCACACCACAAGAACGGGGTTTTTTAGCCACACATCAAGAGATATAAATTTATACCTAAATGAGTTTGCATTCAAATGGGATTGAAAATTTAAATCTTATTACAGGCCAAGAATGAAGGATCAAAGAGACCCAACTGCAAATCTGGAAGATGAAACCCTCTTATTTTTCAAGTCTCCAAAACCCTCTCAAACTTAGAGAAAAAATATAAAAAAAGTACCATTCTATTGTGAAAATTATAATAATTTTTCGACTCTCTAAAAATTAATAAAGAGTTTAGTATTTATTGACTTTAGAAAATAGTGCTGGTGGATCGCTCGAAGAGGTTAGTCGAAATCATTGATTAACTTGGTGATTCGCCTTTTGGTGTAGTTCGTCGCCGTCTTGGACTATCCATCAACATCGTCATGCTCTGTGTCATTGGGCAACATAGTACTACTTCATGGAACTATTCAGCAAAGTGGCAACTGCTACTTTCATCACCTTTTTGATCCTGCTCCTCAAAGGCTTCCCGTACTGGAACAAAAAACGAAGTGCGTCCCTTCGGCAAATCACCAAGCTTGCTTGGCAATGCTCAGGCTTCAGCTTCTTCGTTCATTTCAGCCCTTTTTGTTACTCTTTGCGCTTAAGTGTCCATGCTTCCACTGAAACTTCAAATACTTGAAACATCGATGTTTGAATGAGATATTTAGAATAAATAAGCATATGTGGACGCTATTATTATTAAAATAAAGCCCTAAATGAGTCCAATTTGTGGACTCTTGATTGAGCAATGGGCAACCCCTTGTAAAGAAGTGAAAGTGCAGCGGTATATTCAAAATAGTGGTAATATATTCACTGCCCACCCAACTTCTTTGCCTCTGACCATGACCGACTTCACTGATCTTGATTCGCTTGCCTTCTTCTTGCTTTTGGGCACCAACTCCCCATAAGTTGTCTAGAATTCCTAGACCCAGAAAGGAATGTAAGAGCCTCAGGGTTTGGTGAACTACTTAAACTCATGGTAGTGGATGGTGTCCCTAACCTGGGGGTACTTGCCCTCCAGGCCCTCTGTAGATAACAACATCTCCTCTAGGATGATCCATACCCTTTTTTCTTTCAATCTGTTCAGCAATCAAGGTGGAGGAGCGATAGGGAGTGCAGGGGTCACTGGAGGTGCCTGAGTTGGCACTGAACCTGTTTCAAGAGGGGTGGCTGTAGAGGCAACTCATGTGGGTGAGGATTAAGATCTATCCTGGTGTCTATTCCTTCAGTGAATCAGAAGTTCCTCATCTTCCAATTTTGAAAAATCAGCTTGGGTGTCACCAACTACTTTTCAAGCTATGTGCTTCTTTCTTTTGCCTTTGTCCCCCGGTGGGAGTTCTTGCCTTCTCTTCTGTGGGAGATTTGATCCCCCATCATTTATATTAATGCCCTATGATGTTTTCTTGGGTGGCATGGTTAGATTTGTATGTACCATATCTGCAAAAGATCGAGAGTGATCATGAGAAAATCAAACTTAAGCACAAAAAATTTGTTGCAAACAGACTCTCTGATCCAGTTTGCGAGTTGCCGAACCTCTTTGGCGAGCTAGATCGGGCTCATTGAAGGGATTGGCTCAAAAATTATGGTAAGTCAGTGATGAGAAGACCCTTTTGGTGAATCACCGACTACTTTCGGAGAGCAAGGGTTTGTTTGCCGAAAGTTACAGTGCAACAAGGGTTTCAGGGGTGCAGAAACAGGGCGATCATGCATACTTTCGGTGAGTCGCTGAGTACTTTCGGTGACCTCAGGATTTTCGCCTATAGTTAAAAACTCAATCATCACACATAGCATGAACTTAATGGCGAGATGGGGTCATTAGACGAGCCGTCAAGTGGTTCGGCGAGCTCGACCCAACTCGTAAAACGATCGAATGTGCCTATTTTCAATCCACTATCTTGAATTCAACCCCGCAACCCCATAAAACAAAATCAAAACATGCAATAGCTAAATTAGGCTAAGACCCATAGCACCCATCACCCTGGAATACTCAGACATCTTTCGAATTTTCCAAATTTAGCCATTTGACCACAATTGCCCTTAAGAAGGGTGTCACCCTTTCTACCATTGAGCAATATATGTCATTTAGCGCAAACACGGGCTACTTAGAGTTCATCCAATCAATCTAAACAACATGCAATCACAACCCAATAAAAATTTAGTTATTTAAAAACACACAAATTACGGGTATACGATGATCAAAGCAATACGGGGAATTTTGTGTAAAATTAAAATCGACATAAAGACAATCTATTCCTATTAGAGAGGCCTAGAATACATCACGAAGATACAATCAGTGCAAATGACTACAAAATTTTTAAAGGTAAACTCGGGGTTCAGATACCAACCTTAGATGCCAATTAAAATAGGATTGAAATGCTAGGTGGCAAAGAAATCCTAGTTCTGAGCACCAATCAACAACCACAATACTAATGAAAAGCAAGAATATTGAGAATACTAACTTGGTGTAAGTTTGTGAAGTTTCAAAGAGAGGGAAAGTGAAGAGTTTGAAACTTTTAAAACTTTTGGCCATATATAACCGTTAAGTTCGTGACCATTCGGCGACATTAGTCGCAACAGCCAATCCCACAGCGAAGCACCGATTGGTCACTTACCCCACCAATTTCTATAGGACCTGTATTTTCTTGGGGGTTAAGACGACGGTCTTAATCATGGTCACCAAAGTGCTCTTGAGCTCGACAAGTTTTATAGGCTTTGAGTTGAAATTGTGTTGATCGAAATAGCAAATTAAGTCGGGCACACCGACCTCTTCGACGATACGCCGACTGGACCATTTCCTCATCAATTTGCATTTTTCAAACACTTTCTGCATTTAAACCTGCACAACCAACACACCATTATTTATAAAAACAAAACTAAAGCATTTAAGGGTTTTGGGTTGCCTCCCAAACTGCGCCATATTTAACGTCATGGCACAATGCAAGTCAACACTCAAACCTTTTTTTTTGGGTTAGCCATAGTATCACTAGGCAACCCCATGTTTTGCTGTGAATTCAGATGGGTCAACGCATGACCCATATGGTGCTAAAGCATCTGGATAGATCTGGAATGAGTACCAATAATTTGCTTCATCACTTCGATTCTCTCTGTTATTTCTTCCAGCTCTCTATCTTTCCCAGTCACCTTGTGGAGAATGATTGACAGCATTCCCTCAATGTGTTTAACCTCATTGTCCTTTGACCTTCTTCGCTAATGAAGAGGGATGTATTTATCTTTCCTTTTGCATTGGACTTTGATGTCCTCCATCTTTATGGCCAACTTATACATCTGAGTCATTAGTGCGGCCAACATGAAGTCCTATTCTACTTCTTGGTTTGTTTCAGCCATTTTATCAAGAAGTTGGGCTACTATCACATATGATTGTTTTGCAGTTCCTTCCGGAATGAGTTGGTCGACCAACACCTTGTTTTTGGGACCAAGATTTCTACAGAAACACTAAATGAGGGCTATGTTGGGAATATCATGAATTGGGCGTTGAATTATCATTTCTTCAAACCTATCCCATAACTTATGGATCTGTTCACCTTCCAGTTACATGAAGGTTAGGATGCGATCCCGGAACATTATTACTTCTAATGGAGGAAACTCCATTAGCTCTCAAGTATTGCTCGATATACTCACCTCCCCTGCTTTAAAGTACCCACAAGCAAAAAAAAACTAAAAATTAGGTAAGTAAACTAGGATTAAAAGAAAAAAAGTCTTAACCAAGAATTTTCACCTAACAACACTTCCCGGCAGCGGCGCCATTTTGATGTTTGCTTAATCAAGACAAAACTTCCAATTCAAGTTTCTACAATTGTACAATAGTAATATAACCCAACCAAATGGGTTGGGGTTGAGTCCCAAGGGAGCGATTCCTAAAAATTAATGGTTAAGCGCAAAAAGTGCAAAAGTTAACCGTAACAAAAAACATTACTGAGTATAAACATACTACATGTAAAGTTGATGACGCAAGCATCAATTATCAATGGGGGTTTTTAGTCAAGTAACAACTAAAAAATAGTAAAAATATAAGAAAATGAGATAGAGAGATAGGATTCTTGGGATGTAATAGGAGTACGGGATACACTAGAATATCGGGTACAAGTTCTTGATGGTAAATTGTTGACCATTTGTGACTAGGCTAGACTATAGTGGGGGTAAATTCTCTCTGGAGCAACTTACCCCGAATCAACTAGGTTTCTCTTGATCACCTAGTTGCCACTTTAAGAACAGCCTCCGCCTTAGCCCATTCATTCTCTCGAGCTATATGTGTGGGAAAAGGACTGGAATTCACTCTCTCGAGCTGAACCCACGGTGACCCAATACAACCAGCTATTAATTTAGTAGTCTTAGTTTTAGAACCTCTCTCTCTCGAAAGCCGAAAACACTATGATGAAATAATATTTGCAACTACAGCTCAATTCAATTCATACACAACTACTAAACAAAATAACATTTAAACAATAAATAAACTATCAACAAGGAACACCCAATTGATAATCTAACCAATATTCAAAAAATCACACCCCAAGAATTAGGATTTTAGCTAGACATGAAAAATAGATAAAAATCGATACCTAAAGGTGTTATAATCAAATGGGTACGATAAATAAAGTTATTAAACATGTCAAGGGTGAAGATTCTTGAAGACCCACTTCCAATTTCTTGGAGTTGAAACCCTTTGAAATTTCCAGGCTCAAGAACAGTATCTCCCAAAAATGTAAAAACTCTTCTATTCTAAAACTTAGTTCCCCAATAGCTTGATACTAAGCTACATATTTAAGCGGGTATTTATAGCTGTCAAAAATTTTATTGTGAAAGATCCACTCGGCACTGTTCGTCGGGATCGCAGAACTACTCGGCGATCCGCCCTTTGGTCTAGTACCTTGCCTTTTAGCTTTTGCCTTTAGCATCTTTTCGTTCTGAATCATTGGGCGATATGGTGATGCTTCATGGAACTGCTTGGCGATTCGCCAACTTCTTCCTTTCCTCGCAGACTTGACCTTTTTCTTCAGGGTTAAGCACATTGGAATATTAGGTAATGTTTTAGGCCTTTCGGCTACAAGCCTAAAGGATTAGGCAATCGTCAGGTCGTCTTCTCTTCCTTCTTTCAGCCACTTTGTTCCTTTTAGCTCAATAGTTTTCATGCTTTTTCTCTCAACTCAAATACCTGAAACATAAGAATTTTCATCATATATTGAGGCAAAATATTCATTTGAGAACACTAATTCTATCAAAATATTGCCCTAAATGAGTCCAAACTGTGGACTCATCAATGTTCTCATCCCTTTCTCTTTCATTATCAAGTTGCTATCGTGTCATTGTAAAACAAAAAGGAGAGACTTTATCCTCTTGAGTGTACCAAGCTTGAATTTTTTTTTTATGTCATTAAGAAGAAAATAAGCTACCTCAAATGATAGAAACATTATTCCACCTCGAACTAATTGGTCGACCACTCCTTTATTAACCGAATCAAGACTCCGATAAAAATATTGAAGTAGCAAATCATTTGGTAGCCCGTGAGTTGGGCATTGAAGTAAGAGTTTCTTAAACCTCACCCATGTTTCGTGGATGGGTTCACCTTCTAATTGCTTAAAACCTTGAATGTTATCTCTGAGTTTCATCATCCTCGATGGGGGAAAGAATATTGCATTGAATACCATAATTAGCTCATCCCATAATGTGATAGAATTTCTTTTTAACGCTACCAGCCACTTAGTAACCTCACTCATCGAACATAGTGGAAATAACCTGATTGACTCTTGTGACACATTCTTAAACAAAAATGGGTTGCCCACCTCTATGAAATTCCTTACATTCTCATGTGAATCTTTGTGATCAAGCCCTCTATAGAGTCCCCTCATTTGAAGGAGATGAAGAGTTGTGCTACTGACCTCAAAAGTTGCATTCTCATCAACTAATGGTAAGAAAATTGCACCCATTTCACCACATTGTGTTGGATTGTACACACTGTTAACATCCTCGATACCATCTCGGGTGCCTGCTAGGCTTCCATTTACTTCTTCTTCACTCATATTAACTTCTATTCAGTCCAACCAACACAAACACAATGCAATCTAAATTGATTAAACTACAGCTGACAAATTCAAAAGTCAAACCATCGATAAAAGAACTCTAAACAATGCTACTCCCAGCAGCGGCGCCATTTGGATTAATCTTTTGAAGACACTTCATCCAATTCTAAGCGTCAACGGTCGTAAATTAGTATAAACCCAACTACATGAGTTGGGGTCGATTCCACAGAGAGTAGCTTTCTTTTGAATTAACATATTAAAGTATAACAATGACCTTTTTAGCTAAAAAAGCACCACACTCAAGCATTTAGGAATCAAATTCAAGGATGTAGTTACTAACCCACTTCAACACTCAAACTGAAACAATCAAATAACAAGGAAACACTTAGGGGTTGACTAACAAACCATTGCATTCAATTTAATGGGTGAACATCATTACCAACAATGTGAATTTGTTGTGGGCACAATAGGATATAAATAAAGCAATTTTCTCTCAAACAATTACTTTATTTATAATGAATACTCTCAAAGTTCAACATCAGCCATAAGACACCCCGCCCGCTTTCTCATCAAGTCAACTCTCTTGAGCTAGACACAAAGGTTCAATCTTGAGTTTCACTTTCTCAAGTTGAAACCACAATGACCCACTACTAAGGACGCCAAATTATCACGTTAGTTCTATACTTCTCTCTCAAGCAAGCACAAAACTCTGAACTACATTGCACTTAGCATGCAACAATGTATTTAAACCACCATAATACTTCAGACCCACTTCAAATTAACACCTCAGTTTGCTAATTAATGACACCCACTTAGTTAAATAGAACAATTGATCACATTGTCAAACCGCCAAGGTAAGGGTTTTAGCCATCCATGGTAAAAAGATGAAATTCAATGCCGTCTACATTTTCCATAACTGGGTAAATGAAATTCAAAAGTTAAAATTTACAAAAATCTTCTCTCTTACAAAACTCAAATGAAAAAAACCTTGCTAAAATCACTTGAAATCTACAATGGTGGTGTTTATGCGCTTGATCGTTTGTTCCTCCCACTTCTGAATACTTTCTCTCAGTTGCAAAAATCAATTTATACAAGTCTAATGTGAGGATTTTTGGGACTAATCGTCGAGGAAAGTTGGGTTTCGCTGACCGTTCAGTGACTCACCGATCATCCTTTGTGTCGCCTTAATTATTTATTTTTTCTTAGCGCATCCACTGAAAATTTAGGCTAGCCAGATCGGGAACGCCGTTTCATTCAATGATTTACATTTTTGCCCTCTTAAATAACCCATCAGAAATTATCTAGATTTTCATCAGGACTTTTGGCAACGAGGTCATCTTTTGCTGATGTGCTAGGCAAAATGCCGAATGGAACTACTTCTCGCCAAAGAAACCACCAATCCAGTCTAACAGTTCTGTAACCTTAGGTTATAGAGGAGCACTTAGGTGACACGCCGAGTGATCTCGGTGATCACCAGACTTGCTTTTCTTTATTTTGTCAGCTTGCTTCTATTCCCTTTGCCAATTAGTGTCCTTATTTTGTTCGACAATCCATATTGCTAGAAATCAAGGGTTTAACACCACTTATTAGCACAAACTAAGAATTCAAGGACACTAAATAATTGTAAATAAAGCCTTAAATGAGTTCCAATCTCATACTCATCAGTCTCGTGGATGGAGTCTGGATAGTTATTTTAGGGACTTATGGGTCTTTTTGAATTTTAATTTAATTGTAGTGTTGGTTTTTTTTCCTAGACCTATACAACCTATAAAAGGATTTTAGACCCCTAAACTCACTCAATTAAGTTAATCTCTCAATTCTCAAAAGAAAACTAAAATCCCCTCTCACATATTCTCTCTCTAAAAGTTGGAAGAAGAAGAAGAAGAAGATTGAAGCTAGGTCAAGATAAAATCTACCAATATTCAAGATTTTGTGGGCTTTGTGACTAAGATATAATTGCTTTTCATCCATGGTATCCTTCCTCCCATGGATTCCCCTAGAATTTCCCCAATTGATGAAGAACTCCCCTATTCTAGCTAGGGTTTCTTCCAATGTTGTGGGCTATGATGAATGTTGATCCAATTGAGTGGATTATGATCTATTATGATTTAATTGGTAGAATTACATTTTTTTTAGGATGAAATTAAATGTAACCACGCCTATTCCATGATTTGACCTAGAATTGATATAATTGGGTTGATGCCATGAAAGGAAACTTTGTGAGTTTAGGCTTGTCCTTATAGGATTGATGAAACATGATTAGAATTCCTTGAAAATGCGTCTTAGATTATGATCATGGGTTATAGCGCTTTGAGAGTAAAGCTTATGATATGAATTGTTAGTAATTTATGTTATTGCTTAGGGAGGGATACTTCCTACATGATTTGCTTACTTATGAATGCATGAATATGAAAGGTTTACTCGCATAAATTATTATAGGTTGAAAGTATTGCTCACCAAAAATGAATCTAGACTAAAATACTAAATGAATGATAAGGATAGAGGCAACTACCCTTGATCTTTATGTCGAAGGATATGTGGTGATTTCCCATACTCCTAAGAATTGAACAAGAGGTGAGTCCCCACGTTCTTACTAGAATGAATGGACATGGAGGTGAGTACCCATTCTCCCTATGAAACTATATGGAGGCAAGTACCCGAATCATATGATGAGATTGTGGAGGCAAGTACCCGCGATCTTGAAGTAAGTAAGGCAAGAGGTGAATACCCATTAGCCTTTGTGAACTAGGCATTGAGGCAAATCCCCATGTATTTGTAATTAAGTATGACTAATGCTATGAACTTGATTGACTTGGAGTGTTGCTAGATATATCCTTCTATGATGTAATCTTGACTAGAGGCGGATGACCTAAGTCTTGGCTAAGGATAAGTGAGGTTACTTAAGGGAGTATTCCTCTTTCAGTATGATACTTATTATATCTTGATTATGCTTATGTCTTATGTCTTATGTTGACTAATGAGTGTGTTATGTTGTTTATGCTAGCCATCATATTTAGTACTTGATTGTACTAACGCATAATCTTACCTACATTCTTATCAAATGTAGGGTCAAGCAACATAGATTCTCACACTCGTGGCTAACTTCGTTGTTGATCAAGCAAGTGAAGAATTGGTGAGTCATCATTGTGCTCGAAGATATGATCACCCTATTCTCTTATGTCTTTCATTCGATATCTTGGACTAGTATGGGCTACGTCCCATGACTTTATTCATATTATTCTAGATTGTTTGAGACTAGGGTATTAAAATGTCACTCGTTTTATAAAAGCCTTTGATTGTATTAAAAAGTTTTAAATTCCCGCACCTTTTTTAGTACATTATGTTATGATATGCTAAGTGGCTTGTATGATGCCTATCAGGATCATGTACACCTTGTTACCTCTAGGGGGTACAACTGGGTCATGACAAACTTTGTATCAGAGCACAAGGTTCAAAATGATTCTAGGATTTCTCAAACTACGTCTAGTAGAGTCATGTTCATAAGTGTGAAGAGCGCCACATTTGTCAATGAGAGGCTATTTGTTACGACCCAAGAGTACCCCCTTGATGTAACATGGCGTACAAAACTCAGAAGAGCCTCATACAAGCCTCATAGCATATCATGAACATAAGATAACAGAAAAGTATGGAAAATTTTGAAACTTTTTACATTAGAAGTCATTTTCATAAAAGCAAGCAAAAGTCTTTCTATAATTTGTCTCAAACCATCAAATACAACTTTAGAATAGAAATCTTGGGACACATCCCATACAATAGTCTGAACATGAAAATAAAAGACATAAAGGAACTAGTGGTTTGTCCTCGAAGCTATGAGGACTCACCAATTTTTCAATTCCGTTGCTCCTTATAAGCCTATCTCCACAATAGCACTCAAGTCTCCATATTCTACATTTGATTAGAATGTAGGCAAAGTATGTGTTAGTACAAAATATCCTAAATATATTAGCAAGCTTAATAATAAGAGCATAAGACAAGGATTAGTCAAATATAAGACATAATCCAAAATCATATGAGATACTTCATGAAACATATACTATAAGAATAAGAGACAATATCATAATAATAAGCAAAGTCATCAACATAATCATCATATAAACATTTATTCAACTCTTTAGTCATATATACCATATTAGAATTATTCTCAAGTAACATCCAACGCATACTTGTGCAATGCCTAAAAAGCATCCCATAATATCATCCAAGCTAAGTATCCTATTTTGGTCATCTTAATAATAGTCTATATACATGGTCAAGTCATTAAACTTTTCTACCATAAGGGCACCATATTCCTAAGTAACCGGAAAACACACTTTTCTATATATGAAAGGTATCCCATACTACTCTTCACACTAAGCATAAAATTGACGTCATCCTAGTCATACTTACCCTCCTTTGGTCTCATTATTAGCTTACTTCGAAAACCAAGGGAATCTCTCACCTTTAAGCAATAATAACAAAAAAGGCATCTATAGCACAATCCTATCTCAAGATACATCACACAAACAAACACTTTCTTAAGTAACCTTAAGTCATACTTGTGCAATGAATGAATAGCATCCAATAATACTACTCATGCTAAGTACCACTTTTAGGTCCTCATACTAATACTTTTTTGTTTGGAACCTAGTTTCTCTCTTTAACTTCAGAACACTATAAGGTACTCTCTTAAGAACACCTTAGTTCATTATTAGGTTGAACCCTATGAGATACTACTTTTAGCATGTCTAGGTTCATTATTAACATGGACCTTATGATATACTACCTTAAGCATGTGTAAGTCCATTTATATTCTTGAACACTATGAGGTACTTAATTAAGTAAGTCTTAGTTCAGTGATGCTTTAGAACACTATGAGATACTTCTTCAAGCATGTCTTAGTTCATTGAATACGGAGATTGCTACAAGAGGCCTTAATTCGCATATCATGAGACCTAACTTTGGAAAAACCCACATTCTACTACGTATGAGTTCCCCATTTTACTTGGATAGCCTCACATCAACTTGGTGTAGTTCTCCTTTCTGCTTGGAGCCCGAACCCTATCTTATGTGATACTTCATCTCATTGTCAATATTCACTTGGAGCCAAGAATACACCCCAAGATTTACTATTAAGCCTTGATTAATACTCATGTGTCATGAAAGGATGTCCTTTAAAATCAATCCATGTTTAAGCGATTCTATCACTTTATACTTCCAAACATTTATAAGGTAGGTTAGGTGAGTGTAGGCCTTTCACCACAGTTCTACCTATTAGACATCTATTCCTCACCTTTGCTTTACTCTCAAAGTCCTAATGATTCAACATACATGACTACAAGCCTTACT
Organism: Solanum bulbocastanum; assembly: GCA_037074985.1. NCBI lineage: Eukaryota > Viridiplantae > Streptophyta > Magnoliopsida > Solanales > Solanaceae > Solanum > Solanum bulbocastanum. Next base: position 26,169,024 of record CM073600.1, read on the forward strand.
CTCAAAGCTCACAATCATCAATTACCCCTAGATTCTAAGGCATTCTAATCATATTCTTTAATAACAAGTGATTCTAGTGATTCTAGTCATAATTAATCAAAAGCCTCCACTTCTATGCTCTACAAGTCAAGATCCAACAGACAAAATAAGGTATAGTTCAATTCATGATTATATGTTCCTAGCCTTGAACAATTACTACACATGAAATTGATTTTAGAAGAATAATTATAATTCTTCAATTTCAACTTTCATGGCATAAACCCACAACATATCAATTTCATTACTTAAACTTGGGTTAACCATAGAAATAACATAAATTCATCATAATATCATAATTCATTGCTAATTCATTCATAATTAGGTATTATCCACTTGATTGGAATCATACCTAAACACTACCAACATTGTAGGGACAAACCCTTGCTAGAATTGGGTTTTTCTTCATAATTTGGTGGAAACCTAAGGGGCTATATGGGTGGAAGAACCCATAGATGAATAAGCTAACATAAATTGATTCAAAGCCTAGAAAAATCTTGAAAATATTGAGGAATTTCGACCTATATTACTGTAACACCCCGTAATTTAGTGAGTTCTATAGCCTTTGGTAAGAGGTTTGGAGTGTTGTATGAGGATTAAAAGTTGTAAAAATGATTCCCGTACTTTGAATGGGGATTTTAGGGGTTAAAAGTCTGGGTAGGACTTCCCAAGGACCAACCAAATGGGTCCTTGAGGAGGCCCTGAAAATAGTCCCAAAAATAGTCTCTAAAAATCTGCATTTTGTGAGCTATGTTTGGGGACCTACGGGGCGTAGGTCCACTCACTCCCCATAGCCCTTGGTCATTGGTCAATGCTGATCATGGCCTGAACATGTAGACCCCCAGCCTCAAACCACGGAGGACCAGGACTGGTCGTAGACCTACACACGGTCCGTGGGTGGTCGTCTTGTGGTTTGAGCAGTTTTAATGATTTTTAGTTGTAAGTTGGGGGTTTGGGAATTGATTAGTTAATTTAGAATGGGTTAAGGAAGTTTGGTTAGTTATTTAAATTACCACCTATATAAGGTTAATATGCCCCTAAACTAATCATTTTAACTCAGTCATCTAAGACCCCTAATTACTCTCAACAAATTCCCTCTCTAGAAGAAAAGAAGAAGGAGAAGAAGAAGAAGAAGAAGAAGAAGAAGAAGAAGAAGAAGAAGAAGAAGAAGAAGAAGAAGAAGAAGAGGGGAAGCAGCTAGGTCGAATTCACCATTAATTCAAGCTTTGTTTAGGGCTTTTATTAAAAGTATATGAAGCTTAATCATCAATGGCTTCTTCCACCCATATAACCCCCATACTTTCCCCAATTGTGAAATAAAAAAACCCAATTCAAGCTAAGATTGGTCCTGCATTGTGTGTAGGGCTTGAGTATGTTTTTAATCTAGTGGATACTACCCAATTATGATTGATTTAGCTTTTTTTAGTGATACTATGATGAATTCATGTGATTTCTATGGTTAAACCCTTATCTAAATAGATGAATGTGATCTTTTATGGGTTTATGCCATTAGAGGCAAAGTTCAAGTTCAAAGGTGATCTTCCTAAATCAATGTCTTCAATACTAATTGATAATAGTTAGGATCATCTTATCATGAATTGAACTAGACTTGATTGAATAGGAAGGATATTGACTTGTAAAGTTAGAATTGAACCTTTATGAATCAATTATGAGTAGAATCACTTAGTAGTAAGAAATGTGATTGAATAACTTGTAATTTAGACATGAACTATGATTGAATAAAGTTAATCTTGAAAGTATGGTGTTAATCCGTCCATGTTAGGGCTTTTGGGGTAAAGCCATTATTATGTGATTATGTTAAGTATTACTTCTCTCTTACACACTTAGACATAGATTCAAGTTCTATCACATCAAAGGATTCTAGGTTGAGTTAACAACATAAAATGAATCAGAGCATGTTAGAATAGAATAACTTGATTTTGTGATATCTGATTCCTTCTTGTGTAGCTTGACTTGTTAAGATAAGACCAAGATCGGATAGTTTTGAATTGAGGATTTAAACTATCCTAAGGATAGGTTGGATTAGCATTGTTGGATGCATGTTAAGGGTAGAGTGAGTTAGTCATGGTAGCCTAGGATTGAAGATTTATACTCTTGTATGGGTAACTTGAACTACCATTGTTAGGATGCTTTCATGGTAGTATGACTTTGTTTGGCCAAGACCATTTCATGGTAGCTTTGGGATAGAGGACTTATACTCTTCTAAGGGTAGCTTGGGATTGAGGATCCATACTCTCATAAGGGTAGCTTGGCTTCGCATTAAAATATGCATTTCGAAGGTAGCTTGAGTTAGGTTAGTCATGGTAGCTTGGGATTGAGGACTCATAATCTCCTAATGATAAATTAGGGTTGAGAATCATACTCCCCTATGGATAGCTTGAATTTGTATCATAGTATACTTGTAAGGGCAGCATGACTTAGTTGGTGTAAGACTATCTCATGGTAGTTAGGCTGGGACCCTTGTACCTTTCTTAGAATAGCTTGAACTTGCATGTTAGTAAGATGATAGCATGGTTTAGCCTATTAGGAGGTTATTTGTTTGTAGTCTTAATGAGGTAAATAGACTAGAGTGATTAGTCCCCAACTAGTGAACATTCATGATAGTTTAAATATTTACTTAGTGTGGGTAGTAGTATGGGATGCTTTCCATACATGGCACAAGTGTGACTTGAGGTTAGTTGTGAAGGGTTCCCTTATGTAGTATGACTTAGCTTTTGTTGTTGCCATAGTTGCCTTCCAAGATATGATTGACGAAGGTGGTATTTCCATTATCTATATGAAGTAAGCTTATAGTAAGACCAAAAGTAGGGTGAGTATGACTAAGATGACTTCAAGGTTATGCTTAGTTTGAAAGGTAGAATGGGATGCCTTTCATGCATTGTACAGGTGTTTCTTCAGATTACTTTAAAGTATGGTGCCCTTATGGTAGAAAGACTTATGACTTAACCATGCCTATAGACTATGATTAAGAGGACCAAAAAGGGGTACTTGGCTTGGGTAGTAGTATGGGATGCTATTCTTGCTTTGCACATGTATACTTTTTAGGTTACTTGAGAATGGTGATATTATGGTAATGATGACTAAGAATCAATTATGCTTATATGATTATGAATTGTCTTCTATGCTTATTAACTATGCCTTATGTTGACTTATGTTTATATGAAGCTTATGTTGGAGATCATGCTATGACTATGAGGATTATGCCATGACTATGTTATTATCTCTTATGCCTATGTCTTATGTTGACTAACCATTTCATATGCTCTTATGATGTTGTGCTAGCTTTCATAGTTGGTACATTTTGTACTAATGTGTATTGCCTGCATTCTAATCAAGTGTAGGGTTTCGGAGATAGAGTTTCTTGAAGGCTAGGTTTCCAATGATCAAGCAGAGTTGAAGAATTGTTGAGTCATCATAGCTTCGAGGACAAACCCTTATTCCCTTTATGTCACTTCTCTATGTTTTTAGATTACGTATAGGCTCCGTCCCAAAGACATTTATTCATGAGTTTTAAATAGATAATTTGAGACAAAGGTTTGAGTAAGAATTCCGCTTGCTTTTATGAAATAAGACATTCATTGTAAAAGTTTTAAATTGCTCCATATTTTCATTTCTATTACCTATGTTATGATGCTAAAGGATTATTTGAGACCCTTCAGGATCAAGTATGCCATGTTACATCTAGGGGGTACCCCTGGTTCGTGACAAACTTGGAATCAAAGCAAAATGTTTAGAAAGGTTCTTGGATTTTCTCATACCACGTCTAGTAAAATCTTGTTCATAAATGTGAAGCACGCCACTTTTATGAATAGGAAGCTAGTGGAATATTAGGAAAAGTTTCACTTCTTCATTCTCTTAGTCTTATCGTAGAGTTTGGCTTTAGTAGGCCCTTCTTCTAATCCGTGCCCGTTGTTTTTCAGGGTATGATGAATAAGGGAAAATCCTAGGGGAGAAGAGGAAGAAAATGTGGAGCAAGAGGTTCCTCCCCAAGTTCCACATCAAGCTCCAAATGACCCTCCAATTGGGAATGCCACTAGTGAGGGGTTCAAGGCTTCTATACAACTATTGGCTCAAGCCTTGTCGGCGTAAGCCAATAATGAGGTGGTGGCTCTGGAAAACCCTATTAGAGGGATGGATGCTTTTAGGGCAAGAGAGTCTTTGAGGATGAACCCTCCATAGTTTAGTGGCTCCAAAGTGGAAGAAGTTCCAAATGTGTTCATAGAGGAGGTTTATAAGGTGCTAGAAATCATGGGGGTGACTTCTATTGAGAAAGTGGAACTAGCCGCCTATCAATTAAAGAAAGTTTCCCAAAGTTGTTATGAGCAATAGAAAGATAGTAGGCCAATAGGAGCGGGCCCTATAGAGTAGGAAGCTTTTAAGTCAGAATTTCTAGATATGTTCTTTCCCCGGGGAGTTGAGGAGGCCAAATTGGGAGAATTCATCAACCTTAATCAAGGTAGTATGAGTGTTAAGGAGTACTCTTTGAAATTCACCCTTTTGTCTAAGTATGCTCCAAGCTTGGTAGCTAATCCTAGGGATTTGATGAATAGGTTTATGACGGGGGTGTACAATTTGGTAGAAGAAGAATTGTATGGAAATGTTTCTTGATGATATGGATATTTCACACCTCATGGTTTTTGCCAAACAAATAGAAGAGTCAAAACTCAAGAAGGAGAAGGCTAGACAGAAAAAGAGGTCTAGGATGAATTATGATAAATCTTTTCATGATGGGTCCGGTGGGCATGGTCTTTCTAGAAATCAATAAAAGTTTTCCAAACAAAGCTTTTCTAATGCTCCTAAGAATAAGGATGAAAGAGTGTCTACCCCTAGGCCACAAGGGATGGGTAATGAGTCCTTATGGCCCTCTTGTGCTAGTGGTAAGAGGCATGAGGGTAGTTTTTTGGCCTGTAGAGAGTGCTTTAGTTGTGGTGAGAGTGGCCACATGATGAAAGATTACCCTAAGGCTAAGGTTACAAGAAGAGAAGGTAAGCAAGTTGCCTCTAGTAGTGGGGATGCGGAGCCTCAAAAGAAGAATAGGTTTTATGCTCTCCAATCTAGAGAAGATCAAGAGTGATCTCCTCACGTCCCTTCGGTATGTGTTTCATGATTTAGTAAATTTATGGATTTCTTGTCTTTTGTGACTTGTTATGTTGGATTTGAAGTTGTTTTTAGTATGCATTATGTTTAGAAAAGTTTGTGTAGGCCTTCTCCCAATTGGGGGATAGTGTGCCTATCTAGTGGGGTTATTGTGGGCTTTATGTGTTGCCATGATTTCCTTAATGCATGTTCATTAAATTGCTTAGGTCTTGTTAGAAATGATTAATATGCATTGTTTTTCTTATGAGGTATTTCTTTGAATAGAATTGCATGTAGACTTCATGAGTTGATTATGAGCAAGCCTAGTTAGTGGAATTGAAGTTTCTTCCTTGATTGTATGCATTAGATGTAGTTCATACATAACGGGCTGCTAAGTTAGATTTGAGACTTTAAGAAGTTTTTAAAGTATCATTCGAGGACGAATGTTCCCAAGTAGGGGATACTTTAAAACCCCGTAGTTTAGTGAGTTAAACTAGTGAGTTCTAGAGCCTTTGGTAAGTGGTTTGGAGTGCCGTATGAGGATTAAAACTTGTAAAAATAATTCCTGTACTTAGAATGGTGGTTTTAGGGGGTTAAATGTCTGGGTTTGAGTCCCCAAGGACCAACCAAAGGGGTCCTCCAATGACCCCAAAACAGTCCCTAAAAATCTACATTTTGTGAGCTACGTTTGGGGACCTATGGGAGAAAGGTCCACTCACGCCCCGTAGCCCTTGGTCATGGCTCAAGGCAGATCATGGCTTGCAAATGTAGACCTCTAGCCTCAAACCATGCAGGACCAGGATGGTCCTATGTGGTGGTCTTGTTATCTGAGCAGTTTTAATGATTTTTAGTTTTAAGTTGGGGGTTTGGGAATTGATTAGTCAAATAAAAATGGGTTAAGGTAGGTCGGTTAGTTAGTAAAATTACCACCTATATAAGGTTAATAGGCCCCTAAATTAATCACTTTAACTCAGTCATCTAAGATCCCAAATTACACTCAAGAAATTCTCTCTCTAGAAGCAAAAAAGAAGAAGAAGAAGAAGAGGGGCAACAGCTAGGTCGAATTCACCATTGATTCAAGCTTGTTTTAGGGATTTGATTAAATGTATGTGAAGCTTAATAGTCTATGGGTTCTTCCACCCATAGAGCCCTAATGCTTATTGTGACCAATGACACTAACCTAGAGTACATGTGTCTACGATTATCAATAATATAGTAACCCAACTAAAGGTTGGGGTCGTGTCCCAAGGGAGTGATTTTTGAGAATTAATAGGAAAATAAAATTTAGTTCTAACTAGTCGTAGCTAAAGACATTAATGAGTAAAAACATAGTACATTAAACGGGCTGACACAAAACTATCAAATATCAATTGGAGGTTTTGTCACAAGTAATAAAAACAACAAAAATAACAAGAAAATCATGAATGGGGAAAAGTTCTTGGGGTGTGACTATACTACAAGTTGAGATAAATCGTTGGGTACAGGCTTTTCATAGGAAATATGCAAGATAATAGTGATTATGCTAAGCTTTAGATGAAAAAATGTTCCCTCTCGGGCAACTTACCCCGTTTCAAATGTGTTTCTCTCGGACACCCATTTGCCGCATAAAGGCCAGCCTACGCCTTACCCCACTTACTCTCTCGAGCTGAGTGTTAGGATATGTGACTAGTGCTCACCCTCTCAGGTTGAACCTCATGTCGACCCACTCCTTAGGCTATTAGTTTAGCTGTCTTGGTTTCGTGACCTCCCTCTTGGGAAAGCCTAAAATACATGGGTGGTTTTGTATTTTCAACTTCAAACCATTAAGTTAAACAAAAACTGCTAGGTGAAATCACCAATACAATACATATAACTTATCAGAAAGCAAGACCCAACAACAATATCAACACATATTTGCTAAATCACACCCCAAGAATGGGAGTTTTTAGCCACACATCAAGAAATACCAAAATACACCTAAAATGATACTAAAATAAAATGGGTATAAGGAATTAAACATTGATTTAAACAAAGGAAGAAGAATGTAGAAGACCTACTTCCAACTTGGGGACGATGAAATCCTTCTTTCTTTAAGTCTCCCAAAAAAACCCCAAAAAAGTACTATTCTATTGTGAAAATTATAATAATTGTTTAAATCTCTAAAATTAATAAAGAGTTTATTATTTATAGACTTGAGAAATTACGACTGGCAGATCGCTCGACGAGGTTAGTAGAAGTCGCCGAATGACTCGGTTACTCGCCCTTCTTCTGTCTCATCACTGTTTAGTGCTTGCCTTCAGTTTCTTCACATTCTGGACCATTGGGCGGTTTGGCATTGCTTCGCCAAAATATTTGATGAAGCACTGACTACTCCTTTCATCGCCTTTTTTATCCTCTTCCTTCAAGGCCTCGTATACTGGAACAAAGTGTGGAATCTATCCCTTTGACGATTCGCCAAGTGTTCTTGGCGGAGCTCAAGCTTCAATTTCTTCATTCTTTTTGGCCTTTTTGCTCCTTTTTGTGCATGAGTGTCCATGCTTGCATTCAAACTTTAAATACCTGAAACTTTAGAGTTTTGGTCCGTTGAGACAAAATAAGAATTTGAGGACACTATTTATATCAAAATAAAGCCCTAAATGAGTCCAATTTGTGGACTCATCTACACCTCCAACTTAAGCTTTTGCTTGTCCTCAAGCAAACTTGAGTTGAGCTGTTCAAAAAGTGTGTCTCAAACAGTGCTACACAAGATTCAATCATGAATGCACACAACCAGACTCAATTTACTTATGCAAGGATCAATTGTATACTCAAAGATTCAAGTTGTGACACACCACTACCAAAGATTCTCATGCTCACAACACTTTCTACTTGTGCAAGTTCAAGCTCAACAAGACGTATATAAATACCCTCACATAAAGAATGATTCCATATTCATACACAGAGATTAATCAATTCAAGATTAGGAATCAGATGAAATGCTCACATTCAAAAAGAGGAACAAAATGCATGTTTTCACCCACAGGTTTCCCCTATATTCCAATAGACTTTCAATTCGGGTTACGCAAGATCAAAAAGGTCTTTCTAAGGCTTGTAATGGGGATGAGTGCAAAGGTATGTTCATTTAGGCTTAGTGACTCTTTCCTCATGAGTTGTTGTGTTCTCAAGGCATTTCTTTCTTTTTCCTTTATCAATTCTTTTTCTAGTGCTCTATATCATCTTTTTATTCACCCCCATGGATTGCTTGGAAACCCAATTTCTTTTGTACTTTATTCCACATTTTTTGAAGGGTTTCCACTGTTCTGCAACACCATGGGTTGAGGCGGACTTTCTTTGCACTTCTTGACTTCTCCTTTTCCTTTTTACCACACCCCTAACTTAGGCTTTTGGCTTAAGTTGGCTATTCGCTAAATCACAAATCAAGAGGATTATGGGTAGTGGGTCAAGTAAGGTCTACGGTTCATCAAGGTTCTTTCGAAGAGAGGTAAGGTTCAAAGGGTGTTCAAAAGAGTTTCACACGCTCATGGGTAGGCCACAAAAGAGGTATATGTCAAATCTGGCTCACACTCATTAAAGTTGCCTAACATCATTTCAAGAGCACACCTTTCTAAATCAATCAGACTACCAGGGCAAATTCTAGGTTTATTCATGCATGGCTCAAAGCAAGATAATCACACAAGGCATCGATACATAAGTCAAACAAGACCACACACTTTCGCTAGTGTGAAACAGTCATTAGAAGAGAATCAATTCCATAAATGGATAATCACAACGAGAATCAAAGAGTTCACATATTGTCTATGCAACTTCATTTGGCCTCATAGTAGCCGTACATTCATGTTTGTTCAATTGAGCACTATTCAAGTCATCCGTATTGATTGAAATCCAGACTTAAATTTTTGCAAAAGAACAATCACTTTTAACACAAGCGGTGGAAATTTTTTTTGAAAGGGTAAAAATCTTTTTGCAATTAAATGTAAGCAGACCCACATGCTCAAACATCCATAGAAAGCAGTATTGACAGAATTTAAGATCAGAACAACCCAAAAATACGAACATCAAATAGTACATAAAAGGTGGGCCTTACCCCACCACAAATATAAATCATTTGTCCTCAAATACAAATAAAATTAGCTCAAAAGTATATGTAAGTAAGATAGAGAGGAGGGTAGAGAAAGGTCCTATCTACGCAGTCTATCTATATGTTGGGGCATCAGTGCCCGGAGTAGTCTTAGATGGAAAAGCAGTGCAGATCCACTAGTAGCTATTCTAGACATCTCGGTTGGCAATGTCTGGATCACCATCTGCCTAACCGTCTCTACTAGATCTGGTAGATCTCTGAATATGCTCTCATCTTGACTCTCTCTCATCTCCTCCTTATCTATTATCAACTCCTCATCGATGTCTGCATCCAACAATGCATGTGTTATGCCATCATTCTTCGTATCTCCGATGGTCTCAAGAGCATCCTCATCATATGCCCTCTCTATTAGTGAAGTAAATTTAGTAGACTTAAGATAGTCTATGTCATTCCTCAAACTCGCGATCTTGGCTTTTAAAGCCACGACCTCAGAGGCTTCCCTCTATTTTCTGTCGTAAGCAATGACTCTTACTGCAAAGGAATCAATAGTGGTCTGAAGTACGGTAAGTGTTGCTAGTATGGCCCTGTCAATCATCCCTCGAACAATTTCTCTAGTCGGGTAGCTCTGACATCAGCTGAATAGGCCAACTGCCCCATCTTCAAGATCATGGCCTGAGTGATCCTGACAGGATGGGAGGATGACGAAACACCTAGAACTTGTAAGGATGAATAAGAGGGAGTTGGTATACCTGAGGGCTCAGAGGGCGGGGTGGACAAAGGTGTCTCAACTGATAATGATTCAACATTGACCTCAGGAGAAATATCTGTTAGGGTTGCTATTCTCCTGTCATCCTCCTCTTGTGTAAATTCTCCCTCTATACGTTGGATATTAGTGGAGGAAGATGTAGTGACCTCTATATCGCTAACAGGATCTCGGGGTACTCCAGCACGCCAGCATAACTAAGTAATTAGAATAAGAAATGGTAGGGATGTTAGTGTTTATTTGGCTCTCACAGCTATCTCCTATGAAATCAGCAGTCCCAGGTCAATCTAGTTCTTGGCCATGATAGAATAAAGGCAAACTGCCTTAGGATGATGCAGAATGGACTCGTTCTGGGATGGCATGATAGTTCTGCTAATGAAGCCAAACCAGTATCGAGAGGAGATGTTCATATCCCTCTTCTCAATAGGGGCTCTCGCATCCAAACACCTCTAGGTGATGTCAGAAATCATTGGAGCTAACCAACCCTTCAAATCATCCAGGGACGGAACAATAGGCAAATCTTTGTAGGGAAGTACCGAGTGCTGCGGTCGACCCGGTACAACATTAATATGCTCACGATGACTCTCTACCTCCTTGCCTTTAACCATAACCGACTTCACTAGTTGGAACTCACTAGCCTTTTTCTTATTTGTGGAGACTAACTCCCAATACGCTATGTAGATTTCCCGGAGCCAGGAAGGAAAGTAAGGGCCTCGTGGTCTAGTGAACTTATCGAAATTATGATACTTAAGCGTGTCAATAACCTCAGAATGCTTACTTTCCAAACCCTTCACATATAGTAACTTTTCTTTTAGAATGGTTAGTAAACCATCACCTTTCAATCTATTCAGCAATCTGGGTGGAGGTGGAAATACGGGCAGTGCAGGGGCCACTGAAGGTGGTGCCGGGGCTAGCACTAATTTAGTGGTTGGAGGAGTTGCAGATGATGTAAATCTAATAGGTGTTGATTGAGGTCTCTCTCTGAGCTTATTCTACTGGTGAATCAAGATTTGTTCATCTTCTGGCTCAGAAAAATCTGGCTCAATAGTTGACCCTTTTCTAGTAATATGCTTCTTTTGTTTGCCTTTATCTCTCAGTGGGAGATCTGCTTTCTTTTCTGTGAGGGACGTGATCCTCCTTCATTAATCGTAATGTCCTCTTCCTTTTTTTTGAGGTGACGCATTTAAGTTTGTGCCTACCCTATCTGCGAAGGTTTGTGATTAGTCATAAGAACAATCACACTAAAATACATAAAAGAAAAAGCAGAAAGGTCCGTTGATCAGTCGGCGAATCGCCAAATCTCTTTGGCGAGCTAGGTCAAACTCACCACAGGGATTAACTTGAAAACTAGGCAAATAAGTGATGAAAAAGTCCAATTAGTGAGATATTGACTACTTTCGGTGATGACAAAGTTTTTCGCCAAAAGATATAGTGAAAGAGGGTAAAGGGGCATGCAAAGGGCCGTCTAAAGTCCTATTAGCGAGTCGCCGACTACCTTCGGCGACCACGGATGTGTTCACCAAAAGTTATTGATCTCTCAGTACTATTGACAGGAATGAAGGGAAATTTAAGACCAGTAGGCGAACCAACAAATTATTTAGCGAGCACGACCCAACTCACGAAATGATTTGACGTGCCTATTTTTCAACCCATTTCTTAGAATCGACCTTACAAGACCTAGAAACAAAATCAAAGCATGCATACACATAATTGACTCAAGACCCTACTTCCCATCATCCCGAAATACTCAGACTTCTTTCGGTCCTGCCAAATTTTAGCCATTTTACTACGATCACCATTAAGAATGTCGTCACCCATTCCTTTATTAAGAAATTTTCATTATTTAACACAAATGTAGGATATTTAGGTTTTACCCAAGCAATATAATGACAGTCAAGCAGAATCCATTACAATATCAATAAAATTAAAGCACAAAAACAAGACATTCGACTATTAAAATATTTAAGGTAACTAATTTCAAATTACACATAGCATATCAGCCTATTTCTATCAGAGAGGCCCAGAACACATCATCCTGCTAATAAAGTTGCAAATGAGTGCAAAATTATCAAAAATAAGTTCGGGGTTTTAGAGTCTAACCTTCGATATTGATAAATTTGTTTTTGTAATACTAGACGGCAGAGAAATTTAGTCAAACGCACTAATTACACACTAAAGTACTAATGGAAAGGTAAAAATATAAGAAAATTTACCTTTGGTGTGATTTTGAGGAGTTTGAAATGAGGGAAAGTGAGAGATTCAAAGATTTGGCCTTTGGCCTTTATACAACCGTTCAGTTCATGGCCATTCGACAACGTTAGTCTTGTCGCCGATCAACTCGGCGATGCATCGAATGCATAATCATCCCACCGAGTTTTACAAGACATCCCTTATTTTGGGGCCACAATGGCTGGTTAAATCGAAATTGCCGATAGGTTCGGCGATTCGCCAACTAGTTCCTTGGCTCACCAACTTGCACTTTTCAACACCTTCCTCACTTTAACGTACAAAATCAGCACACCATTATTTGAACAGAATAACTTAAAGCAACATCACCTTAGGTTGCCTCCCAAAAAGTGCCTTAGTTAACATCGTGGCATGACGCAAGTCCTGTCTCATTCTCCATTATTGGGGTTAGCCTTAGTGTCACTAGGTGACCCCAATATGTAATTTGGGTGGAGATGAGGCACTGCAAAATTTAGGAGTGACCTGATTGGTTGGATTGATCTACACTGAGATCCAATCATTTGATTCAATACTTTAATATTCTCCTTTATTTCCTCCAAGACCCGATCTTGAACGGTGATCTTTTGGAGAATGATTTGAACTATGTCCTCGACATGATTTTTCCCCCCATATCTAGACTTTCTCCGCTCATGAGGAGATATATACCTCCCCTTGTTGTTGCATTAGACTTCCACCTCTGAGATTTTGGTGGCCAAATCATTTAGCTGAGATGCTAGTGCGGTCAGCGTGAGGTCCTTTGGGGCTCCTTGGCTCATTTCAACCAATTTGCCACTACTCTGCTCAGCCATGCTGATCTAAATGGATAACTCAACGAAAAACAAAACTAAAAGTAACGTTAGTGACACTACAACTACGAAGAACAAAAAATCTACTTAATCTAAAAAGTCTCAAATAACACCACTCCCCAGCAGTGACGCCATTTTGATGCTTATCGTGACCAACGACACTAACCTACTGTACGAGTGTCTACGATCGTCGATAATATAGTAACCAACTAAAGGTTGGGGTCATGTCACAACGAAGTGGTTTTGAGAATTAATAGAACAATAAAATTTAGTTCTAACTAATCGTAGCTAAAGACATTAATGAGTTAAAATATATTAAATTAAATGGGGTGACACAAAAGTGTCAAATATCAATTGGGGGTTTTCTCACAAGTAGTACAAAAAAATAACAAAAAAATAAAGTATGGACAAAAGTTCTTGGGGTGTGACCACAATACAAGTTGAGATAAATTGTTGGGTTCATGCATACGATAGAAAATTGCTGATAATAGTTACTAGGATAAGCTTTAGATGCAAATAAGTTCCCTCTTGGGCTACTTACCCCGTTTCAAATTCTTTCCTCTGGGACATCCATTTGCCACATGAAGGCTAGGCTATGCCTTACCCCACTCACTCTCTTGAGATGAATGTTAGGATATGGGACTAGGGCTCACCTTCTTGGGCTGAACTTCATGTCGACCCACTCCTTAGGTCATCAGTCTAGCGGTCTTAATTTCGTGACCTCACATTCGAGCAAGTCGAAAACACATGGGTGGTTTTGTATCTACAACTACAAACCCATTAAATTAAACCACAACCACTAGGAGAAATCACCATTAAAATACATCTAACCTATCAGAAAGCAAGACCCAACAACCACATTAACACATATTGTCTAAATCACACCCTAAGAATAGGGGGTTTTAGCCACAATCAAGAAATATCAAAATACACCTAAAATGATACTAAAATCAAATGCGTATAAGGAATTAAACATTGATTTAAGCAAAGGAGGAAGAATGGACAAGACCCACTTCCAACTTGGGGAAGATGAAATCCTTCTTTCTTCAAGTCTCCCCAAAAAAACCCTCTCCAAACTTGAGAGAAAATATCCCAATAAAGTACTATCTTATTATAAAAATTATAATAATGCTTCAACTCTCTAAAATTAATAAAGAGTTTAGTATTTAGACTTCAAAAATTAGTGTTGGTCGATCGCTCGACGAGGTTAGTCGAGGTCGCCGAATGACTTAGTGACTCGCCCTTCTTCTGTCTCATCAATATTTTGTGCTTGCCTTCAGCATCATCATGCTCTGAACCATTGGTCAGTATGGACTGCTTCACAAAACTGTTCAGCGTAGCGCCTAGTGCTTCTTTCATCGCCTTTTTGATCCTCTTCCTTTAGGGCCTCGCATACTGGAACAAAAGGTAGAATCTGTCCCTTTTGCAATTCGTCAAGTTTGCTTGGCAGAGCTCAGGCTTTAGTTTCTTCATTCTTTCAGCCTTTTTGTTCCTTTCTGCACTTGAGTATCCATGCTTGCATTCAAACTTTAAATATCTCAAACTTAAGAGTTTTCATCAGATATTGAGACAAAATAAGCACTTGAGGACACTATTTCAATCAAAATTAAGACCTAAATGAGTCCAATTTGTGGACACATCAAGCCCTCATAGTTTCCCCACTTGTGAAATAGAAAATCCAATTCTAGCTAGGGTTGTGCTTGCATTGTGGGTAGGGCTTAGGTATGATTCCAATCTAATGGATACTACTTAATTACGATTGATTTAGCTTTGTTTTGTGAGATTATGATGAATTCGTGTGATTTCTATGGTAAACCATAATCTGAATGGATGAATGTCATCTTTGTGGGTTTATGCCATTAGAGGCAAAGTTCAAGGTTCAAAGGTGATCTTCCTAAATCAATGTCTTGATTACAAATTGATCATATTTAGGATCATCTAATGATGAATTGAAATACACTTGATTGAATAGGAAGGATCTTGACTTGTAAAGTTAGAATTGAACCTTATGAATCAATTATGACTAAAATCACTTAGTAGTAAGGAATGTGATTGAATAGCTTGTAATTTAGACATGAAATATTATTAAGTGAAGTTAAGCTTGAAAGTAGGGCTTGAAGCCATCCATGTTAGGGTTTTGGGGGTAAAGACATTATTATGTGATTATGTTGAGTATCGTTTCTCTCACACACACTTAGGCATGAGTATGCTAGGAGATTCAAGTTCTCTCACATAGAAGGATTCTAGGTTGACATAATAACCTAAAATGAATCAAAGCATGGTAGATTAGAATAGCTTGAAGTTGTGATATTTGATCCCTTCTTGTGTAGTTTGACTTGGTAAGACAAGACCTAGATTGGATAGATTAGGATTGAGAATTTACAGTCTCCTATGGATAGCTTGGCTTAGCATTGTAGGATGCATGTCAAGGCTAGAATGAGTTAGTCACAGTAGCCTTGGATTGAGGATTTGTACTCTCCTATGATTAGCTTGAACTAGCATTGTTAGGATGCTTTCATGTTAGTATGAATTTGTTTGGCCAAGACCATTTCATGGTAGCTTTAGGATAGAGGACTTATACTCTCCTAAGGGTAGCTTAGGATTGAGGATCCATACTCTCCTAAGGGTAGCTTGACATCTCATTGAAAGATGCATTTTAAAGGTATCTTGAGTTAGGTTAGTCATGGTAGCTTGGGATTAAGGACTCATATGCTCCTAAGGATAGCTTAGGGTTTAGAATCATATTCCCATATAGATAGCTTGAATTTGTATCATAGTATAGTTCTAAGGGTAGCATGATTTAGTTTGTCTAGGACTATCTCATGGTAGTTAGGATGGGACACATGTACCTTTCTTAGAATAGCTTGGACTTGCATGGTAGTGTGTCTTCCAAGGTAGTGAGCTTAGATTAACCTGGTTATGTTAGTTAGATGATAGCATGGTTAACCCTATTAAGGGTTTATTCCTTGGTAGCCTTGAAGAGGTAAATAGACTAGAGAGATTAGTCCCCAACTAATGAACCTTCATGGTAGTCTAAAGAAGTACTTAGAGTAGGTATTTGTATGGGATGCTATCCATACATGGCAGAAGTATGACTTGAGGCTAGTTGTTAATGGTTCCCTTATGAAGTATGACTTAGCTTTGGTTGTTTCCATAATTGCCTTCCAAGATATGATTGACTAAGGTGGTAGTTCCCTTGTCTATATGAAGTAAGCTTATAGTAAGACCAAAAGTATGGTGAATATGACTCAGATGACTTCAAGGTTATGCTTAGTGTGAAGGGTAGTATGGGATGCCTTTCATGTGTTGCACAAGTGTGTCTTAAGGTTACTTAGAAGTATGGTGCCCATATGGTAGAAAGACTAATGACTTAACCATGAATATAGACTATGATTAAGAAGACCAAAATGGATACTTGGCTTGGTTAGTAGTATGGGATGCTATTCTTGCTTTGCACATGTATACTTTTGAAGTTACTTGACAATGGTACTATTATCGTAATGATAACTAAGAGTCGATTATGCTTATATGATTATGACTTGTATTCTATGCACATTAACTATGTCTGATGTTGACTTATGTTAATATGAAGCTTATGTTGGAGACCATGCTATGACTATGATGGTTATGCCATGAATATGTTATTATCTCTTATGCCTATCTCTTATGTTGACTAACCATTTGAGATGCTCTCATGATGTTGTGCTAGCATTCATACTTGGTACATTTTGTACTAACGCATAGTGCCTACATTCTAATCAAATGTAGGGATTTGGAGATTTAGTTGCTTGAAGGCTAGGTTTCCAAGGATCAACAAGAGTTGAAGAATTGGTGAGTCCTAATAGCTTTGAGGACAAACCCTTATTCCCTTTATGTCATTTCTTTATGTTTTTAGACTATGTATGGGCTACGTCCCAAAGACTTTTATACATGAGTTTTACATAGATTGTTTGAGACAAAGGTGTTAGTAAGACTTCCACTTGCTTTAATGAAATAAGGCATTGATTGTAAAAATTTAAATTGTTCTATATTTTTATTTCTATTACCTATGTTATGATGTTAAGGGATTATATGAGACCCTTTGGGATCAAGTATGCCATGTTACATCTAGGATGT
This sequence comes from Solanum bulbocastanum, assembly GCA_037074985.1. Classification (NCBI taxonomy): domain Eukaryota; kingdom Viridiplantae; phylum Streptophyta; class Magnoliopsida; order Solanales; family Solanaceae; genus Solanum; species Solanum bulbocastanum. The sequence goes on from CM073600.1 coordinate 26,186,125, forward strand.
ACCTCTTGGTCATGACAGTTGCTGCCATAACTTCCTTTCTTCTTCTTCTTAACTTCTAAGAGAGAATTATTTGGAGAGAAATTTTGGGTTCTTTGAAGAATGAATTAAATGACTTAGTTTAGGGGTCTATTAGGCTCATATAGGTGGTTTAATAACTAACTTACTGATCTCCCTTAACCCCTAACTAATTACTAATTAACCCCCAAACCCCTAACCAAAAACTAAAATTTAAAAATCTGCTCACTCCTACGACTCCCCCACCCACGGACTGTGGGTGGATCTACTAACCATGTTGCACCTCTGTAGGTGAGGTAATGTGGCTAGGAATTACGGGCCAACTCAGGCCTTGACCTAGGACCCTAACCCATGGGGTGTGGGTCCATCTACGGCTAGTACGTGGCATCCGTAAGTGGCTGGAATTTGATAGCTTTTGGGGCTGTTTTGAGGCCCTCCTCAAGGACCCGTTGGGTGGTCCTTGGGGGTTCGTACCTTGAGGCCCTAACACTAAAAACCGTCATTTTAAGTTTGGAAAGTCATTTTACGAGTTTCAACTTCATTTCTAACCCTAACACATTCTTGCAAGTTCCAGAACTCTTTAGCTCAGTTCACTAGTTTCTGGGGTGTAAAAATATCTCCCCCTTAGGATCATTCGTCCTCGAATGACAATTCTAATAACTTCTTAGTGTCACCGCTCTAAACTAGCAGCCCATCATGCATGTAACATATCTAAATGCACACAACCAAGAAAGAAAACTTCATTTCTAAACTAAACACATTTAATGCAACATAAGGGAGTAGGAACTACATCTACCAATCCAAAATGCATGAAGCTCTATATCTACACATTTTCAAGGAGGAACTAACATTCTCTATATAAAGACTACTCAATACTCACTCATGGAGCGTAAATGAAATTTACTCTCAAAAAGCATTTATTCATGGAGGAATCTTTCAACTACAAACTAAGGCATCTGATGAAGTCTATATGCAATTTAACACAAATGTACTGCAAAATGAGGAGAACAATGCATATAAGTAATTTCTAACAAGACCTAAGAAATTTCATGAACATGCATATAAGGAAATCATTGAAACACATAATCACACAATAACCCTACTATATAGGCACACTATCTCCACATTGAGAGTAAGCCTACATCAACACTTATAAACATCATTTATACTAAGGACAATTTCATAGTCCAACATAACAATTCACAAAAGACAAGAAATCCAAAAATTACTTAAAGCATAAAACACATACTGGAAGGGACATGAGGAGATCACTCTTGATTTTCTATAGATTGGAGAGCATAAAACTTATTCTTCTTTTGAGAATTCTTATCCAAACCACTAGAGGCAACATTCATCTTCCCTTCCCTTAGCCTTAAGAACCAGGAAATCTCTCATTTTATGCCCATCCTTTCCACACCCATACCAATCATCTATGCTGGCTAACCACTTACCACAATGACTCCTCCCACACTTGGGGCAAGTAGACTTGGGCAATGGAGACCCACTACCTTTCTCTTGGTCATATCTAGGGATGTTGAAAAAATCTTGACTGAAATACTTTTGTTTAGACTTAGGCCTACCTCGTCCATCAGACTTAGCATTAGAAAAGTTCCCATCATCGGTTCTAGCTCTTTTCACCCCTCTATTCATTCTTTTATGCTTTTGCTCCACAATTTGTTTAGCATGCACCATGAGATGAGAAATATTCATACTATGGATAAGCATTGCTGAATGGAATTCATTAACTACTAAGTCGGACACTCCCATCACAAACTTATTCATCTTGGCCCTTGAATCCCCCACTATGGTTGGAGCATATTTAGAAAGTTGGGTGAACTTAAGTGAATACTCTTTCACATTCAAATCCCATCGACGAAGGTTTATGAACTCTTGCATCTTTGTTCCCTCAACACTAGTGAAAGAACATATCAAGGAATGCCTCTTTGAACCCTTCCCACTCTATTGGGCCCTCTTCTACAAGCCTACTATCCTTCCATTGTTCATACCAAATTTATGGTAAGTAGCTATCTCTGCTTTGTCTACTGAAGTTAATTCCATGATAGAAAGCCCCTTATACAACTCATATATAAAACCTTGACGGTCTTCCTCCATTTTAGACCCATAAAATTTGGAGGGTTCATCCTCAAAAACTCACTCACCCTAGAAGAAGATATCCCCCTTATTAGGTTTGTCGGAGCTACCATCTCCCTATTGATTTGAGCCGTCACAGTTTAGGCTTGAGTAGTCAAAACTCAGGCCAAAATTTTGAGAGTCGACCTAATCATCACATTAGTCATATCCTGAGGATCAATTTGAGCTTGAGGAGGATCTTAGGGTGGAACTTGGAGGGGAACCTCTTGCTCCACATTGCCTTCCTCTTCTCTCCCAGCATTTGCCCTTATACTAGCCATACCATGAAAATCAATGGGTACGAGTTAGAAAAAGGTCCTAATAAAGTGAAACTCTATGGCACAACTTAGAGAATGAAGAAATGAGATTTCCTAAATATACAATAGCCTCCTATTATAAATGTGGAGCGCTTCACATTTATAAACAAGACTCTACAAGATGTGGTTTGAGACAATCCTAAAACCATCCTAAAATCTTATGTACTGATACCAGATTTGTTATGACCCATAAGTAACCCCTAGACGTAATACGGCGTACAAGACTCTGAAGAGCCTCATACAAGCCTCATAGCATATCATGAACATAAGATAATAGAAAAGTACGAAAAATTTTAAAACTTTTTACAATCGAAGTCATTTTCATAAAAGCAAGCAGAAGTCTTTCTATACTTTGTCTCAAACCATCTAATAAAACTTTAGAATAAAAATCTTGGAAGACAGCCCATACAATAGTCTCAACATGAAAATAAAAGGCATAAATGAACTAGTGGGTTTGTCCTCGAAGCTATGAGGACTCAACAATTCTTCAACTCCTTTGCTCCTTAGAAACCTATCTCCACAATAGCACTCAAGTCTCCAAACCCTACATTTGATTAGAATATAGGCAAAGTTTGTGTTAGTACAAAATGTACTAAATATGTTAGTTAGCATAATCATAAAAGAATAAGTCAAGGGTCAGTCAAATATAAGTCATAATCCAAAATCGTATGAAATACTTCATGAAATAGAACTATAAGCATAAAAGACAATATCATAATAATAAGCAATGTCTCCAACAAAAGCATTTTTCAAATCGTTAGTCATATATACGATAGTAGAACTATTCTCAAGTAACCTCCAAAGCATACTTGTGCAATGCCTAAATAGCATCCCATAATGCCATCCAAGCTAAGTATCCATTTTCAGTCATCTTAATCATAGTCTATACGCATGATCAAGTCTTTAAGCTTTTCTACCAGAAGGGCACCATACTCCTAAGTAACCTCAAAGAACACTTGTCCAATGTATGAAAGGGATCCCATACTACCCTTCACACTAAGCATAACCTTGAAGTCATCCTAGTCATACTTACCCTTCTTTGGTCTCATTATTAGCTTACTTCTCATAACCAAGTCAATCTCTCACCTTTAGTCTATAATAACAAGAAAGACATCTATAGCACAATTCTGTCTCAAGATCATCACACAAACGAACACTTTCTTGAGTAAACTTAAGTCATATTTGTGCAATGAATGAATAGAATCCAATAATACTATTCATGCTAAGTACCACTTTCAGGTCCTCATACTAATACTTCTTGGTTTTGAACCTAGTTCCTCTCTTTAACTTTAGAACACTATGAGGTACTCTCTTAAGCACATCTTAGTTCATTATTAGGTTGAACCCCATGAGATACTACTTTTAGCATGTCTAGGTTCATTATTAATATTGACCCAATGAGATACTACCTTAAGAATGTCTAAGTCAATTTATACTCTTGAACACAATGAGGTACTTCATTGTGTATGTCATAGTTCAATGATGTTTTAGAATACTATGATATGCTTCTTCAATCATGTCTTAGTTCATTAGATATGGAGATTGCTACTAGAAACCTTAACTCCACTATGTGAAGGTTCCCATCTCATGATACCTAACTTTGGGAAAACCCACACTCTACAATGTAAGAGTTCCCCCTTTAACTTGGATAGTCCTCACATCAACTTGGTGTAGTTCTCCTCTCTACTTGGAGCCCGAACCTTATATTGTGTGACCCTCCATGTTATTGTCATTATCCACGTGGAGCCAAGCATACACCCAAAGATTTACTATTAAGCCTTGCTTACTACTCATGTCTCTTGGAAGGATGTCCTTGATAATCAATCCATGTTGAGGTGATTCTATCACTTTATACTTTCAAACATTTATAAGGTAGGTTAAATGACCTTAGCTTTATTCTCAAAGCCCTAGTGATTCAACATTAATGACTAAAAGCCCTAGATTCTAAGGCTTTCTAATCACATTCTTTATTATCAAGTGATTCTAGTCATAATTCATCAAAAGGCTCAATTTTTATGCTCTACAAGTCAAGATCCATCATACATAATAAGTTGTTGTTGTTGTTGTTATTTTTCTTCTTCTTCTTCTTATTCTTTGTGTAGGTAGTGGTTGGGCTACGTGGACGTGAACATAAGTAAATAAGAGATGAATGACTTCTGAGCAGGTCATCAAGAAGGTACATACGACATAAATAGTGTCTACAAACCAACTCAATCGGGTGGGATGGGTATAATTTGCATCCCACAAACTAATGAGAGTGTGATGATTGAAGTACTAGCACAACTCTTCATCTTCCCCTGATGAGGGGAATATATGGAGGGTTAGATCACGAAGACCCGTACGAGCATGTGAGAAATTTTACTGAGGTTTGCAGCCCTTTTTCATTCAAAAATGTGTCTGAAGATTTAATTCAGTTGCCGCTATTCCCACTGTCCTTAACAGGAGAAGCTAATAAATGGTTAGCTGAGTTACCAAACAATTCTATCACAACATGGGAGGAGCTATTTGTAGAATTTAACACAAGATTCTTTCCTCCATCATGGATAATGAAACTTACAGATGAAATTCAAAGTTTCAAGCAATGGGAGGGAGAACCCATTAATTAAACGGGTGAGATTCAAGAAGCTCCTACTTAAATGCCCAACTCATGGGCTACCAAATGATTTGTTACTTTAATATTTCTATCGGAGTCTAGATTCCATTAATAAAGAAGTAGCTGATCAATTGGTACGAGGAGGAATAATGTTACAACCACTTGAGGCAGCTTCATTTCTTCTTGATTAAATGACTAGGACAAACAAAGCATGGTACACCCAATAGGATAAAGTCTCTCCATTTCGTTTTTGATTAACACAAGAACAACTTGACAAAGAGAGAGAGAGATGAGAAAATTCAAAAAATGATAACTAAAATGGAAGCACGTGTAGGGGGCATATATAATATTTAGAGTTGAGGAGGGTTATTCTTTTGGTTACTCAAGGCTCCGGGATAATCAAGGTTGAAACTCTAAGAGGTAGGAGGAGGGTTTCCATTCACGTATCTATAACGAGGCAGAAATAAAGGTTGGAACTATCTTAAGGTAGAAGAGAAAAAGGGATACTGTCAAGATTGGGATGAGCAAATTGATTATTGGAGAAGGGTAGAAGATTATGAGGAGAACCATACTTGTTCAAGTGAAAGCCCAAAATCTAAAAGGGGTGCAGGCGGTCCTCGAGTGAATGACCTGTTGTCAGGCATACTTGACAAAGTTAAAGGTTCAGATGATCTGTTGAAAGGGATGAAAGATGAATTTTCATCATCGAACAGTAAAGTGAACTCTCATGCCAACGCCATCAAGATACTCGAAGGACAACTGAGTTTATTAGTAGCTCAGTTGAAACCAAATATAACAAGGTAATGTGATGATAGAGAGTTGGCTGTAGTTACCTGTAGCGAAAAGGTGACAATAGGTAATGTGATGGGAAATGAAGATGCTCAAAAGCATGAAGAAGGTGAAGGCATGGAGGAACAAGAGCTTCTTATTCATCAAAACATTGCCAAAGAACAAAAAAATGAAGTGGACCAACACGTTCAACTTCCAAATGTCATGCAACCCTTACCCAAAATACCTCCATAATTTCCCTAGTGATGACAGAATAAAAATGAAGATGAGCAGTTCAAAAAGTTTTTGTCAGTATTCAAGACACTATCAATCAACCTCCCCCTTGTGGAAGAATTATTTGAAATGCCGGGATACGCCAAGTTCATGAAAGGGTTGGTCACAAAGAAGAGGAGTTTAGATTTTGAGATAGTTGAAGTTTCCCATAGTTGTAGTGCAATTATGACTAAGGAGATGACCAAAAAGAGAGAAGATTCCGGGGCATTCACTATTCCTTGAACCATAGGCATGCTCCAGTTTGGTAAAGCTTTTTGCGATTTGGGAGCAAGCATCAACTTAATGCCTTATGTGATATACAAACAACTTAGGTTGGGTGAACCGAAAGCAACCACAATGAGACTCCTGATAGAAGATCGTTCAATCAAACATCCTGTTGGTATACTTTATGACATCTTGCTAATGATCGATTGGATCATCATTCTGGCTGATTTTGTTATTTTAGATTGTGAGATTGATGCCAAAATCCCCATTATTTTAGAAAGGACTTTCTTGGCAACTATGAGAGCATTGGTGGATGTTGAAAGTGTAAAATTGAAGTTTCATGTGAACAATAATGAGGTAACATTTTGTATTTATAAATCCATGAAACATCCAAGTGGAAGTCATGTGGTGTCTACTGAGGATGTTATTAATGAGGCGGTGGCTAGTGTGAGCCATTCGATCTGTATGAATGAACAACATAAATAGTGTTTATGAACTATGATAAATCCAAAGTTCAGGGCTATGAGGAAGTAGTAGTTAGGTTAACGGGATTAGGAGCATATTCAAAGAATCCAATAAAGTTGGATATTGACCTAAAAAATTGAGAAAGTCCTCTTGCAAAGTCGTCAACTAAGGAACCACCTAATCTGGAATTGAAAGTCCTGCCCTCTCATCTGTAATATGCTTTCTTGGGAGAAAACAACATTTTACCAGTGATCATTGCAGTTGATATGCTTGAATGGCAGGTGAGTTTGCTCATTGAAGTATTGCGAAAGCATATAAAAGCTATAGGATAGACCATCATTGATATAATGAGCATTCCCACTAGTATATGTACCCATAAGATTCAACTTGATACCGATTGTAAGCCTAGTGTTGAGCACCGACGAAGATTGAACCTACCAATACAAGAAGTTGTAAAAAAGGAGATCATTAAGTGGTTGGAAACTGGTGTGATCTACCCTATTGCGGATAACAAATGGGTAAGCCTGTTGCAATGTGTACCGAAAAAGAGAGATATCACTGTAGTACCAAATGCAAAGAGGTAGGTTGTACTAACTAGACCAGTGACATAGTAGAAAGTACGCATGGATTATCGAAAGCTAAATTTGTGGACTGAAAAGGATCACTTTCCAATGCCCTTTATAGATCAAATGCTTGACAGGTTATCAGAGAGAGGATGATACTACGTTCTATATGGGTACTCCGATTACAACCAAATCTCTATTGTGCCGAGAGATCAAAAGAAACCCACTTTCAACTGCCTTGGGGCAAGGTATTGGGGCAAAAACGCCGCAAGCTTGGTCCGAATCTTTCGAAGTGATGTCTGATGCTAGTGGCAAGGTATTGGGGCAAAAACGCCGCAAGCTTTTTCACCCAATTTATTATGCAGGCAAGAATCTAAATAGTGCTTAACATAACTATATCGTCTTTGAGCAAGAGTTTCCTGTGGTAGTTTATGCAGTTGAGAATTTTCGGGCATACTTGTTAGGCACTAAACTAATTGTTCACACTGATCATGTTGCACACCATTACTTGATGGCAAAGAAGGAGGCAAAACCAAGGTTGATAAGGTAGGTGCTACTATTACAAGAATTTGACTTTGAGGTCAAAGATAGAAGTGGTTACGAAAATAAGGTGTCAAAATCAGGTGGTAAAGAGAATGATGAGTCTGAGATTGACAGAGACATTTCTTTCCCCGATGAGCAAGTGTTTGCAACATCCTTTGAAAAAACACCTTGGTAAGCAGATTTAGCAAATTACATTATGTGTGGACTACTGCCGAATGAGATGAACTTCTACCAATGAAAGAGGTTCATGTTTGATGTTAAAAAGTACTTCTAGGATGAACCATACTTGTTTTGAGAGTGTGCAGATCATATCATTAGAAGGTGTGTGTCGGAAGAAGAGGCAATAGGAATTTTCCATGGTTGTCATGCATCTCTAGTAGGAGGCCACTATAGCGATGTGCGTACAGTCGCTAAAGTTCTCCAAAGTGGATATTACTGGCCATTCCTCTACAAAGATGCACATGAATTTTTAAATAACTGTGCTCAATGTCAGAAGCAAATTGAAGTGTCTAAAAGGCACGAGCTACCCCTTACTCCTATTTCAGAAGTGGAAATATTTGATATTTGGGGAATTCATTTCGTGGGCCCCTTTGTGAACTCTTTTGGAAATAAGTATATCTTGGTGGCTATAGATTATGTTTCCAAATGGGTGTAGGCTATTGAACTTCCAAACAACGAAGGAAAAAGTGTGGTCCAATTTCTGAAACGCTACATCTTTGCTAGATTTGTCACTCCTAGGGCAATTATTAGTGATTGGGGATCCCACTTTTGCAACAAGTGGTTCTCCGCTGCATTAAGTACGTATAGAATGAAACACATAGTGGCAACTTCATATCATCCCCAAACAAGTGGTCAGGTTGAGGTGTCAAACTAGGAGATCAAAAGCATCTTGGCCAAAATCGTGAATGCCAACAGAATTGATTTTTCTCAAAAGCTCGATGATGCACTAATGGCATATCGACCAACTTACAAAACACCTTTTGGGATGTCTTTGTATCAACTAGTTTTTGGTAAATCTTTCAATCTACCCACTGAGATGGAACACAAACTGTTGTGGGCACTGAAATCTTTAAATCTGAAATAGACAAAGACCTCAAAGGGGAGAGTGGAATAGTTGAACGAATTCCAATTTAGAACGTATGAAATTTTAGCCCTCTACAACGAAAAAAAATTAGAAATGACATGATGCTAAAATCCTTAGGAGGGAGTTTAGAATGGGAGACTGGTATTACTATACAATTCCCGACTTAGATTTTTCCTAGGAAAGGGCAAGTCCAAATGGTCAAGACCATTAAAAGTGACAAGACTATACACCAATGGTGCCATAGAAGTTGAAGGTCAAGAGGGACCTGCATTTAAGGTGAATGGGCAACGCTTAAAATTATATTTTGGAGAATGCCCGGAGATTTCATTAATTGAGGTGGTGTAGTTGGAAGATGCTTGAGAGCATCTCCACGTCGTGCCACGAGGTTAAATAAGGCACTTCCTGGGAGGCAACCCAAGTGTTAGTGTTTGGAATAATGTGTATTGATTTTGTAGGAGTAGGGATCATGAGCGAGACAATGGTCTTCTAGGTGAGTCGCCAAACTATTTTTGCAAGTACGAGCAATCGGTGATCAGTTCACTCGATGGCCAGTCGGGCATTTAGTGAAGATTTCTTGTGACCCTGCTCTACTTGTTTACACACTAGATTATTTTCATTTCTTGTGAATTTTTATTTACTATTCATATTTAGTTTACCTGCAATAAATACCCGCTCTCTACCTATATTGGGGACAATGTTGACTGTTTTTGATGGGGGTGTGGAGACTGCTCATGTCTTAATGCCCTCAATGTATACAACACCCCTTATTCGTGTGGAATGTAGCTGTTCTTTTGCAAATTATGAGTCTCGATTTTGACCAATATCGATGACTCAAATAGTGCTCATAATCGAATGAACATGAATGTGCGGCTACGACGACACCAAGTGAAGTTACATAGTCAATATGTGAACTCTTTGCATCTTGTTGTGATTAGCCAAGTATCAAATTGACTCCCTCGTGATGTACGTTGCACACTAACAAAAGTGCAGAGTCTTGTTTGTATTTGGTGTTGATGCCTTGTGTGATGAGCTTACTGTGAACCATGCATGATAACACCTAGAATTTGCCCTGTTAGTCCGGTCGACTAAGTAAGGCTATCTCTTGATATGATCTTTGCCAACATAGAAGAGTGTGAGTCAATTTGACATATACCTCTTTTGTAGCCTACCTTGTGAGTGTGTAAACCTCTTTTGAATAATCCTTGAGCCTTAACCTTCTTTGGAAGAAAATTGATGATAGCATGACCTCTCTTAATCCACTACTTAGAATCCTCTTGATTTGTGGTTGATTGAATAGCTAACTTAAGTAACAAGCCTAAGTTGGGGGTGTGGTGAAAAGAAAAGGCAAGTCAAGAAGTACAAGAAAAGTCCCCTTACCCATGGTGTTGAGAAATATGGAATCCCTCCATATGAAAAAAAAGAGAAAGGAAAGAAATGAAAGAAAAACAAAAAGAAAGCAAAAGTTATGGAATAAAGTACAAAAGAAATGGGGATCCGAACAATCCATGGAAGTGAATAATGGGATGACTTATGAGCACTAAAGAGAATGATGAAATAAGAGGAAATAAAGTGTTGAAAGCACCACATTTCATGAGGATGAAAGTCACTGAGCCTAAATAATCATACCTTCACACTCAACCCCATTACAAGCATTGGAAAGACCTTTTTGATCTTGAGTGAGCCGAAACAAATGTCAATTGGAAAATAAAGGCAAACCTATGGGTGACAGCATGCATAATGTTATTCTCTATGAGTGTGAGCATTGCATTTGATTCCAGAACTTTAAATGATTAAACCATTAAGTGATGAAATGGAATCATTCTTTTGTGTGAGCGCATTTTAATACCTTTGTTGAGCTTGAAATTGCATTTGAAGCAACTAGAGTGAGATTGAGAATCTTTGATAATGGTGTGTCACTACTTGAGTCTTTGAGTATAAAATTGATCCTTGCATAAGTAAGTTGAGTCTTGTTGTGTACATTCATGATTGAGTGTTGTGTAGCATTGTTTGAGACATCCTTTCTGAACCATTTTCGATTTCTACCCCGATGGGTGACACGGTTGTAGATAAAAGATTTTATAGGAGTTTTCCCATCTCATTGTCTGATAAAGTCACTTTGGTTGATTTAGTAGAATTATGTTGGACTTTGATGTCATCTTGGGGATAGATTGGTTGCATGCTTGTTTTGTATCCATTATTGTAGAAATTGGGTGGTTAAAATTCAATTTCCTAATGAGCCTACTTTAGAATTGAATGGGGGAAACTCTATCCCTAGAGGTCGTTTTGTGTCATGTCTAAAAGCTAGAAAAATGATCTCAAAGGGGTGCATGTATCACATTGTTAGGGTTATGGACATTGAGTCCGAGACTCCTTCTTTGGAGTCGGTCCCCATAGTGAGTGAGTATCTGGAAGTCTTTCCCAATGACTAACCCAATATTTCTCCCAAATGGGAAATAGACTTCGACATTGATCTTTTGTTGGATACACAACCCATATCTATTCTCTCTTATCGGATGGCTTCGGCCAAATTAAAGGAATTGAAGGAAGAGCTCAATGACTTCTTAGACAAGGGTTTTATTAAACCTAACGTATCTCCATGTGGTGCTCCGGTATTGTTGTAAAGTATAAGGATGGATCCCGTAGGATGTGTATTGATTACCACCAATTGAACAAGGTCACTATAAAGAATAAGTATCCACTTCCTAGGATTTACAATTTGTTTGATCAACTCCAAGGGGCTAAATTTTTCTCCAAAATAGATCTTTGTTAGGGTTACCATCAACTAAGGGTAAGAGGATATGACATTCCTAAGGCTGCCTTTAGGACCCGGTACGGTCACTATGAATTTGTAGTCTGTCTTTTGGGTTACCAAATGCCCTGCCGGCATTCATGGGCCTAATGAATAGGGTATTTAGAAAATATCCTTATTCGTTTGTGATCATTTTTGTTGACAATATTTTGATCTATTCAAAAAGTGAGGGTGAATAGATGGATCATTTGAGGATTGTATTACAAAATCTTAAAGACCACAAATTGTATGAAAAATTTAGCGAGTGTGAGTTTTGGCTTAGATCGGTTTCTTTTCTTGGTCATATTGTGTAGGGTATGGGCATTAAGGTGGATCATAAAAAGATGGATGTAGCCAAGAGTTGGCCTAGATATATAACTCCTACAAATATTTGAAGCTTCTTGGGTTTGGCAAACTATTATAGGAGGTCTGTTGAGGGTTTTTCCTTTATTGCGTCTCCATTGACGGACTTAACTAAGAAGAAAGCTAAGTTTGTGTAGTCGGAGGCTTGTGAGAAAATATTCAAAGAGTTGATAGAGAGGCTTACTTTCTCTCCGGTTTTGACCTTACTAGAGTGTACCGATTGGTTTGTAGTGTATTGTGACGCTTCTCGAGTAGGTTTGGGATGTGTCCTTATGCAAAAGGGTAAAGTGATTGCCTATGCTTCGAGGAAACTCAAGGTACATGAAAAGAATTATCCGACTCATGATCTCGAATTAGCGATTGTGTTTGCCTTGAAAATATTGAGGCACTACCTATATGGGGTCCATGCAGATGTGTTTACCAACCACAAGAGTCTTCGATATGTTATTAGCCAAAAAGACTTGCATCTCCGACAAAGAAGGTGGTTAGAGATTTTGAAATATTATGACATGAGTGTCCTTTACCACCCCAGCAAAGCTAATGTTGTTGTGGATGTCTTAAGTAGATTGTCCATAGGTAGTGTGGCTCATGTGGAATATGAAAGAAGGAATTGGTTTGTGATGTGCATAGGTTGGCCCAATTAGGTGTCCAACTAGTGGATTCTACCAAGGGTGGAGTTGTGGTCCATCATATTTTTGAATCGTCCTTTGTGGTTAATGTAAAGTATATGCAACATCTTTATCCTATATTGGTGCATTTGGAAGAATCGGTTCTCAACTAGTCTGTTGATGCTTTCTCCTAAGGGGGAGATGGGGTGCTTAGGTAACAAGGTAGATTCTGTGTTCCGGATGCTGATTCTTTAAGAGAGAAAATATTAGAAGAGGCTCAAGGTTCACGGTATTTTATTCATCTGGGAGCCACAAAGATGTACAGTGATTTACGGGCAGTTTATTCGTGGAATAATGGCATGAAAAATGATATAGCGGGTTTTGTGGCCAAATGTCTAATTGACAACAAGTTAAGGCCGAACATAAAAAATCTGGAGGTTTGCCCCAATATATAGACATTCCAACTTGGAAGTGGGAGGATGTGAATATGGAGTTTGTTGTGGGTTCCCTCGTACTCGAAGACAACATGATTATATTTGGATCATTGTTGATAGGATGACTAAATCAGCCCAGTTTATTCTAGTTAAACTTCGTTTTTAGCAGAAAACTATGCCAAGTTGTTCATCAATGAGATAGTGAAGTTTCTTGGGATTCCCATATCTATCATATCAGATCGGGGTACCCAAATTACTTCAAAATTTTGGAAGGGATTCAAAAAAGGCTTGGTACCAATATTAAACTTAGTACCGCTTTCCACCCTCAAATGGATGGTCAAGCGGAATGGACCACTAAAACCTTAGAGGACATGTTGACGGCGTGTGTGATTGATTTCAAAGGTAGTTGCAACGAACATCTTCCATTGATTGAGTTTGCCTACAACAATAGTTACCACTAAAGCATTTTCATGGCTCTGTTTGAAGCACTATATGGTAGGTGCTGCAAATCTCTGTTGGGTTGGTTTGAAGTAGGTGAGTTTGCTCTAATTGGTCCCGAACTAGTTTATGATGTTATTGAAAAAGTTTGACTCAATAGAAAGAGGTTGAAAACGGCCCAAAGTCGGCAAAAATCATATGCCGATGTTAGAAGGAGGGATCTAGAATTTAAAATTAGTGATTCGGTCTACTTGAAAATCTCACCTCTGAAGGGTGTGATGAGGTTTGGTATGAAGAGGAAGCTTAGTCCCCGGTATGTGGGCCCATATCAAATCTTGAACCGTATTGGAAAAGGTGCTTATGAATTAGATTTTCCAAGTGAGTTAGCTCCGCTTCACCCGGTGTTTTATGTTTACATGCTTAAGAAGTGCATTGGTGATCCGGTATCCATCCTTCCTTTAGAGGGTTTAGGAGTGAATGAGAGACTTTCTTACGAAGAGGTTCCAGTTGAGATTTTAGACCGACAAGTAAAGAGGTTGAGAAACAAAGAAGTATCTTCCATTTAGGTTCTATGTATGAATCACTTAGTTGAGGGTGTTGTTTTAATGTATCAAGGAACTTCATACAATACTAAGTGTCAACGATTGTTATGTAGTAATATAACCAAACTACTAAGTTGGGGATGAGTCCCAAGGGAGTGATATGTAGATGAGAATTAATAGGCAAGTAAAAATATGCTCTAGTCAATCATAGCTGAAAACATTTACGAAATAAAGCAAATCTTAAATTAAGGGTGACACATATGTCAAATATCAAAGGGGGTTTTGTAATTATCTAGCAACTAAAAACACCAAAAAATATTGAAATACAAATAGTGAGACGGGATTCTTGGGATGTGATAGGATTATGGGCTAAGGTAAATAACCGAGTAATTGCAATTAATAGTAAACCGCTGCAAATCAGTGAATAAGCTAGACTTTAGTGAGGATTAAACTTTTTCATGAACAATTTACCCCGAATCAAATTGATTTTTCTCGAACACTAATAAGCTGCAATAAAGCACTGCCTTCACTTTAGTCCATCAACTCTGTCGAGCTAAATGTATGAAAAAAGGTTTAGGGTTCACTCTCTCGAGCTGAACCCATGACACCTAATATCCACAGACCATCGATTCAGTAATTTTGGTTTTTAAACCTCTCTGTCGAGCAAGCCAAAAACATGAAGTTAAGATTGTATTTGCAACTACAATCCCATTAAATTCAACCACCACTACTGAAGGAAATCACTCGTAAAAATCAAATAAACTATCAATTAGAAATACCCAACAGTTAATTCAACCCATAATCATATAATCACACCACAAAAAATGGGGATTTAGCTAGACATAGTAAAACTATAGAAATCAATACTAAAATATGTTTCCATCAAATGGGTACAATTAATATTATCTTTACAAATGTCTAAGATGAAGAATCTTCAATACTCACTTCCAATTTCTTAGAAATGGAAATCATCAAATCTTCAAAGCTAAGGAAAAATGTCTCTAAAAAAAGTTTGAAGTTTGAATAATAAACTTGATATTCTAAAATTAAATACTGATCTAAGAATTTAAACAAGTATTTATAGTTGTCAAAAAGTTTATTGCGAAGGACCAATCGGCGCAATAAGTCGGGATCGTCGATCCACTCGGCGATCCACCTTTTGGTCATTTGTATCGCTGTTTTGCTTTTTCCTTCAGCATCCTTGAGGTCCTATAACTTTGGGCTATAAGACAATACATCGCAAAACTATTCGGCGACTTGCCAACTGCTCCTTTCTATTGCTGACTTGATTTTCTCCTTCAGGGCTTGGCACAATAGAACATTAGGCGAAACCAAGGCCAATAGTTTAGGTGATCCTCAAGCTTTCTTTTCTTCGTTCATTCAGCTGCATTGTTCCTTGTTGCCTAATAGTATTCATGCTTTGTCCCTAAGTCAAAATACCTTAAATTCAAGGATTTAGATAAGTTATTTAGACAAAATATGCATTCGAGGACACTAAATCTATTAAAATAAAGTCCTAAATGCATCCAAATCGTGGAATCATCAACACCCCAACTTAAATAATTGTTTGTTCTCAAGTATAATTCAAGTTCAGCAGTTCAAAATAGATATTTCAAACAGTACTACACAAGACTCAATCATGAATACGCACAACAAGACTCAACTTACTTATGCAAAGATCAATTGTGCACTCAAAGACTCAAGTTGTATCTCACCATTATCAAACAATCTCAAGCTCACATTACTTGCTTCAAATGCAAGTTCAAGCTCAACAAAGGTGATCAAATGCCCTCACACAAAGAATGATTCCATATTCACACACAATGGTTCATAATATAAAGCTCCGTAATCAAATGCAACTCTCACACTCACAAAGATGAATACAATGTATGATTTCACCCACAGGTTAACCCGAATTTTCCAACCAACATTTGTTTCAGTTCACTCAAGCTGAGAAAGGTATTTTCAAGCCTTGTAACGGGGCCGAGTGTAAAGGTATGGTTATTTAGGATCAATGTCTATAGTCCTCATGAGATGTGGTGTGACAACACTTCCTTTCCTTTTTTTCATCATTTTTCATTTGTGCTCACAAGTCATCCCATTATTCACTTTCCATGGATTGTTGGAAACCCCATTACTTTTTGTATTTTGTCAACTTTATTCCACAACTTTTTCATTCTTTTTCTTTTTCATTTTTTTATTCTTTTTGTTCTATTAGTTTTTTTTTTTTTTTTGTATGGAGGGGTTCCATTTTTCTCAAAACATGGGTAAGAGGGGACTTTCTTGCACTCGTTGGTTTACCTTCTCTTTTCACCACACCCCCAACATAGCCTTTTGGCCTAAGATGGCTATTCAAACAAATCACAAATTATGAGGATTATGTGTAATGAATCGATAAAAGGTCACAATGTTATCAAGTTTCTTCCAAGAAAAGGTTAGGGCTCAAAGGGTGCTCAAAAGATTTCACACACTCACAAGGTAGGCCACAAAAGAGGTGTAATGTCAAATTGGTTCACAGCCTTTAAAGTTGCCAAAGATCATCTCAAGAAATTGCCTCACCTAGTTAACCGGACCAACGGCGCAAATTCTAGGTGTCACCAAAAATGGTTCATAGTAAGCTCATTACACAAGGCATTGACATCATAGGAAAACAAGACTCCAGACGTCTGCTAGTGTGCAATTTTCATCACAAGAGACTCAATTTGATACTTGGCTTGTCACAACGAGATGCAAAGAGTTCACATATTGTCTATGCAACTTCATTTGGCGTCATCATAGCTGCACATTCATATTTGTTCGATTCTGAGCAATATTCAAGTTATTTGTATTGACTAACACGAATACTCAAATTCGCAAAAGAACAGCCACATTAAATAGAAACAAAAGGTGAAAAAAATATTTTGGAAGGGTCAAAAATCATTTACAGTTATATACACGGAGCTACAACCTCAAACATTCAATAAAAAGTAGTGAATAACACATATTCAACTAAAAACCCAAATATATATACAAAACATCAATATTCACGAAAAAGTCACACAAAAGGTGGGCCTCTCCCACCACAAATAAAAGCATTTGTTCTTAAATGCAAACAAAATTATCCAAAAGTCAAAATAGAAGTAAGATAGAGAGAGAGGTAAAGAGGGAATCATGTCTATGCAGTTGCTCCATCTATCTGGGCATTAGTGCCTGGTGCATCACTTTGGTCCTGGTTCTTGGTACCCGAAATCACCTCAAAAGAAACAGTAGTAACAGACCCACTAGGAGCTGCCAATGGTGTATTTGCCAAAAAGGTCTGCACAGCTGCATAGAATCCTTGGTCCCATGAAGGAATATAGTGGCCTCAAGGAGTAGTCTCCCTGTTAGAAATGGTCCTTTTGTCCTTCCCTTTATCTCCAGGTGGAGGTTTTTGTCTTCCCTTCTTGTGGGGATTTCACCCCCTTCATTTATTGTGATACCACGTCCTTTTTTTGAGGTGACGTGTTACTTCCTATAACTCTAGATATGAGCGTGTCTGCAAAACATCAGGATGAAGTTAGAAACAACTCAACTAGATTCATAAAAATACATTTGTAGATAAACTCGCTGATCCGCTCGGCGGGTCGCCAAATCACTATGGTGGAGCTAGATCGGGCTCACCGAGAGGATGGGCTTTAAAGAAATGGACTCAGGGTTAACCCGCTGAAAGTTATAGCGCAAAAAGGACTCAGGGGTGCAGACAATGAATGATTAAGAAGACTTTTGGCGAGTCAACGAGTACCTTCGACAACATCATGCTTCTCGCCAAAAGTTGCAGAACCCAACAACACATAAATCATGAAATTAAAGGCGAGATGGGGACATTAAACAAAGAGCATAGTGGTTTGGCAAGCTCGACCCAACTCATCAAATGAACCAACGTGCCTATTCTCAACCCAACTTCTCGAATTTAACCCCAAAACCCCTAGAAACAAAATCAACACATGCACAACTCTAATTAAAACTAGACCCATAGCACCCATTACTCCGGGATACTCAGACCTCTCCCAATTTTGCCAAATTTAGCCAGTTGACGACTTTTGCCCTTAAGAATGACGTCATCCATTCTATCATTGGGAAAATTACGTTGTTTGGCACAAATAAAGACTACACAGACTTCACCCATCTAATGCCAATGACATGCAAGCAGAACCCCATGAAATTTAATTTATTTTAACGCACATAATTACAAGATTTCAACATTGGAAACATTACGGGCAGGATTATTGATTTAAAAATAGGTATTTAAACTTTTTAATCCTATCAGAGAGGCCCAACACACTTCAATCAAGATAATAACGTTGCAATTATGTACAAAATCAATAAAAATAGACCCGGGGTTTGGAAAACCAACCTTAGATGCGGATTAAAATACTTTATAAATGCCTGGAGGCAATATAATCCCAATTATGAGCACCAATCTTTAGCTAAAATACTTCTCAAAATGCGAAAATATATAAACTAAGGTGTAGGTATGAGTTTGTAAAGATTTAAAGTGAGAGAAAGTAAATTGTTTTAAAATTTTAACCTTTGGCTTTATAAACACTGTCCAGTTCTTACCTATTCGGCGATATTAGTCGTGCTCACCACCCACTCCACTCAGTGCAATGCCGAGTGGTCACTTACCTCTCCGAGTTTTACAAGATTTCCAGTTAATCTAGGAGTCTAAAAGCAGACAAGATCACGATCGCCGGTCTGTTCGGCAACTCGCCAATATTTTGTTGGGCTCGCTATTTTTTACACACTCCACTTTGAAGATGTCTTGAATCCAATGGCGGTCTGGGTCGGGGTCGCCGACCTCTTAAGCGATGTGCGGAATGGACCTTTGGCTGGCCAATTTGCATTTTCCACTCACTTTCCACACGTCAACCTACATAAACAATACACTATTATTTCTTAAAGCAGAAATAAAGTGGTAAAACCATGGGTTGCCTCCCAAGAAGTGCCTTAGTTAACGTCGTGGCACGATGCAAGTCCACGCTTAAGTTCCATAAGTGAGGTTTACCTAACTTTCGTAGGGAAACCACATTATTGGTTCTAGTATAGGTTATTCAACACTTGGTCCATTTGGGACCCTAGTAGTTGAAATAGCATAGAATATGAGGTCGTCATTTGGTTCAGCATCATGACATTTTCTCTCACCTCCTCCAACACTCTATCGTGTCGATCGACTTTGTGTAGAATGAGTAAGAAGACTCTTCAATTTTCCCTCCCTCTTGCTTCTTCATTATTCGATGATTGTGAGGGGGAATGTATCTATCCATCTTTTTGGATAGTGCCTCCAAGTCCTTGACCTTTTGAGCCAAGGCATTTAACTAACCCAACAATGTAGATAAGTGTTGGTCCTTCACATTCTCCTTGTTAGTGTTGGCCACACAATTAAGTAGTTTTGCTGCAATCTCATAGAAGTGTCACATCAAGCTGCCAGAAGAGAGTTCGTCAGCCATTATTCTAGTTTTGGGGCTGAGAGCCTAGTGGAAACATTCAAGAAGTAGTTTATATGGAATCTTATGAGTTCAGCATTGTTGCAACAGGATTTTAAACCTTTGGCACAACTCATTTATGGACTCACCATCAAAATGCTTGAAATTTTGGATGTTGTCCCTAAAAAACATCAATCTCGAAGGAGGGTAATCCATTGGGTTACTGTTGTTTCCAAATATGCTCCAAGTCTCTACTCAAAACAGTAACACAAAAGCCTAAAGTAAAAATTAAGTACATATAACAACAACTAACAAGAACAAAATTTACCTTAAATAAAAATTCTCCAACTAACACCGCTCCCCGGCAACGGCGCCATTTTGATTTAACATATCAGGGTACTTCATCCAATACTAAGTGTCAACAATCATTATGTAGTGATAAAATCCAACTAGTGAGTTGGGGTCGAGTCCTAAGGGAGTGTTATGTAGATGAGAATTAATAGGCAAGTAAAAGTATGCTCTAGCCAATCATAGCTAAAACATTTACGAAATAAAGCATAGCTTAAATAAAGGGTTACACAAGTGCAAAATATCAAAGGGGGTTTTGTAATTATCTAGCAACTAAAAACAACAAATAATATGGAAATACGAATATGGAGATTGGATTCTTGGGAGCTTATAGGATTATGGCCTAAGGTAAATAGCCGGGTTATTGCAATTAATAGTAAACCGCTGCAAATCAGTGAATAAGCTAGACTTTAGTGGGGGTAAACTTTCTCTCGAACAATTTACCCCGAACCAAATTGGTTTCTCTTGAACACCAATAAACCTTAATGAAGCACAACCTTCGATTTAGTACATTCACTCTCTGGAGCTAAACGTGTGAAAAAGGGTTTAGGGTTCACTCTCTTGAGCTGAACCCATTACAACCCATTACTTCTCTCAAAAAAAAGAAAAAATACTATTCATAAATAGTAAAATGTCAATTATGTGAATAGTAAGAGTCGGTTACTGTGTAAATAGTAAAGGTCAAGTCACTGTGTAAATAGTAAGAGTCAGTCACTATTCATGAATAGTAGAAGTCACCTACTGTTCATAAATAGTAGTCATGTAAATTTGTATATAAATACGAGTAAGGATAAAGGGTAAAGCATCCCTCATCTCGCACTTCTCTCAATTCTCTCAACTTCCGCAACACCCCCCTATATTGGTATCAGAGCTAGATAAAGAAAAAATCTAAATAGAGAAATCTAACAACAACCACGAAGCTACAAAGGAATCAATTCCAGAAAATCTACAATCAGAGGTATGTTCATATTTCAATATGAATAGCTAAACTTTCATATTCTTGATAATCTCTTGATTATTATTTGATAATTATCATGTTATAGTATTGTTATATTGAATGAATTCGAAGTAGTTTTCTATGAACGAAGGTAGGCTGAGAATAGGTAAGCCCAGACTATGCCATCTGAAACCGGAAACCCAATTAGGCAAGAGAGAAACCGTTTGAGGGGAAGTACGAACTTGTTGAAGGCGCTGTTAGGGTAACTGATTGATGCCAAAAAGTCTTAGTAGTGATCAAAAGAATTTGTTCAGGATAACTTTAATATAATTTGATAATTGATAATAATAAATAAAGAGGTTAGAAGGAATACTGTTTAGAAATCATGAAAATGATGAATACATACTTACTCGATGAAGATTATAATTATAAAATACTTATTTTATATATCCTTAGAACACTTAATATTGACATAAAAAGAAAAATTTATGACCTTTTAATTACTAAAGAAATGTCAAAAATAAACCAAATAATGGAATTAATAACACAAAATTGGCATGAACTAACTATTCAAAGTATATATATGAATTAGATGACTCACATTCAGATTAATGATAAACTACGAATATTTAACATATTGGCTACAAACTATGGAAAATTTAGATCTACTAAATAAACTTTTAATAAATAATATTATGACATATCGAAGAACCCAAGATCTGAAATACTTAGAATATATTTTAGAAAATACAAAAGAAATACGACATCTTATGATAAAAAAGCAAAAATATTATGAAAAGATATTTTCACCAGAAAATTAGAATGGATGAAACCTATAGAGAACAATTATTAGAAAAAATTAATGAAATAAAACAGGAAATAGAATTTAGAAAAAACAGATTAGAAGACAATATATGGGCAGGAGTATGCCAAAAATCTATAAAAGCACAAAGAAAAATGATATTCTTATTAGATCTACAATTACAACACTTAGAATATAAATATCAACACGATTTATAATGAATAAAGAAGAATATGCTGTAGAAGAAAAAATATATAAAAGTCAAGATGGACTAGAAATAAAAATAATATATTCAAACTTAGAGCGAAGATATAAAAAAATAGGAAACCGACTATACCTAATGCCAGATAAAGAATCAGCAAAATTAGAAGATAGTCTAACAACTATGGTACGATTAAATAGAGAAAATGAAGAAATAG
Organism: Solanum bulbocastanum; assembly: GCA_037074985.1. NCBI lineage: Eukaryota > Viridiplantae > Streptophyta > Magnoliopsida > Solanales > Solanaceae > Solanum > Solanum bulbocastanum. The sequence continues at coordinate 26,208,221 of CM073600.1, forward strand.
ATAGAAAAAAGGAAATTGAAAAAATTAGAGAACAAGCTAAAAAAGAAATTAAACAAATAGAAGAAGTAAAAGGTACTAGAATTCAAGAATTACAAAAAGAATTAGAACGACTTAAACAACTATATGAAGAAAAATTAAGAATAAAAGAAGAAAATAAGAAAAGAACTGAAGAATTAAAATTAAATCAAGAAATAGAAAAAATGAAAACAATGTTAGAAGAAACAGAAACAGAAGAATTACCTGAATCAAAAATAAGAGAATTAAGAATAGATGAAATAAATGAAGAAGAAAATGATAATATTTCAGAAAATAATTATGAATCATATTCAGAAACATATACTGACCTTATAGAAAAAGATAAAAATATAGAAATAAATGTAGGAAATTTAGATGAAAAACCTAGTACTTCAAATCCTAAAACACGAATGGATATAACCCCAACATATTATACTTATGAAAGAGAAAATAGAGATAAAGTTTTATGGGTTAAAAGATTAAATAAAAATTGGACGCCTAGACAAACTACAGATCAAAATAATTTCTTAGACTTAGATTGTGTAGCAGATACAAATAAAACAATTCAATTATGGATAGGCTATATATCAAAACAATTAATAGACAATAAAATATCAATAATAGATGCCCCAGGGTACATAGAAAGAACGCTTATAGGAACAACAAAAATATGGTTACAAAATTTAACACCAGCAAGCTTAGCAACATTAAGAAATAATACAAAATCTAATAATGAAATAGCAACATCAGAAATAGATATATTAAATAAATACGAAATATCAATTAGAAATGAATTTGGTAGTATGACAACAGAGATAGAAGAACAACAGAAAGATAAAATAATAAACAGAAATTTAATGAATAAATTAGCAATATGTAAAATGAGTTACATAGATGAATATACATGTGCATTTAGAGAATATTACTATAAAGGAATATATACAAATGATGAAAGTAGAGAAATAAGAAAATTATATTACACAAAATTACCATAACCATTTAGTTCAAAAATAATAAAAGATTGGGAAGAATCTAATACAGTAGATACACTAGGAGCTAGAATAAAATTCTTACAACAATGGTTTATGAAACTATGTGAAAAACATAAAGAAGAATTAAAACTAGAAAAAATACTAGTAAAAAATTTAGTATATTGTACAAGCAAGTTGGCACCTCAATTTGGATGTAAAAATCCATATAAATATAAGAAAAGGAAAAAGAAGTATAAACCCTTCAAAACAAAATATAAGGACAAAATTCCAAGAAAAAGATACTATATAAAAAATTATAAACAAAAAAGACCACATAGAGTTAAGAAAAATATAACAGAATGTAAATGTTATAATTGTGGAAAACTAGGACATTTAGCTAGAGATTGTAAATTACCAAAAGATTTAAAGAAAAAACAAATAACAGAGATAATAATAGAAAACGATACATATAAACAGATAGAGTATTTAGATTATGAATTAGAAAATGAAGATAGCATATACGAAATAACAGATAATGAAGAAGAAATAGAGTCATCTTCTGATTATAATTATGACTGAAAGCGACATAAAAATAATCAGTAAAGAAGAATATCAAGATAATGAATATACAGAACAAAAAATAATATTTGACAATAATATGTTTGAACAAATAAAAGGAAAAGAATTAGACTTAAGCATAGATAAGATATTAGAAGTACCAAGATTAAAAAAACTTATTCAAATTACAACACGATGAATATTATGCGTAAAAGAACATGTAATAGATTGTAAATATATTAAAAGTAAAGCTAAAATACCTATCATAAATAAAAAAATAATTAATAAAGAAATCCATGATTTAAAATAAAAAAATCCAATAAAATATGTACATTTAGGAGCAACAGAAATATTAATAAAAGCATGTTTTAGAGAAGGAATAGATACACCTATAGAACTATATTTAGCAGATGATAGAATAATTCAACCTATAGAAAAAAGTATTATAAGTGCAGTTAAAGGAAATTTAATATACCAAAAATTTAAATTTATTATAAGTGCAAACTATTCAGTAGCAATAGAAGACAAAAACATAGATAAATCACTAGTACTATACTGGAAAATGACAGGCATAGAACTAGCACCAGGAAGTAAAATATTTACAGCAAGATGTAAAAATTTATACATACTAACTACAAAGCATAAAATAATAGCAAAAAATAAGATTCAAAAAATCAAAATAGAAAATCCATTTGATAAAATAATTACAGTAATAGATAATAATGATTACAGTTATAAAGAAATTGCTATTGAAGAAGATTTAGAGATAGTAAAAGAAAGATTAAGTACATCTAAAAGATTAAGCTACGATACACCATCATCATCAAGAAATAGTACATTTAGAAGATTAGATTGCGACTTAATACCTAAGTTATTAGAACAAAAACATGAAATACAACCATATCAATATTATATCACAGGAATATTAGACCAAAGAAAATATTTAATAAATATAAATACCAGACAAGCAGAAAACCAAATTATAAGAGAACTAGTCAAAGAACATGAAATAATTACATGAGAAAATATAAACACAGAATTACCTAGAGCTTTGGTAAACATAGAAGAAACTACTGAACAAGAATTAATTATTGGAGGAATACCAATAAAAATTAAATTTAAAATACATCAAGGAAATAATAATGTTACTTTAGGAATAAAATGGCTAGAAACAGTTAAACCATATAATATAGATGATAAACAACTAACAATAAATTATGAAAATAAAAAAGTAATCATTAAAAGAACAATTATATGATAAAATAACATTTTAACATCTTAATATAATGACAAAAATATACATTTTAGCAAAAATAATTATAGAGGGATACTATAATAGATATTATACACCTATGATAGATACAGGAGCAGAAGCAAATATGTGTAAACATAATTGTCTACCAGATAGTAAATGGGAAAAATTAAAAACACCATTAATAGTAACAGGATTCAATAATGAAGGAAGCATGATAACACATAAAGCTAAAAATATAAAAATACAAATATGGGACAAAATATTACTAATAGATGAAATCTATAGTTATGAATTTATAAATAAAGATATATTATTAGGAATGCCTTTTTTAGAAAAACTATATCCACATACTATAACAAAGACACATTGGTGGTTCACTACCATATGTAATCATAAGATAGGAGCAAAAAGAGTTAATAATAAAATCAGAAAAAATACACCATGGATAAAAGGAAGTGAAAAAATTACCCAAAAGTTAGAAAACATAACAAATAATGACCATAAAATAGAAATTATAATATTCACAATAGATAAAATACAAGCAATAAACGATAAATTAAACTTATTATATAACAACAACCCATTACAAGGATGGGATAAACACAAAACAAAAGTAAAAATTGAACTAATAGATGAAAATAGTATAATAACACAAAAACCATTAAGATATAATTTTGAAGACCAATCAGAATTTAAAATGCATATAAATGAATTATTAGAAAATAAATATATACAAGAAAGCAATAGTAAACATAACAGTCCAGCATTTATAGTAAATAAACATAGTGAACAGAAAAGAGGTAAAAGCAGAATGATTATTGATTATAGAAATCTAAACGCAAAAACTAAAATATATAATTACCCCATACCTAATAAAATATTAAAAGTAAGACAAATACAAGGATATAATTACTTTAGCAAATTTGACTGTAAATCAGGATTTTACCACCTAAAACCAGAAGAAGAATCTAAACATTTAACAGCATTTACTGTACCACAAGAATTTTACGAATGGAATGTTTTACCATTTGGATATAAAAACGCACCAGGTAGATATCAACATTTTATGGATACATATTTTAACCAACTAGAAAATTGTATAGTATATATAGACTATATATTATTATATTTAAAAACAAAAGAAGAACATCTAAAATTATTAGAAAAAATTATACATATCATAGAAATATCAGGAATTAGCTTATCAAAAAAGAAAGCTGAGATTATGAAAAATCAAATAGAATTCTTAGGAATACAAATAGATAAAAATGGAGTAAAAATGCAAACACATATTGTACAAAAAATATCTACTTCTGAGGAATTATTAGATACTAAGAAAAAATTACAATCATTTTTAGGATTAGTTAATCAAGTAAGAGAATATATACCAAAATTAGCAGAAAATTTAAAACCATTACAGAAAAAATTAAAGAAAGATATAGAATACCACTTTGATGAACAAGATAAAAAATATATCAGAAAAATAAAAATTATGTGTAAAGATTTACCAAAATTATACTTTCCAGATGAAAATAGACAATTTATTTATATAGTGGAAACGGACTCTAGTGATCATAGTTACGGAGGAGTACTAAAATATAAATATATAAATGAAAAAATAGAACATCACTGTAGATATTATTCAGGATCATATACAAACCCACAAATAAAATGGGAAATAAATAGAAAAGAATTATTCGCATTATATAAATGTTTATTAGCTTTTGAGCCATATATTGTATATAACAAATTTATTGTTAGAACAGATAATACACAGGTAAAATGGTGGATAACCAAAAAGGTACAAGCCTCAGTTACAACAAAAGAAATAAGAAGACTGGTAGTAAATATATTAAACTTTTCATTTACAATTGAAATTATAAAAACTGACAAGAATGTGATTGTAGATCACCTCTCAAGGAAAAGATATTGAACAAACAAATACTATGGATCAAATACTCAACCTCCTAACTACACTTTGTAAGAAAGTGGATAGTATGGATGGTGAGATACAAAAGCTAAAAGATCAAGCTAGCAGTCAGCAGCATGACGTTAAACATGCAGAGTTACGTCAATCGAAAGACGATAAAATTCTAGATCTAGAAGGAGACGTTGGGAAACTCCATAAAACCCATAATGTTTGTTTAAATACAGCTGTAGGTACATCAGGAGCTACAAGGAAAGAAAAAGCTACAGAAGAAAAAAGTTATGTAAATACAAATATGAACAAGCTTTTTGATAAACCATATACAGCTCCCAAAATACAAAAATCAGTACCTACTCCACAAACTACTACATAAAAAAACAGCCTAAACCAACAAAAGAATACATATAACCATATTACTCGTACCTATAGAGAAAATATTTACAAAGTCCAAACATATTTAAACAAAAACCCCAGAGCCATAAATATAAAAGAACCAAATACCGATTATATTACCCAACACCTACAGGGATACAACAAGCTAATTGCCTTGCCAGGTACAAATACAAACTTGGTTACAACTTGTTATAATTACGGACTACTTAGTACCGTATACACAGCTACAGGAGATGAAATCTCGAAGATACCCGAATTATATAAAGCTTTCCTAACGTATAAAAGAATTACCAAAGGAATGCTATTTTTTATAAAGTTCTATACAGCTACTACAGAAATATTATATAACGAGATAAAATCGGTTATACAGGTCATAAAGATAGGTTTGACTAGAGATATGTTAATACCAGAAAAAATAGAAAAACAAGACGAGATACCTATTGTAGATATTCCAGATTTTTATGCCAACAAAAGAGTTATTGGAATAGCTACAATACTGACGGAACTAGCAAATAATTATTTGAACAACAATACAATATGGAGCTATTCTAGTAGAGACAATACTATGATATACTCTAATTGTAGAGAAACTAGAGAAGGAGATATGGAAGAAATACGACAATGGATATTGAGTCTCCTCAAACCAGAAAATATACCAACAACAAGAGCTATCAGGAAAATTTTTATTTCATCCGCATTATTAACCAAATATTGTACAACTATCAACAGTAAATATTCAGAACATATATATTCCAAATGCCAAGGAGAAGATAACAACGTTCCAACTGTACAGCTGGAATAATCTATCCAAGGACAATAGATACACAAGATATTCGGCAGCCTGATGAAGACAGCCGACAAACAAAAAATATGACAGAGACATCTATGTAATTAGTCAAAGTAGGATAGGAATCTTATCTTCCTTTTGTAAAGATGTTTGTTTTATTTGGAGTCATCAGACAGGGTACTATTGATGAATAGTAAAAGACAAAAAATACTATTCATAAATAGTAAAATGTCAATTATGTGAATAGTAAGAGTCGGTTACTGTGTAAATAGTAAAGGTCAAGTCACTGTGTAAATAGTAAGAGTCAGTCACTATTCATGAATAGTAGAAGTCACCTACTGTTCATAAATAGTAGTCATCTAAATTTGTATATAAATACGAGTAAGGAGAAAGGGAAAAGCATCCCTCATCTCCCACTTCTCTCAATTCTCTCAACTTCCGCAACACCCAAAAATACTATTCATAAATAGTAAAATGTCAATTATGTGAATAGTAATAGTCGGTTACTGTGTAAATAGTAAAGGTCAAGTCACTGTGTAAATAGTAAGAGTTATGCCAAAAATCTATAAAAGCACAAAGAAAAACGATATTCTTATTAGATCTACAATTACAACACTTAGAATATAAATATCAACACGATTTATAATGAATAAAGAAGAATATGCTGTAGAAGAAAAAATATTATGAAAAGATATTTTCACCAGAAAATTAGAATGGATGAAACCTATAGAGAACAATTATTAGAAAAAATTAATGAAATAAAATAGGAAATAGCTACAAAGGAATCAATTCCAGAAAATCTACAATCAGAGGTATGTTCATATTTCAATATGAATAGCTAAACTTTCATATTCCTGATAATCTCTTGATTATTATTTGATAATTATCATGTTATAGTATTGTTATATTGAATGAATCCTCTCTCTCAAGCAAGTCAAAAACACGAAGATAAGATTGTATTTGAAACTACAATCCCATTAAATTCAACCACAACTACTGAATGAAATCACTTTTAAATAGCAAATAAACTATCAATTAGCAATAGCCTGCAGCTAATTCAACCCATAATCAGACCCCAAGAATTGGGGTTTTAGCTAGACATAGTAAAAAGATAGAAATTGATACCAAAATGTGTTTCCATCAACTGTGTATGATTAATATTGTCTTTACAAATGTCTAAGAAGAAGAATCTTCAACACCCACTTCCAGTTTCTTAAAAATAGAAATCTTCAAATCTTCAAAGCTAACGAAAAATGTATCAAAAAGAAGTCCTAAGTTCCAAAACATAATAATAAACTTTTTATTCTAAAATTGCATACTAAACTAAGAATTTAAATAAGTATTTATAGTTGTCAAAAAGTGTGCTGTGAAGGACCAGTCAGCACAATAAGTTGGGATTGTCGGTCGCGTCAACGATCCGCCTTTTACTCATTTGTATCGCCGTTTTGCTTTTGCCTTCAGCATCCTTGAGGTCCTGTAACTTTGGGAGATATGACATCGCATCGTGTAAATGTTTGGCGACTCTCCAACTGCTCCTTTCTATCGCCGACTTGATTTTCTCCTTCAGGGCATGGCACACTGGAACATTAGGCGAGATAAGGCCATTCGATGACTAGCCCAATTTTTAGGCAATTCTCAGGCTTTGTTTTCTTCATTTTTGTAGCTACCTTATTCCTTGTTGCTTAATAGTGTCCATGTTTTGTCCCTAAGTCCAAATACCTAAAATTCAAGGATTTACATATGTTATTGAGACAAAATATGCATTCGAGGACACTAAATCTATTAAAATAAAGCCCTAGATGAGTCCAAATCATTAAGTCATCAGGTGCTATATGGTAGGCTGAGATTGATATGAAGTCCCGTTATCCTCATCATTTTTATTTTACTCCTATTCAAAGTTGAGGTAAGGATTTCCTCTTGAGTTTTTAGTTTTTTGGGAGTCATATGTATTGTATGAGTTTTTCCATGATTTCCTTATATAGTGCATGCTCTAAATGAAATTCATGTTTGGTTTAAATTGAGATTTCATGAATTATATGTTTCTCCTATTGATTTTCATTTGTTTATCATGAGATGATTTGATGAACATGTTTAGTATGCTTGTGATGAAAGGGGCATATTGGTTCCATATTGTTGTGTTGAGCTTGTTTTGAGTTGGAGAAGGTAATTCCTTCTGAAATGATGAGTTTTGTGCATATAAGGTTGTGGATGTAGCTCCTACTTCCTTGTGATTGGATTGTCTATGTCATGAGATGGGGTTGATGTCTCCTCGTATGAATTGTGCATTGTTTATATGTTGCATGTATGATGGGCTGCTAGTCGTGAGTCTTTATTTCGGTAAGGTGTCTGGATTGTCATTCGAGGACAAATGTTCTTAAAGGGGAGATAATATAACACCCCAAAAAATGATAGGTTAAACTAGAGCCTAACGTAAGGATTAAAAACAATAAGATGACTTCCCGTAGATTAGTCGACCAACTAAACTTGATATAGGGATTTTAGGAGTCAAGGCCTAAGATACTAGTGCCAAGTAAAAGGGGCAAGCCAAGGCCAAATACCAAGGCTACCCCAAACTTGAGCACACTGCCTCAAGCTCTATGGCCACCACCATGGCTCGTGTTCATGATTGCAGCCTGTGGGAAGCTTCGTGGAGCCACCTTGGCCTAAGGATGGAAACCTCCAAATGTCTTTAACCCAACCTCAACCTCCACGGAAGGGACCACGACTCGTAGTCTCAACCACGACTCGTGAAACCCTCTGTGAAGAGGACTTGGGCGTGGTGGCTTGAAGACACGAGGTAGCATAGCTACCACCTCAACTCTCCATGGGCATGACCACATGTCGTGGTCCACTTCACAAGCCGTGAAGGGGTCCATGGAGATGACTTAGTCAAATGAGTCTTGTGCTCTAAAAAGGTGGCCACTGCAACACCTTTAAGGGTAGGACCACAGGTCGTGGTCCACACCATAGCTCCTGAAAGGTGGCTCGTGGTCAGTGACGAGGACCATTAAATGAGGGTCTTTTAGATTATTTCCTTTTAAGTCCAATTAAAGTGGGGGTGTTTTGGATATTTTTAGGAGAAATATATATATATTGTTTTTAAGTCATATTTCACAGGACCTGGTCATTATTCACAAACACCCAAATTAAGATAAAAAACTTACTCCTCTTGAAAAAATTCTCTATCTAGACTCAAGATGAAGAAGAAGCCATTGGAGCTACTGTTGGTAGATTCTCGAGGTTCTTCCCAAAATTTCTTCAAGGTTCTTAAGTGAGGTATGGATGATTTTCATCCTTGGGTAGCTATCACCCAAGGAACCCCTTCAGGTTGTGTTTTTGTGATTCCAAATTCACCAAATCTAGGGTTTTTAATCTATGACATGGGTCTTCTTCCAAAATGATTTTTATTGTTTAATTATGATTGTTTATGGTTGGTTATGGGGAATTATACATATATTGATGGAGTATTAATGGTTTATAATGAAAATTCCCCATAGACCCATGTTTTCCCCATATTGGTAAATCATGAAATGATGTTGTGGGTCGGTTGATATTATGAATATGTCAATTGAATATGTTTATGGAAATTAGGCTATTGAATCATTAAACTCCTTCTATATTATGTGGTAATTGTATATGGTTGGGTTGATTGTGATTCAAGACCCTTGAAGGGCAAAGTTATGAGGGCTAGTACCTTTCTATGAGAATTATGTATGAGATTATGATTCAGTTATAAAGTGAATATACTATGATAATTGTGTAGTTGTTGTATTTTTGTAAGATAGATTCCCCCCCACCCCTACACATGACAATGTATGATATGTTATGACTATGATACTATGGTCGTGTTATATGAAAGACTATTTTCATGAACACCCTATGAATATGATGTATAAGGCTTACTCACAAGTTGATGATTTTAAGGTTGAAAGGACATTCTTACCTAATGAATCTATGAACTCTTAAGTTATTATGTTGGTTGAGCGCCTAGTGCATTCTCTTATGAACATGAACTTAAGTAAAGATTTAATATTACTATTAAAGGGAATTATGCTTAGCACCGAGTGGATATGAAAATGAGATGGAGGATTTTACGTTTAGCAAGTCCAGCTTCCCAATGTATGTTGTCTCATGGGATGGAAAACTTTTACGTTAGTAGTCCGGGTTTCTAGTAGCAATCCCCATATCCCATAACTATGTGCCCACATACGTCTTTATCTAGTGGATCCACCAAAAAGCTATAATGTTAGTTCTACCTTAGGCAAGTAGGACACTCTTTTCGGTGTGGGGGTAGAACACCAGATTCTATGTAGCTCACATGGTCTTTGTCGGTTAATGCTATCTTACCTATATGATATGAATATGAACTATGATAAGAACCTTGACTTTAATTATGAATTCTTAAGAGGTACTACTTAGTATGAGTGGGGGTATGGGACTTCACTTATGCATTCCACAATTAGGCTTTAAGAGGGGTTATGGTGAGGTTCTCTTATGATATGATGATTTATAGATTATGTATGAAAGATATGTATGAATGTTAAGGTTGACTTTACTTGTTACAAGCTATGAACATGTATGACTCCATAATTATGTATGTTGACTATGAATAAGGCAAAGTATGATATGTATCTTGTTGGTACCCTAAATGTGATACTTAGCATTTGGTAGCGTTATCGGACTTTACATTTGCATTGCACTAGTGTGGCTTTGGGTTCCTTATATATTGGTTTTGGCTTATGCTTCTTTATAAATGTGCATAATGGCTTTTAAACTTGATAAATGCATGATTTCAACTAAATGTCCCCTTTATGCATGTTTTAAGGTTTTGTGAATGGCTTCCATACTTAGTGCATTATTTGTGCTAACACATATTTTCTACATTCTATGAGTGTAGGTTCCAGCCGTTGATACATACTACTTTCTTCTAGTGAATCTTGGGTTGATTATTTCCTAGGATTGGTGAGTCCTCAATCTAAAGGATACGATGTTATTGTTTCTAGTTTCCATTGTATATCCTACTTTTGAGACTTTATTGATGTAAAGGGTTTTGACCCAATTTGTACTCTCTGATGTACTAGATGGTGATTGAGACAAGTCTAGATTCATATTTTTGTTTATAAAAAGGAGTTGAGTTCGATTGTAAAAGTTTTAAATTTTCTCAAATTATTCTATGAATTTATGTTATGATTATGCTAAGGTATTGTATGAGACCCTAGGTCATGAAACCTTAATGGTTCCAAATCATCTTTCGTAAATGATGTGAAAGCCAAGCAATGTCTTGATTTGACTTTGGTAGAATTGAAAGAAGCCGTACTCAAGAAGTCCATTGATCCTTTCTCCCAAGGGGGAATGGGGTACTTAGATACCAAGGTCAATTATGTGTCCCAAATTTTGATGAGCTAAGGGAACAAATTTTGGCAGAAGGCCATAGTTCGCGCTATTCCATTCACTCGGGAGCCACTAATATGTACCATGATTTACGGGAAGTCTATTGGTGGAATGGTATTGGTGGCTAAATGTCAAAATTGCCAGCAATTAAAGGTTGAGAATCATAAATTGGGAGGTTTAGCTCAAGATATTAGCATCCCTAATTGGAAGTAGGAATACGTGAATATGGACTTTATAGTTTGTTTGCCTCACACTCGACGCCAACATGACTCTATTTGGGTGGTGGAAGATTAGATGACAAAATCGGCACATTTCCTTGCCGTCAAGGTTTCTTATACGATAGAAGATTATGCCAAATTATATTTGAGAGAAATGGTAAGGCTACATGGAGTGCCTTTGTCCAATATTTCCGATAGTGGTACCTAATTTACTTCCCAATTTTGGAAGTCATTTCAAAAGGGACTTGGCACTAAGGTTAATCTCATCACAATTTTTCACCCACAAACTGACGGGAAAGTAGAACAAATGATCCAACCTTTAGAGGATATGCTGAGAGCATGTGTCATCGACTTCAAGGGAAGTTGTGATGATCACTTTCCATTGAAAGAGTTCACTTATAATAATAGCTACCATTCTAGTATTGGTATGCCCTATTTGAAGCTCCTTATGGTTTGAGGTGTATATCTTCAATCGGGTGGTTTGAAGTGGGTGAAGTTGTTTTGATTGGACCCGAATTGGTTAATGAGGCTATGGAGAAAGTTCGACTCAATAGAGAGATATAGAAAACCGCCCAAAGTCGCCAAAAATCTTATGCAGATGTTAGAAGAAGGGAACTTGAGTTTGATGTAATTGATTGGGTTTATTTAAAAATCTCACCTATTAAGGGTGTGATGAGGTTTGGAAAAAAAAGGGAATTTTAGTCCCTGTTTTCTAGGCCCAAATTAAATTTTTAGACGTGTTTGTAAGGTTGCGTATGAACTTGATTTACCAAATGAGTTTGCATCGGTGCATCTAGTTTACGGTCTTTCTATATTGAAAAAGTGTGTTGGAGATCCGACATCCATAGTTCCCCTAGAAGGTTTGGAAGTGAAACAGAACCTCTCTTATGAAGAAGTTTTGGTTGATATTCTTGACCGGCAAGTTAAGAAATTGAGGAACAAAGAGATTGCCTATGTAAAATTGTTGTGGAGAAACCATCTAGTTGATGGTGCTACATGGGAGGATGAGACCAATATGATGTCCCAATATACTCATATTTTTCCTCCTATTCTAGCTTGAGGTAATGAGTTCCTTTTGGTTTGCTTTTGTTGAAGTGTGTGTGTTTTATGTCTTCCCATGATTTCCTTAAATTTTCATGTTCATGAAAAAACTTAAGTTTTGAAAGAAATGACTTTTATGTTGTATTTTCCTCATGTTGTTGAGTATTGTGTATGAGTTGCTTATAGACTTCATGAGATGGGATAATGAGAATGCCTTAGCTTGGAGTAGAGATTTCCCCCTTTAATTTGTTCTTAATGTATAAATTGCATTTAGGCTTGCATTCTTCTAAGTTTGGAGATGATAAGCCCTCCTTAAGTGTAAGAAATCTAAAAATTTTATGCGTATTAGGTTTTTACATATAGATCCTACACCCTTATGGTGCATTGAGTATGTTGAGATGGGAGTTGATGTTTCCTCCTTAGTTGTGTGCATATAGATGATATGCATGCATGATGGCTTCTAGTCTTGACTCTTTTCATTAAGAAGTGTGCCTAGAATCTTATTTGAGGACGAATGATCTCAAGGGGGAGATAATGTAACACTCCTTAGCCCAAAGAGGGAGGCCTATCAAATTTCAGAATGAGGGCCAACCACGCCCTTTGGTTTGACCCACGCCCTGTAGATGGGCCTCGTTGTTGGACATCCTGGACACTCTACCTGAAGCTGAACCATAGCTAGGACGCATGCCTCGTGGATGGGTCCACGACCCATGGTTTGGGTTCCGTAGGTATAGAACCCCCAAAGGCCAAACTTTCTGTCCTCCTTGATTTGCTAGGAAGTGTACCTCCTTATTTTACATAGCTTCAAATTTTTCTTCATCGGGATTCCCTCCACTAACTCCAACTACATTCACAGACTTAGACCCTCTACCCATGACATGTTTTGACAAAAGATCCATTTGGGCCATCATTTTAGCCATATTTTCATCCCACTCTTGGGATCTTTCTATTTGTTCGTTCATCATCCTATAGGTCAAATGAGACACTTGATCTTACCTAGTGTACCACACACTGTTAATCTTAGTCGTCCCATCAAGAAGAGTAGATGTTATTTCAAAGGGCTATTGTATAAGTCCTTCTTGGATAAGCTGGTCCGCCACACCCTTGTTGACTGAATCAATACTCCGATATAAATATTGTAACAACATGTTATTTTGGAGTCTGTGAGTTGGACATTAAAGCAACAACTTCTGAAACCTCAACCATGTCTCATGAATTGATTCACCATCCAATTGTTTGAAGCCCTGAATAACATATCTCAATGACATCATTTTCGAGGGAGGGAATCTTACATAGAACCCATCATTAAGCTCATCTCTAGAAGTAATTGACTGCCTTGGTAAGTCGGCTAACAACTTTGTAGCCTCACCCATGAGAGAAAAAGGAAACAACCAAAGTCGGGGTGACTCCTGAGATATGTTCTTGAACAAAAATAGCCCACACACATCTACAATGTTCCGGATGTGGTCGTGGGGATCCTCTTGAGCCTGCCCTCCAAATAATCCCTTCATTTGCAATAGCTACAACAACGTGCTAGTGGCATGAAACAACACATTGCCCACAATTGGAGGTACAAGAATAGCACTCGCGGTTTCGAAATGATCTTCATTCACATAGTAAAAGTTACCAATATCATCATTGTGCCCAAGTTGGCTAACATTGCCCCCATTAACACTCATTTCGTCACATGTTCAGGAACAACAAACAAAATACAAAAACAAAATAAGTTGATTCAACTACAACACAACCAGTTCAAAACTAGGCTTTACCAAAAGAATTCTAAACACCACTCCCCAGCAGTGGCACCATTTTTTATAACGCTTAACTACACTACATCCAATTCTAAGTGTAGGCGGTCACAATCAATTATAAACCCAATGAAGAGTTGGGGTCGATACCACAGGGAGTTATATGATAGAGAATTCAATTACGAAGTGAAATGAGTGTTCTAGTAGGTTATAGGGACAAAAATTTTTAAAATAATTAAATGAAAATGTAGGGGTTTGACAACTAGTGTCAATTGGGGGGATTAGAGCGACAATTATCAACTACGAAAATAGGGGAGTAATAAAGTAGAGAGGGATCCTTGGGGATCTGATTGATTAACCTCTAATTTCTCTATATGGGTGATTATTATTTATATAAAGGCATTGAATCTTAGTGGGTAGGCTAGGCTTTAAGTGTAAAAACAACTTTTCAATCAACACTTACGAATCAATCAAGTTATCTCCAACCCCGACAACCCCATCAAATAAAAACAACCCAAACCTCAATTAGTCTACACTCTCGAGCTAGATTGGTATGATCGAATTTTGATCCACCTTTTAAAGCTGAAACCACAATCACCAATTTATAACTTTAATTCTAAAACCTCATTCTCAAGCAAGCTAGAATACTAAGCTAGAAATGTATTTGCAACTACAATTCATAAGTGAAAAATCAACTATCAATTCAATCCACTTCAAATCAATAATTAAATAAGTAAATACTAAAACCCATAAGGTAATTGAGAAAATTAATCACATAATCACACCCCTAAGAATTGGGGTTTTAGCGAAACATTATAAAAAGCCAGAAAATGTTACTAACTATATTTTCCATTAGTTTGGGTAACAAATTCCAGGTCATCACAATGCTCAAAATTAGATCAAAATCCAAACCCAACTCTAAATTTCTACTTAGAACTCCAAAAATAAACTTAGGGATCAAAAACCCAATGTAGGAACTCTAAAACACTAAGAAAATTTGTTCAAAATTTTTGAACTCCCTAAACTCTTTTAAAAGTTGCATTTATACTTTCCCTAATTTGTTGTTTTAGAGGAATTCGGCTGAATTAGTCGAGCATCACCGACAAGGTCAGCGATGCGTCAAATGTCCCTCTCCATCGTCTTCTTGACTTGACTCTTCAACATTCCTCTTCTTTAACTTTAGGCGATCAAGATCTGCATCACCGATCGAATCGGCGGTCCGCCAAAATTACATTTTAATCGATGAGTTGGCCTTTCCCCAGGGTTGGACAGCCGTATGTTTAGGTGAGCTGAAAGGACACTCGGTGACTCACCGAGTGGTCTCGGTGATTGACAACATTGATTTTCTTTAACTGCTTTAGCTTTTCCTCTCCTTTTTGTCTGATAGTGTCCTTTCCTTGCACTTTTTCCTTCATAGGTGCAAATTAGCATTTAAACATCAGCTGAGAGCATAAAATAAGAATTTAGGACACTAAAACTCTAGATATCTAGCCCTAAATGAGTCAAAATCCCCAACTCATCAAACATGTCCTCTAAAACCTGAATAGTCCATTCAGACTGATCATTAGTCAAAGGGTGAAATGTTGTACTAATATCAACCCAAGTACCCAATGCCTTCTGCATTGACCATCAAAAAGAGATATAAATAGTGTGCCTTGATCTAAAATATTATGAATGGACACCCATGAAAGTAAAGTATATTCCAAATGTAGATCTTTACTAATTCATCCGAATTATAAGTGGTCTAAACCAATATGAAATGTGCAGACTTGGTTGAGCTATCCACAATAAGCCATATATCATTAAACTTACCTAAGATGTATGACAATCCTACCACAAGGTCCATAGAAATTTGCTCTCACGTCCAGTCTGGTATGGACATCCTTTATGTTACACATTCAGGCTTTAGGTGTTCATATTTCATTTGCTAATTATTCAAACACTGCGATTTAAAATATAGTATGTCTCTCTTCATACGACACAACCAATAATGTTTATTCAAGTCACAATACGTTTTAGTAGACCTCGAATAAATTTAGTGCCTCAAACTATGGGCCACCTACAGGATCAGTCTAGTCAAATCACCTATCTCAGGAACATAAATACAACATTGTATCTTCAAAACTACCTCACCATAAACAATTTCCTCCTTGTTTTCACCTTGCAGCACCTCTTCTCAAATCTTATGCAAATTTACATTATCAAACTATTGAGCCCGAATCTGATCCAACAAGGACAACCTCACCTCCATGTAAGCCAAAACTTTACCAAGTTTAAAAATATCAAGTTTCACAAAGTTATTGAATAAGGATGATCATTCATAGTCAAAAGATTCTCTCTCACCTATAACAAACCTAGAAAATCCATACCTATCGTATTTGGACTCAAATAATCTACGACCACTCATTTCCTCAATGTTGAGGGATAGTAACCCCATAGACCTTTAACAACTCTAAGAATCTCAGAATTCTCATAATTGAGATTTCTATTATTCAATATATTTTGGTCACTACAAAGATCCTTGGACATCTGACAATGCACATCACATAGATAATGTCTTCAAAACCTTAATGCAAACACCATAACCCCTAAGTCCAAGTTAAAAGAAGGATGGTTCTTAGCCTTAACCTAAGACATCCTCAAACATATACTTTCGCTTTCCCCTTCTTCATCAATATCCAACCAATAGCAATCCAAGAAGAATAGTAGTAAATGGTTAAATCCTCTCCCTCTACGGGGAAAGTTAAAATAGAAGTAGTAGTAAATAAGGTCTAAAGCTTTAAGAAGCTCACCTCACACACATCAAACTGATGAGTTCGAGATTTGGACTCATTTAGGGAATTATTTGTATAGATTTAGTTTCCTCAAAAGCTTATTTTGTGCCAATAATTGATGTAAAATCCGTGATTTCTAGGTATTTGGATTGAGGAACAAACCAAGGACACTAATTTCCAAAAAGGAACAAAGCGGGGTGAAAGAAGGAAGAAAAGAGAGCCTATGGATCGCTATGTCCATTTGACGAGTCGCCGAGTGGCCATTTGACTACCCAAAGTTCCAGTGTGCCAAGCCCCGAAGGAGAAAATCAAGTTGGTGAGAGAAATGAGCATTCGGAAAATCATTGAGTGATTCTTTGATGTAGAGTTAGATTGCCAAAAATTACAGAACTTGAGGATGCTGAAGGCCAAGGAAGAAAGGCGATGGAACTGACTAAAGGGAAAATTTCCGAGCTGACTGGCGAGCTCGACTTACTACGCCGAGGCCCTTCGTCGCATATTTTTTGCGACTATAAATACATTTTCAAACATTAAGTTTAGTATGAGATTTCATAAGATAGTATCAAATTTTATTCTAGATAATCATCTAAGTATTGAGGCTAGTTTTCCTAAGCTTTGGAGAATTGAGGTTTTTCACTTTCAAGAAATTGGAAGTGGGTCTTTGAGATTCTTCAACTTGGAGCATTTTTAGGACAAAATTAATATTACCCAGTTGATGGAAACACAATTTGGTAACGATTTTTATCATTTTAGGATGTCTAGCTGAAACCCCATTTCTTGTGGTGTAATTATGTGACTATGGGCTGATTTAGTTTATGGGTATTGCTAATTGTTAGTTTAAATGCTACTTAGAAGTGAGTTTTATCAGTAATTGTGGTTTAATTTAAGAGTTGTACTTGAAAATGCAATTCTACCTTTGTGTTTTTAACTTGCTCGAGAAAGAAGTTTTAAAACCAAGCTTATTGATTAATGGTAAGTGGTATAAGGTTGACATGGATTCAGTTCGAGAGAGTGAATCCTAGTTCTACATATTCTGCTCGAGAGAGTGAATTGACTAAGGTGTAGGTTGGTCTTATTTTTCTTGCTTGTTTGTGTTCGAGAGAAACCAACTTGATTCAAGGTAAATTGTCCGAGAGAATGTTTACTCCTTCTATGGCTTAGCTTACTCACTAATGTTCATCTATTTCATAACAGTTGCAATTACCCATTTGTCTATATTAGCCTATATAGAATAACATCCCAAGAACTCGTCTCATTATTGTTGTTTCATATTATTTATTGTTGTTGTAGTTAATAATTTCAAACCAAAACCCCTATGTTATTAGACATTCGTGTCACCCCTTGATTTGAAATATGCTTTTATTCGATAATGTATATTTCTATGACTGATTTTATCATATTCGTACTTTTCTATTGAATCTTAAACATGTACCGCTCCTCTGGGATTTGACCCCAACTCATTTAGTAGGGTTATATACTAACTAGAGATCGTTGACACTTAGAATTGGATGAAGTGTCCTTGAAACATTAATCAAAATGGTGCTGCTGCTGGGGACTGGTCTTGTTTAAGATTCTTTGGTTCAGTTGAATTTTATTCCTTTTCAGTCACAATTGAATTTACTTACTTTTAGTTTTGGTTTATGTGTTATGTCCTGAAATAGAGAAGATGAGCATGTCTTGAAACAACTATGAACCAATGAACCACCCTCCATTGAGATTGATGCTTCTTAGGGATGGCATCCTAACATTCAAGAAATTAGAGGGTGATACTATCCATGATTTGTGCCAAAGATTTAAGGCACCACTACAACAATGCCCAATTCATGAAATTTAAAATAAGATGCTATTGGAATCCCTCTACAGATTTCATGGGCGCGAACATAAAATAGTAGTTTACCAACTTTCTCCAGGTAGTCTACTATGACTACAATATGACTTCCAGCCCAACTCCTTGATGGCATGATTGAGACCAATAAGGAGATATCAAAAGACAAAGAATTGGCCATAATGTTGAATCAACTGGATTCCTTGTCCAAGAAAGTCATGGAATTGGAGGAAATGTACAAAAAGAAAGATAAGTACATCTCTTGTCACAAGCGTATAACGCCCAAGGAATTTGAGGGTAGGTAGATGAAGGAGATACTTTTAGTCATTTATCACAAAGTTAGGGAACACGACAGAGTGTTAAAAGAGATAAGAGAGAATATCTTGATACTGAATCAGACGACAACCTCTCATTCCATGTTTATTTAGCTTCTAGAGTTTCAAATGGACCAAGTGTTGTCTTGTTTCTACCCAAATCAATGAAAAGGGTTGCCTTGTGAAAATTAGGCAAACCCCAAGAATGAAATCTAAGTGAGGACTTCGGTCGTGCCACGATGTTACTAAGGTGATTCTTGGGAGGAAACCCAATATTTTATCACTTTCATTTTGTTTTTAGGAATAATTGTGTGTTGATTGTGTAGGTTGAAGTGTTGAATGTGTTTCTAAAGTGGTGATTAGCCAGCTAAAAGTCTAGTCGGCAACTTACCAAAGATGTCAGTGAGTCTGACTTGGACCGTCGTTCAACTTAAGAAATTTTGAAATTGGAGTCGGTAAAAGTCGGCGAGCCTAGGAGAAAATCAGCATGTCGCCGAAAAAGTCGGCAATCATGAGTTTGTCTGCCATTTGGACTCCTATATTATCTAGAAGTCTTGTAAAAATCAGCAACATAAGTGCCCACTCAGCGTGTTGCCCGAGTGGATCTGCCAGCAAAATTAATGTCGCAGAATGGGCGAGAACTGGACAGTTTTAAAGGCCAAAAGTTCAAAAGTTCAAAATCTTTCACATTCCCTCACTTTCTAACTTCCCAAACTCACACCCGCACTATTATTTTCTATATTTTTGTGTTTTTACCGCGTATTAGTCATTGATTGTGTGTTCGGAATTGGATATCTTTGCCGCTTAGCATTTCAACTTCTTTATTTGGCTTTAAAAATTGATTTTCTGAAACCCCGAACTTATAGTTAGCAACTTTTACTTATTTGCAATTGTTCTTATCTTAGTGATGTGTGCATGCCCTCTGTAATCTCTAATTGTGTGCATATTTTCTAAATTTAATTTGAATATCTTGCCTAAAATGATTAATTAATGATTTCTCAAAAATTTTGTGCTTTAAAATTGATCAGAGTTGTGGGGTTGTGCTAATTTATTGTTGGGTCTAGTCAGGTGAAGTCTAAGTAACCCACATTTGTGCAAAACAACATACTTTTCCCAATGATGGAGCGGTTGACGACATTCTTAAAGGATAAAGTCGTCAAATGGCCAAATTTGGCTAAATTGGGAGAAGTCAGAGTATCTCGAGGGCATGGGTCTTATGGTTCTAGGTCTAATTGAGGTTCTGTATCCTTTGATTTATTTTCGAGGGCTGCAGGGTTGAATTTTGGAAATTCAAGTTAAGAGTAGGCACGTTGGGTCATTAGGCGAGCTTAGTTGAGCACACCGAACCACTCAGCGGTTCACCAAATCCCCCTAGATCGCCTTTAATTTCATGCAAAAATTGAGTTTGGGTGTTGTAGCTTTTGACAAGAAACTTTAGTTCACCAAATGCAATTGGCGACTCTCCAAAAGTCTTCTTTGATCGCCTTTTCTGCGCCCCTAACCCTTAATATACACTGTCACTTTCAGCGGGCTAGTCCTTGCTCGCCGAATTCTATCAGTGACTCACTAAAAGGCGCTTCCCATCACTGACATGCCATTTTTCTTGAAATTTTTAAAGTGCATCCTTTCGGTGAGCCCGATGTGGCTCGTTTAAGTGATTCGGCGACTCACTGACCGGTTCAGTGAGTTTGTCTTCAACAATTTTCTTGCATTTTTTAAAGTGAAGCTAACTCTTTGTAATGTTTTTGCAGATATCGCTACACCTAAAGTGGCCAATAGAGATATGCCGCCTTGCAAAAGGGCTAAGGGAATCAAAATTAACCAAGATGCAACTGCATCCAAGGCTAGGGCTACCAAACTTCCCACCACAGGTGGGAAGGGAAAGGGAAAAGGCAAGACTCCTTCCCCTGCATTAGTGGAGGCCAGCTCCAATAGTGACGGCATCTCTACCACTCACCTAACCAGTTCTGAGAATGAGGGTGAGCACCAGGATCCTCGAGCTACCACTTCTGACACTAAGGAACATGAACTACTAGCAGCCTACAGGGTGGAGCAATAATCTAAGAGGATGAATGATTTATTGATGATTAGGATCCCTAGACCACCCCTACTTCTTCTGCTCCAACATAGGTTGTGGTCCTAGCACCACCATTCTAGGGTCCTTCTCCACGGTCTATGAACAGACTGAAGACTGAGGGGCTGAGGACCGTTATAATGGAGAAGAGACTATCTACTGATGGAGTCATAGACAGGAATCGAGAGATCATAAGTTACATAAGGAATCACAAGTTCCAGTTGTTCACTCGACCTAAAGGCCCCTATGTTCCAATTTGGGTCTGGGAATTCTACACTGCTTATGGAGGTCTAGTGACACATGGAAATTAGTAGGCTGCCAAGTTCAAACCGGCCAACTATATGGTTGTCATGGGTTGACAAGTAAAGTGTGATAGTGATGGTATCAACACAGTCCTAGAGTGTTCAAAGAATACCGAGGATGACTATCAGTACATGATCAGAACGAAGACATTGGAAAATATGAAATAATGGCTGGCTCCTTTGATATCATACGGTACTCCCAAGAGGCTCCAGGTTGGAGCACCCATTGAGAAGAAAGACCTTAATATCGTAGTAAGGTTCTGGTTTGGCTTCATCAGCAGTACCATTATGCCATCCCAGAATAGGTCGATTCTCCACAACGCCAAAGTAGTATGTCTTGGTTGCATCATTGATGAGACTAGGCTAAACCTTGGGATGATCATCGCACAAGAGATGGTCATGAGGGCTAAGTAGCGCCAGACTTCCCTCCCTTTTCTGATATTGATCACTGAGTTGTGAAGACGAGCTTTGGTGCCTAGAGATGAGAAGATAGATGTTGATGTGACACCCACCTCTTGTATTAATATTCGGAGGATTGAGGTGGAGTACTTGAAGGATAAGGTCGAGAAGAAAAAGGCAACTCCAGTTGACACATCCCTAGTTGTGGATACATATGCATTACCTAAAGAGGCACCTTTGCCTACTTCGGCCCATGGGCCTTTAGGTATGCCTAGCACTGCCCCTTCTATAATGCCTAATACCTCTACTGCTCCCTAGCCTCTCAAATCTAGTATTTTTGTTGTTGCTACCTCCTGACCCCCACTTACTCAGGTTGCATTACTACGAATGGGGCAACTTGATATACCATGAATTTATGATATTTTTAATATATTTCACTTAAAATTTGTGTGTGTCTAGGGCAATTTTGTATTAGAACTAATGATTATAGAGCTTTATTTGCACTAAATAGACTTGTCGAGGTTGAGAGAGACAACAATTGAATTTCTTTAGAAGGAACCACCTACGGAGGTAACCTACAGACCATAGGTCTAGTCACGCTTCGTAGGTTGGTGGCGTAGATAGAGCTTCAGAGATGTCTTGACCAAATGTTGAACTACGTAAGCTATTAACAGACCATAGGTTGACCTACGGGCCACCCTGCACGTTCGCTATTTGTATCAGAAAATCTAAGTTCAAGTACATGATGAAAAGTTCTAAGTGTGGAGCCACAAAAGGGGACCCACGTTCCGTAGGTCGACCTACGGTCCATTCTGAAAGTCCGTCATTTGCATCAGAAAGTTGAAGGTTCCAACCTTTGTGGAAATGTTCTAAGTCCTGAGCAACGAAAGGGACCTATAGACCGTAGGTCAATCCACGGTCTGTAGGTTAGTTTCTATGATTGAACCCGCGTCCAGCAGTTTATTTCCTTATTACGTTTCCTTTTTTTTTGGGACTATGTATTCTATAAGCAGGGCATGTAAACCTCATTTTTGGGAATTTGGCTCTATTGTTTAACTTTAGTTCTTGGTGTGTTCTTGGGAATTAACTTGCAAACATTAGCCATTTGATTTCCTATTTTCGGTTTATAATGATTCTTTCTTTGAATTTCAATAGGAGATTTCGGGTTTCTTCTACTCATTACGTAAGTTCATGAATTCTTCATCTAAAAATATGAGTTATGTTTTTGCTAGCATGGGTAACTAAATACACAACTAGGGTTGTGGAATAGATAAGCAATTAACAAAGTATAAATAACAACTAAGTTATTATTGAATAGTGTTGAATCAAGCAATGATACACACGTTAGAACTCGCCTTGTTGCTACTTGCCGGACCAAGGAGGTAGTTAATAAGAAAAGAATTATCAACATTGATTTAGTGTGATAATATCTAATAGTCTAATGTCAATTAGTGTGAGGATGAAAACTAAGCCATAAAATTATGTGATGTCTAATATGAGGTAAACGTAAGGGTTATTAAATTATACACACGTAGCAGGAAAAAGGTGCGGGGTGAAATTCTCTATTTGTCGGACCAAGGACTTAGGGATACATAACTTACCACTTTGCATGTGATACACTAGGATTGGATTACTATTCTTAGGATTATCATGTTATGAGCTTATGGGGAACACGTACACCCTAGTTTCTTTCTTTTATTGATAACAACCAAAGTTCGAATCTTTCTCACTTGTTCTCTAATCTACAATCAATTACTTGTTACATCCCCCCCCCCCCCCCCCTTTAATTACTTTTCTCAGAATAAGTTAACTAAACAAATATAATCGTAAGTTGAGTTTAAGTCTAAACCATATTCCTCGTCTGATGATCCCAACCTACAAGTTAGGTTCTTTATTTGACAATGATCGCTTATACTTCTTTAGGGAGGTATAATTTAAGCGTATCAAATTTTGGCGCCGCTGCCGGGGAATTTGTCTTTTAGATAAAGTTTAACTACATTATTGAACTTTAGTCAATTATTTCCTAATTTTACTTTTTCTTTTGTTTTTATTTCTCTCAGGTTTCTACTCTAGTGTATGCAAAGTACACGAAGTCGAAGCGAACCATTGACCCCATACGATCAGGAGTTAAGTAGAAGTTTGAAAAGAATGAATAATCAAGGGGTCCCAGAAAATCCAATGTGGGGAAATATAGGAGATGGAGTTGAGTTGCAACCTCCTGGGATTGTTAATGAGAATTCTCAGGTTCATGGTGAAAATCTACTTAGAGATGCATTGACGGTACAACAACAACCAGAACTAATATTGCGTGATATCTATTGGGTCGACTTCAATACCATTGAATTTGAAGAACATATTGTTCTACCTCCTCTACCTCTGGGCATACATTCGTGTTGACGAGTAGTAAGATATAGATGCTTATAACTAGGAGTTTATTCTCAAGTATTGCATTAGAGGATCCGCATGGGCACATGCCAAGTTGAGCAGTGTTTGCAAGAGTTGCGTGGGCCGATCGAAATTGGACATAGATGTCATTGGGTTGAGAGTCTTCCCTCTATCATTGACCGGTGATGCTTCTGTGTGATTTTTTGAGCTTTCATATAACTCCATTCCTACATGGGATCAATTGTACAAGGTGTTCATGACCAAGTATTTTCCATTGTTAAAGAAGCTGAACCACAAAGATAAACTCAACAACTTTGTGGCACTACCCTGAGACTCTATGAGTAGTTCGTGGGATAGATTCACTGCATTCATAAGAAGTGTTCCAAATTACCGCACTGATGATGAGTTGCTGAAGGAATACTTCTACAGAGGTCGGGATGACAATAGTAAGGTTGTGCTTGATACTATCCCTGGAGGTTCATATGGTGAGTGCACTTTTGAGTAGATCATAGAGAAATAGGAGAAAGTTTCCTGGTATCACAAAGTTTGGAACACTAGAAAGTCAGACACTGAAAGGAGCGCGTTTGCAGTTCAATCTAAACCTAACTAATATACTGATGACATTCATGAGGAGATAGCTCAGATGAGGACCAATCTTGGGTTGGTGTTGAAGCATGTGAGTGGAGGTGCTGAAAAGGTAAATACTGTGAATTATTTAACAAGGAATCCACCACCTCTGGTTGAGGAATGCTACTATAAAGGGGATACTTATGTGGTGAATGATTAGATGGGGGGTTTCTGAGCCAACACCCAAGGTTTCAATTCAGATAATTGGCACCAAGGTCAAGGAAACCAAGGTCAGAACTATGGTAACAACAATCGAGAAGG
Source organism: Solanum bulbocastanum (assembly GCA_037074985.1). Classification (NCBI taxonomy): domain Eukaryota; kingdom Viridiplantae; phylum Streptophyta; class Magnoliopsida; order Solanales; family Solanaceae; genus Solanum; species Solanum bulbocastanum. Next base: position 26,233,486 of record CM073600.1, read on the forward strand.
TCAGTATCTACGGGATGGAAACTACAACCTTGACAAAAAATACAATAGAAACAACTATGGTAACAAAAATGATAGGGCTGGGCTCTATGTGCCTCCTCAAAATCAGGAATATGGCAATACGGAAGTGTAGGGTAGTATGTGACAAATTGAAGATACGATGCAGAAGATGATGAAGAGATTTGATTCAATTGATGAGAATGTGAAGGAGATGTGAAATGACTTGTCTCGTATTGGTCAAAAAACAGATGCCCATGTAGTGTTGATCAAGCAACTTGAGCAGCAGATGAATCAGTTGTCTACGACAGTAAACCCACGTCAGACTGGCACACTTCTTAGCAACACCATCCAAAATCAGAAGAATGATGGGAATTGTATGGTAGTCACTACTAGAGGGGGTAAGCAGACCATTGATCCACCCATGTCGTCTAAGGTTCAAATTATGGATGAGAAAGATGATAGGAGATTGAGGTTATTGGAGAGTCCAAGAATGCTATAAAGAAGGAAGTGGAGACAACACAAAAAGTTGTCCCAATGCCTAGACCTCCACCTCTATTCCCATAGAGCTTGGCGAAGAAGAATTAAGAAGGGAAATACTGCAAGTTTATTAGTATGTTGAAACAAATTTCCATCAATGTTCTGTTGAAAGAATATTTAGAGCAAATGCCTGGGTATGAGAACTTTATGAAATATTTTGTGACTAAGAAGCGGGCAATAAGTTTTGAAGATGACAAACTAGTTGCAATATTGCAGTGCTATTACTACTAGGTCGCTTGTGCAGAAGAAAGAGGATCCCAGTGCTTTTACTATTCCATTTACCATCTAGTTGCTACATTTTGCGAAGGCGTTGTACGATTTGGGTGTGAGTATCAATCTGATGCCATTGTTGATTTACAAGAAGTTAGGTTTAGGGACTCCAAAACTGACTGTTATGCGACTACTCATGGCTGATAGAACTATGAAGAAGCCAATTAGTGTTCTCCAAGATGTGCTTGTGAAAGTGGAGTCGTTTATTTTTTCGACGAATTTTGTGATACTTGACTATGAGGTTGATTTTGAGGTTACCATCATTTTAGGGAGACCATTCCTTGCTACTGGGCGTGCTTTGGTCGATATGGAAAAGGGGAAGATGAAGTTCCGATTAAACAATTAAGAGGTAACTTTTAATATATTTAGGTCTATGAAGTAGGGTAGTGAGCTTAATTCAATATTAGTGATGAATCATATGGTGGAGCGATGTTCTGAGGTGTATATTAAAGAGCGATTGGGTGTAGATGCATTAGCAACGGTTATGATGAATTTTGAGGGTGATGGTACTGAAGACTCTGATGAATTGGTTGCTGCATTTGATAGGTGATGAGTCCACAATTTGGACTATTTTAGCACTTTGTTTTGATAAATTTAGTGTCCTCGAATGCATATTTTGTCTCAATAACTGATGAAAATCCTTGATTTTTAGGTATTTGGATTTAGAGGCAAAGCATAGACACTATTGGGCAAAAAGGAACAAGGTAGCTGAAAGAACAAAGAAAACAAGGCTTGAGGATTGCCTAAACCATTAGCCTAGTCACCCTATAGCCATGGTCTCGCCTAATGTTCCAGTCTGCTAAGCTTTGAAGGAGAAAATTAATTCAACGAGATAAAGTACCTCTCGGCGAGTGTCCGAGCTCTTCCATGATGCAGTACTTCATCTCCCGAAGTTACAGAACTTGAATTGGCTGAAGGCAAATACAGAAAGGCTATGAGCCAGACCAAAAGACGGATCACCGAGTGGAGCAGCGATCCAGGCTAACTACACTGAGTGATCCTTCGGAGCACACTTTTTGATAGCTATAAATACTTGTTTGAATTTTTAGTCTAGTATCACTTTTGAGATGCAGAAACCATTTTGTGAGTTTTTCAATTTTAGAACTGGGTTTTTGGAGACAATTTTCTTTAGCTTTGAAGATTTGAAGATTTACATTTCCAAGCAATTGGAAGGGGGTATTTAAGATTCTTCATCTTAGACGTGTGTAAGAAAATATCAATCGTACCCACTTGATGGAAACACTTACCGGTATGGATTTCTATCTCTTTACTATGTCTAGCTAAAACCCTAATTCTTGGGGTATACTTAGGTGAATATGGGTTGAATTTACTGTTGGGTATTGCTAATTGATTGTTTATTCATTGTTTAAAGGTGATTTCATTCAGTAGTTGTGTTTGAATTTAATAGGGTGGTAGTTGCAAATATAATTTTAACTTCTTAATTTTGGCTTGCTCGAGAGAGAAGTTTTAAAACCAAAACTACTGAATTGATAGTCTATGGTTATTGGGTTGTCATGGGTTCCACTCAAGAGAGTGAATCCTAAACCCTTTCTCACACATTCACCTTGAGAGAGAGAATGGACTAAGGCAAAGGCAATGCTTGATTGCCGCTTTGTTTTTAGTTGCTAATTGACTACAACCCCCTCCCCCCCTTTCGATAATTGACACTTGTGTCACTCTTTAATATATCATTTTTTCAGTCATAAATGTTAATAACTATGATTAACTTGAACAACTTTTTAAATTTCTATTTATTCTCAATTACGAACCGCTCCCTTGGTACTCGACCCCAACTCTCTAGTTAGGTTAAATTACTACTCATGATCGTTGGCACTTGAACTATGAATAGTTTCTTGATATATGAAATAAAAAGGTTTGAATTCCAATCCAAACAAATGAAGCTTGAGTTAGATATGAAGAATCGCAACACTCCACCCGCAAAACCTTATGTTGAAGAGGCTCCAAAATTGGAGCTTAAGGCTCTACCATCACATTTGAGGTATATATTCTTGAGGAGTGAAGGTACTTTACCAGTCACCATTGTGGCAGAATTGAATGCGGAACAAATTAAGGATTTGATTTTTGTGTTGAAGAGGTTCAAAAGGGCTATTGCGGACATTATTAGGATTCCTCCTGGAATTTTTTCTCATAAAATCCAACTCATGCCGCATCACAAGCCTAGTATTGAACACCAAAGGAGACTTAATCCGCCTATGCAAGAGGTAGTTAAAAAGGAAATCATAAAGTGGTTGTATGCTAGAGTTATTCATCCCATTGCAAATAGTAGTTAGGTGTGTCATGTTCAGTGTGTTCCCAAGTAGGTGGAAAAATTGTGGTACCTAATGCCAAAAACGAGCTTGTTCTGATGCATCCTGTGCCTTGAAGGAGAGTTTGCATAGACTATCAGAAATTGGATGCTTGGAGAGAAAAGGACAACTTCCCTATGTCGTACATGGATCAAATTTGGTGTGCCTTGCAGGTAAAGGTTGGTATTGCATTCATGATAGTTATTCAGGCTATAATCAGATCTCCATAGCCCCAGAAAACCAAGAGAAGAACACATTCTCTTTCCCTTATGGGACTTTTGTCTTCAAACGAATGCCTTTTGGGTTGTACAATGTTCCAGCGACCTTCCAGCATTGCTTGATGTTGATATTTTTTAATATGGTAGAGGACACTATTGAGGTATTTATGGATGTTTTCTCTGTGGTAGGTGACTCATTTGATGGTTGTTTGGATCATTTGGCCAAGGTACTTAAATGGTGTAAAGAGTGGAATGTTGTCCTAAATTGGGAAAAGTGCCACTTCATGGTGAAAAAAGGGATAGTTCTGGGTCATTGGATTTTTGAGAAGGATATTAAGGTTGATAGAGCAAAAATCAAGGTAATAAAAAAGCATCCACCACCTATCTCTATTAAAGGTGTTAGAGGTTTTCTTGGGCATGCAGGCTTCTATAAGAGGTTCATTAAGGATTTCTCAAAGATTGCACACCCATTGTGCAAATTGCTTGAAAAGGAGTGTAAGTTTGATTTTGATGTTGCTTGTCTGAGAGCATTTGGAGGGTTGAAGAAAAATCTAGTTTATGCACCTATCATTATTTCATCGGATTGAGGGCAACCGTTTGAGGTAATGTGTGATGCGAGTGGAGTGGCGCTTGGTGTTGTTTTGGGACGGAGGCGAGAGAATATTCTTTATCCTATTTACAATGCCAAAAAAGCTCTAAATGTGGCTCAAAAGAACTATATAGTGACCGAATAGGAACTCCTTGCTATGGGTTTTGCATTCAAGAAATTTCGATCCTACTTGCTTGGTACTAAGGTCATAGTGCTTACTGACCATTCTGCATTGAGGTATTTTATGGCTAAGAAGGATTCAAACCCAAGATTGATTAGATGGTATTGTTACTACAAGAGTTCGATTTTGAGGTGAAAAACAGAAAGGGGATAAACAATCAAGTTGCCGATGATCTGTCCAAATTAGAGGAGGAAGCTATACTCAAGCTAGCAGATGGGGCTGAAATGAATGATGTGTTTCTAGATGAACAGGTATTGGAGGCTTCTCATGATCTTATTCCTTGGTTCGCAGACTTTGCTAACTATTTGGCAAGTGATCTGGTTCCATCAGATTTGTCTTTTAACCAAAGGAAAAAGTTTATGCATGATGTGAAGAAGTTTTTTTGGGATGAGCCTAATTTTTTCTGTGTTTGTGCTGATGGAATTATTCGTGGATGTGTACCCGAGGTTGAGACATTTAGTATACTAAAGGCATGTCATTCATTGCCTGTTGGTGGGCATTATAGTGGTATTTGGACTGCACATAAAATCTTGCACTGCAGATATTACTGGCCTGCCATCCACCAAGGTGCTCATGATTTTACCAAGTCTTGTGACCGTTGCCCAAGAGAAGGACGAATTTCAAAGAGGCAAGAGCTTCCTATGAATCTGATATTGGTGATTGAGTTATTTGATGTATGGGGCATTGATTTTATGGGTCCCTTTGCGAGGTCACATGGTATGAAGTATATTCTTGTTGCAGTTGATTATTTGTCAGAGTGGGTGGAGGAAATTGAGCTTTCCAACAATGAAGGTAAAGGTGTCACCGCATTCTTGAAAAAGAATATCTTTTCCAGATTTGGTACACCTAGGGCTATTATCTGTGATGGATGTTCCCACTTCTCTAATAAGTTGTTCAAGGCACTACTTGAGAAATATAGTGTCCGCCACAATGTAGCTACTCCTTACCATCCGCAGTCTAGTGGGCAAGTTAAAGTGTTCAATAGAGATATAAAGCAGATTCTTGCTAAGATTGTGAATACTAATAGAACCAATTAGTCAATGAGGCTTGATGATACTTTATGGGCCTATCGCACTGCATTCAAGACTCTCATAGGCACTTCCCCCTACCTACTTGAATATGGGAAGTCTTGTAATTTACTGGTAGAGCTAAAGCATAAGGCTATGTGGGCACTAAAGAAGTTGAATTTGGATTGGGGTGCCGCATCAAATCAGAGAATGAATGACTTGAATGAGCTTGATGAGTTTCACCTAAGAGCTTATGAAAGTTCAGCCTTGAACAAGAAAAAGATGAAGAAGTATCATGATTAAAAGATTGAAAAACGTGAATTTGTTGTGGGTGATCTGGTGCTTTTTTTCAACTCTAGGCTGCACTTGTTTCCTAGCAATCTCAAGTCCAAGTGGACTGGTCCATTCATAGCCACTTAAGTGTTCCCACATGGAGCGATCGAGCTTGAGAACAATGAGGGAACAAGGTTCAAGGTGAACGGGCAAATGATTAAGGTCTACATGGCAAAGAGGAGAATGTGCAAGAGGTGGTTAAGGCCTACTATCCTGATGAAGTCTGAGTAATCAAAAGGCTTGCGTCGTGCCGCAATGTTAAATAAAGCGTTGCTTGGAAGGCAACCCAAGATGTACAATCTAGACAACTATAGATTTAGTTTTTCGATTTATGAGTTTTCTTTGTTTATTTGATTTTCTGTAATTCTTTAGATTAGTATTTTATTTTTGTTTTAGTGTTGGCTAGATATAGCATAGGGTCTTGCCTAAAAAGTGTCCAAAAATTGTAAAAAGAAAGGACTAATGGTTGCTACATGTGCAAGGATGAAAAGCGAAAGATGTAGAGAAAGGTCTGTGCAGAGGTCTACGGACCCCACCGATGGTCTGTTGGTCCATTCATGGACCATGACTGGTGTTCGTAGACCCCCAGGTAAGTCCCAAATTTGTCCAAATGTATGAGTCACCTACGGACTAGACTTACGGTCCATAGGTCAACCCACGGACCATAGACGGGGTTTCGTGAGTCCAAACCTAGGGTTTCTAGTTTTGTATGCTACAAAAGTTAAATAATAAGTAATTGGAACCCTAGGGATGACAAACTACCATAAATTGTGTTGAAATACATGATAGGAGGTAGGTTGATTGGTTGAATTATTGAAAAATGGTTTTAAAATAAGGCATGTCTGAACCTGGCATAGACTTGCCCCACGAGACCCATCTACGGACTGTAGGTCAACCTAAGGACCGTAGAATGGAGAATTCACTAAGTGTTGAACCACAGAGGTGGACTACTGTCTATAACTCTTCTTCACATTTGTGGTTCCCATCAGAGCCCAACTTCTTAGGACCTCTGACCTACGGAGGGGACCCACGGATTGTAAGTTTCCAACGTAGGTGGCCACTAATGCTACTATACATAATTTCTTTTAGTTTTTCTTTTGGTTCGTTCTTTGTTTTAAAATTTTTTTGACTATGTTATTTGTTTATTTTGGTACTAATTATGCCTCCACAGGTACTATGTCTACCAATAAAGGTCCGACCTTCACACCAAGGGGCAAGTCAAAACCAGTGGGTAAGTCCTGATGTTGTAACTGCCTCCCAGTCTAATGAGGAGGATACACCGATCGGTTCACCGACTGGTTCTGTTTTCGACCCTGAGTCCGACTCTGCTTCTAGCTTCGATTGTGGCTATGCATCCGGCTCTAGTTCACATATGATGAGTCCACGATTTGGACTCATTTTGGGCTTTATTTTAATAGATTTAGTGCCCTCAAATGCATATTTTGTCTGAATAACTTATGTAAATTCTTAAATTTCAGGTATTTGGATTGAAGGACAAATCATAGACACTATTGAGCAAAAAGATATAAGGTAGCTAAAAGAACGAAGAAAAAAAGGCCTGAGGATTGCCTAAACCATTAGTCGAGTCACCGAATGGCCTTGGTCTCGGCTAATGTTCAAGTGTGACGAGCTTGAAGGAGAAAATCAAGTCAGCGATAAAAAGGAACAGTCGGCGAGTAGACAAACAGTTCTGCGATGCACTGCCTTATCGCCCAAAGTTACAGAACTTCAAAGATGCTGAAGGCAAAAGAAAAACAGTGATACAAATGACCAAAGGGCGGATCGGCAAGAGGATTGGCGATCCTGACTTGCTGCGCCGAGTGGTCCTTCACAACACATTTTTTTGGCAACTATAAATACGTGCTTAAATTTTTAGTTAGTATGCAATATTAGAATATAAAGTTTATTACTCAGTTTCAGAACTTAGAGAACTGTTTTTGGACACATTTTTCCTTAGCTTTGAAAATTTGAAGATTTTCATTTGTAAGACATTGGAAGTGGGTATTGAAGATTCTTCATCTTAGACATTTGTAAAACCAATATTAATCATACCCAGTTGATGGACACACATTTCGGTATCGATTTCTATCTTTTTACTATGTCTAGCTACAACTCCAATTATTGGGGTGTGATTATGTGATTACGAGTTGAATTAACTGTTGGGTATTACTAATTAATTGTTAATTTGTTGTTTAAAAGTGATTCACTCAGTAATTGTGGTGGAATTTAATGGATTGTAGTTGCAAATACAATCTTAACTTCGTGTTTTTGGCTTGCTTGAGAGAGAGGGTTTTAAACTAAAATTACTAAATTGATTGTCTGTGGGTACTGGGTTTAGTGAACCCTAAATATTTCTCGACACATTCAACTCGAGAGAGTAAATGGACTAAAGCAAAGGTTGTGCTTCATTGCGGCTTATTAGTGTTCTAGAGAAACTAATTTTATTTGGGTTAAATTGTTCGAGAGAAAGTTTACCCCACTAAAGTCTAGTTTATTCACTGATTTGCAGCAATTTACTATTAATTACAGTCACCCAATTGTTTACCTTAGCCCATAATCCTATCACATCCCAAGAATCCCATCTCCATATTCGTATTTACATATTATTTGTTATTTTAGTTGCTTGTTGACTACAAACCCCCCTTTTGATATTTGACACTTGTGTCAACCTTTAATTTATCATATGTCTATTCGTCAATGTTTTTCGCTATGATTGACTTGAGAATGTTTATGCTTTTCTATTGATTCTCAATTATGAACCCCTCTCTTGGGACTCGACTCCCACTCAGTAGTTGGGTTATATTACTATTGAATGATCGATGATGCTTAATATTGGATGAAGCATCTTTGATAGTGTTCACAATTATCAAAATGGCACCGCTGCAGAGAAGTGGTGTTACCTGAGAATTTTTAGTTATGTTGTATTTTACTCTTGTTAATTATAGTGATACTTACTTATTAGTTTTGTGTTGTGTGTTGCTATTTCTGAGTAGAGACTTTGAGCATAGTTGATTACAATGATGGACAAATGATTGAGACTAATCAAGAATGGAAAGAGTACAACTCTCTAGTCCCACTATTAACATAGTTGAATAATTTGGCCAAGTAAATATTAGAGGTTGGGGTCCAATACAAAAGAAACGATAGATACATACATCCACATGAGCGGAGAGAGTTTAAGGAAAATGAGAGTAGACACGTCGAGGATACGTTATTAATCATTCTCCAAAAGCTCAATGAGCAAGATAGAGTTGTAGAGGAGATGAGGGAAAATGTTGAAGTGCTAAATCAGATGATTGGCTCTCACTCCAGAACTATCAAGCTAATTGAAACCCTCATGGGTCATTCATTGCCTTATTTTTACCCAAATAACCAAAAAGGGTTCTCTAGTGACACTAAGTTCAACCCCAAAAATGGAGGTAGAGTAACAAGTTGTGTCATGCCACGAAATTAAATAAGGCGCTTCTTGGGAGGAAACCCAAGTTTTATCGCTTTATTTTCGCTATAAGAAATAATGGTGTGTTGATGTGCAGGTCAAATGGTGGAAAGTTGTTGAAAAGTGCAGGTTGGCGAGCTAAAGGTCCAAGCAACGAATCGTCGAATGGATCGGTGACCCCGACCCAAACCGCTGGTTGACTCAAGAAAATTTTACATTGGAGTCTGTAAACTTGGTGCGCCCAAAAAAATATTAGCGAGTCACCGACTAGGTCATCGATCGCGATCAATACCGCCATTTGGACCCCCAAATCATCTAAGGGCCCTATAAAACTCGATGAGGTATGTGATCACTCGGCGTGTCTCTGAGTGATTCAGCGAGCAAGACTAATGTCGCCGAATAGGCGAGAACACGATTGTTTTTAAAAGGCCCAAGGATTAAATTTTCAAACTCTTTCACTTTTCCTTACTTTTCAACTTCTAAATTCACACCCGATTAGTATTTTCTATATTTTTGCATTTCTAGTAGTAATTTAGTCATTGATTTGTGCTTGAATTGGGATTACTTTGCCGCCTAGCATTTCAGTCTTGATTATTCATCATTAAAGGTTGGTTTTCCGAACCTCGAGTTCATTTTTAACAATTTTGTACTCTTATGCAAATGATCTTATCCTGTTGTTATGTGTTGGGCCTCTCTCATAGGATTAGTATGTTCGGTTGCCTATTTTAATTTGATAATCTTGCCTGTATTGACTTCAATATTAGATTCCCATATTGTTGTGCCTTAAAATGAATTAAATTTTGTGGGGTTGTGCTTGTGCTTGAATGTTGTTTAAGATATTTGGGTGATGTTTGAGTAGCCCGTATTTGTGCCGAAAGACATAATTTGCCAAATGATAGGGCGTGTGACATCACTCTTAAGGGAAAAAGTCATCGATTGGCCAAATTTGGCAAAACTAGGAGAAGTCGGAGTATCCCATGGCAATGGGTGTTATAGGTCTTGCTTTAATTTGACTAGTTCTTGGTTTGATTGTCTTCGGGGGTTACGGGGTTGAATTCATGAAGTTGGGTTGAAAGTAGGCACGTTAAGTCATTTGTCGAGCTGGGTCGAGCTCGCCGAACCCCTCGGCGGTTCACCGAAGTTACAAATCTCGCCTTTCATTTCATGCCTAATGTGCTGTTGGACTCTGTAATTTTTGGCGAGAAGCCTGAGGTCGCTGAATGCACTCGACAACTCACTGAAAAACTTCTTGATCACCCTTTGTCTGCACCCCTGAATACTTTTTGCATTGTACCTTTCAGCGGGCTAGCCCTTGCTTGCCGAAAGTTGTCGGCAATTCGCTAAAAGGTCTTGCCCATTGTTGACTTGCTAGAATTTTAGAGCAAACTCATTCAGCGAGCCCGACCCAACTCGCCAAAGCGATTCGGCGACTCGCCAAGTAGATCGGCGAGTCTGGCTGAAACTGTGTTTCTGTGATTTTAACTAAAAGTTTTCTAACTTCTTCCTGATGATTTGCAGACATGGCCAGACCTAAAGTTGAAGGAAGAAACATGCCAACCCGGAAAAGAGCATGGGGTACCACTAAAGATAAAGGGGGCTCAAATCCCCCTAAGAAGAGAGGACAAGAACCTCCACTTGGAGATAATGGCAGGGACAAGAGGCCCATTTCTGACAGGGAGACTACTCCCCGAGGCCCCTATATTCTTTCATGGGTCCGTGGATTCTATGCAGTTTTGCAGACCTTTTTGGCAGATACACTCTTGACAGCTCCTAGTGGGTTAGTTACTACTGTTTCTTTTAAGGTTACTACGGGTACTGAGACCCTGGCCCAGATTGATGCCTACAAAAATGGAGTGATTGTGTAGACAAGACCTCCTCTTCACCTCCCTCTCTAGCTTATTTCTATTTTGACTTTTGGATAGTTTTGTTTGCATTTAAGGACAAATTTTGTGTGACTTGTTGTAAGTATTGATGTTTTGTTTATCTATTTGGGTTTTGAGCGAATTTGTGTTTTTCAATGGTTTTTATGGAAGGTTTGATCTTGTAGCTCCATGTTTATAATTGTACATGTTTTTTGACTATTCCAAAAAGAATTTGAAAAATTATTGCCACCTCTTGTTTATGTTGAATGTGTTTGTTCTTTTGCAAATTTGAGTATCGATTTTGATCAATATCGATGACTTGAATAGTTTTTATAATCGAACGAACATGAATGTGAAGCTACAATGAGGCCAAATGAAGTTGCATAGTCACTATGTGAACTCTTTATATCTCGCTTTGACTAGCCATGTACCGGACTGAGTCCCTTGTGATGATCATTGCACACTAGCAAAAGTGTGGAGTCTTGTTTTGACATTAGTGTCGATGCGGTGAGTGATGAGCTTACCGTGAACCATACGTGATGACACCTAGAATTTACCCCGTTGGTCCAGTTAACTAAGTGAGGCAATTTCTTAAGATGATTTCACTCAACTTTAAAGAGTGTGAACCAATTTAACATTATACCTCTTTTCGTGGCCTACCTTATGAGTGTGTGAACTCTTTTTGAGCACCCCTTGATCCTTAACCTTTCCTTGGAAGAAACATGAAGAAGACATAACCTGACTTGATCCATTACCCAAAATCCTCATGATTTGTGGCCTATTTGAATGGCCAACTTAGGACAAAAGCCTTAGTTGGGGGTGTGGTGAAAAGAAAAGGCAAATCAATAGAATGCAAAGAAGTTCCTTTTGCCCATGTTTTGAGAAAAACTCCATATAACAAAAGAGTGAAAAATAAGAAAAGAATGAAAAGAAAAAAAAAGACTAAGTTGTGGAATAAGGTTGTGAAAATACAAAGAAAATGGGGTTTTCAACAGTCCATGGAAGATGAATAAGAGGTGACTTTTGAGCTTGAATGAGAATGATGAAGAAATGGAAAGAAGGTGTTGTTCACATCACATTTCATGAGCATTTCAGCCTATGAGCCTAAATGACCATACCGTTTCACTCATCCCCGTTACAAGCCTTGAAAAGACCTTATTTGATCTTGAATTAGTTAAAACAAAAGTCGATTGGAAAATGAGGGCAAACCTATGGGTGAAAATAATACAATGTGTTCATCTTTCTGAGTGTGACAGTTGCATTTGATTTCGGAAATCTAAATTGTTGAACAATTGTGTGTGAATATAGAATCTTTCCTTGTGTGAGGGAATTTGATCAGTTTTGTTGAGCTTGAACTTGCATTTGAAGCAAGTAATGTGAGCTTGAGATTCTATGGTAATAGGGAGTCACAACTTGAATCTTTGTATGCACAATTGATCCTTGCATGAGTAAGTTGACTCTTGTTGTGTGTATTCATGAATGAGTCTTGTGCAGCACTATTTGAGACAACCTTTTTGAACTGGTGAACTTGAGTTTTACTTGAGGACAAGAAAAAGTTTAAGTTGGGGGTGTATTTTGATAATTGTTAAAGTTATCAAAGATGTTTCATCCAATACTAAGCTTCAACGGTTGTTCAATAGTAATAAAACCCAACTAGTGAGTTGGGTTCGAGTCCCAATGGAGCTGTTCGTAATTGAGAATCAATAGAAAAGCATAAAAATGCTCCTGTAAATCATAGCTAAAAACATTTACGAAAAAAAACATGATAAATTAAAGGTTGATACAAGTGTCAAAAATCAAATTAGTTTCTCTCGAACAACAATAAATCGCAATGAAGCACAACCTTCGCTTTAGTTCATTCACTCTCTCGAGTTGAATCTGTGGAAAAAGGTTTAGGGTTCACTCTCTCGAGATGAACCCATGACAACCCAATACCCACAGACCATCGATTCAATAATTTTGGTTTTAAAACCTTTCTATCGAACAAGCTAAAAACAGAAAGTTACAATTGTAATTACAACTACAACCCATTAAATTCAACCACAATTACTAAAAGAAATCACTTTTAAACAGCAAATAAACTATCAATTAGCAATACCCAACAATTAATTCAACCCATAATCATATATTCACACCCCAAGAATTGGGGTTTTAGCTAGAAATAGTAAAAAGATAGAAATCGATACCGAAATGTGTTTCCATCAACTGGTTACAATTGATATTGTCTTTACAAATGCCAAAGATGAAAAATCTTCAACACCCACTTCCAATTTCTTTGAAATAGAAACCTTCAAATCTTCAAAGCTAAGAAAAAGTGTCTCTAAAAATAGTTCTAAGATCTAAAACTGAATAATAAATTTCATATTCTAAAATGCATATTAAACAAGTATTTATAGTTGTCAAAAAAATGTGTTGCTGCGAAGGATCACTCAGTGCAGTAAGTCAGGATCATCGATCCTCTCGGCGATCTGCCCTTCATCTATATCACCATTTTACTTTTGCCTTCACTATCCTTGAAGTTCTATAACTGTGGGCGATAAGGCACTACATAGCAAAACTGTTCAGCGACTCGCCAACTGCTCCTTTCTATCGTCGACTTGATTTTCTCCTTAAGGGTATGTCACAATGGAACATTAGGCGAGACCAAGGCCATTCAGCAACTCTCCTAATAGGTGAGGCTATCCTTAGGCCTTCCTTTATTTATTGTTTGAGCTGCCTTGTTCCTTTTCGCTCAATATTGTCCATTCTTTGTCCCTCAATCCAACTACCTGAAATTCAATGATTTACATCAGTTATTGAGACAAAATATGCATTTGAGGACACTAAATCTATTAAAATAAAGCCATAAATGAGTCCAAATCATGGACTCATCAACATGCCAGGTCTACCTCGTCTGATGAGGTTACTAGTGCAGAGGATATTCTAGTGGCACCGAATACCGACCCTGCCTAGTCGCAGAGGAGCCAAACTGGTTATGTGTAGATGGTTAGTGGTAGATATACCGAGACTCTAGGATACTGAATGAGACATAGAGGATGGCCCGATTAATTACTGAGGAGCGTCAGGTCCTCACAGGTAGCCTTCATACTATGCCTGAGATCCATGCACTCTTCTAGAGACACAGGTGCGAGTGGATGGCCCCTAGACTAGGGTCTTACAATAAGGAGATCGTGATGGAATTCTATGTTTCCTACATAGCCGCTCTCTGAGGTCACATAGAAAGATGGGCCAAGCCCGCCACCCAGTCTCCACTCACAAATACACTAGTTCATGGGTTCTCAGTCGATCTGTTAGAAGCTACTATCCGCAAGTTCCTCTACCCAGGCGATACTCTAGCTATCAATATGGCCGAGTTTTATTATCATTGGAACATAGTGATGAGAAGGACATTTCAGAGGAATGCAAAGCAAAGAAAGAGTATATTGTGCTGCTTGGCCCGTCATATTTCTACAGACGGAGAGCTCACCGAGTCAGTCAGTACCCCAAACTTGAGCAATAAAAAGGCCACCGTCACATTTGTGGCCAAATTCTTCTAGCTGTTTGTATGGAACAGGGTGTCTCCCACGTAGGTTGATAATGTAATCATTTGGGACCTCGTAGTCATGTTGGCAGACCTTATTGCTAGGTTTGAGATGGATTCTGTCTGCATGATTATTGTGGAGATTCACAAGAGGGCCTTCAAGGACACTACAACTTACCCTTTCCATGCCTTTTCATTCTATTAGGCAGGGATCCTGGAGTGCTAGTCTGGCATTGTGATAAGTTGATCCAAATGACCAAGACCTTGGATATAGGCCTGGTTTGAGATGAGGCGAATGTGGTGGTAACACGCAGAGAGCCGCAGGGTGAGGTACCTTCATTGGGAGAAGACTTAGTTGCTGATGTGAAGCATATGCAACGTGATGAGCCAGCCCCTCCTGCTCCTACTGACGATGCTCCGGCCTTCTATACTTTCTCCGCCACTCAGGCCGCTAGGTCTTCCAGAGCCACACCCTCTACAAGTTCTGTTGTTGTGCCCTTGGTTCGAGTCCAGAAGTTGGAGGCCCAGATGGCCTTAGTACTCTTGCTTATTAGGCCTTGGATGGAGCCTGTGATTGTTGAGTCTGCTATTAAGGTAGAGCAGCGGATGGAGCAGATGATGGACCAAAAGGTTCAATTCGTTCACCAGCAAGTTGATGCATTTGAGCTGCATATCTTAGATCTACCAGCCTTCACAAAAAATTTCTTTGCTTTTTAGAATGATCTAGCTATTCTCCGATCTGTTATTAACACCTTCTTAGCTCCACTAGAGAGTAAGCCCGAGTTAGCCCCCACAACACCGGTTGATAATACAGTGTTAGATGCACTATTCGACGAAGAGATGTCACCTCCTATGTCTTCCCGTCATGCTGGGAAGCATCCCCACTCTAGTTGGGCTTCTGATGATACTGAGGCCGGGAGAGCTAGCAAGAAAGAGCTCAAAGAGACCAAGGTGGCTCGAAGAGCTTCTATCATGGATGAGGAGTTGTGGCAGTAGAGGATTAGAGAGATTGGAGTTGGTGCCTCGAGCTATCTGAGCACCACTACTGGAGTGGATAGAGTTGACGATAGCACTAGTGAGGGTGTTTTGATAGTTGATGCGGGCACTACTGAGGGTGACTTAAGTGTTGATCCAGCGGGTTGTGGGAAATAGGACCCACCCACTTGTTGATAGGTCTTCGGCGCTATGCGCCACACTTTTGCTTCACCCGATCCTTTATTCTTAACTTTTTTTGTGCATTGGGGACAATCACACTATATTTTTTTGGGGGTGGGGTAAATGGATTGTGAGTGATAGGGTGAAGTCTGAGTAACCCAACTCATAATCTTATCCTATGTTCTTTTTCCTCAAGACACTGTTTTAATTTCTATTTAACTGGCTTGTGTTAGGATTGTATGTGTAGAAGTAGGAGAAAGAATGAAGCATGCTGGCATAATTAAGAAAGAAAAATGATAATTTGCCAAAAGTTGTGCTATGTGCTAAAATATGTAGGCAAGAATGAGTTGAATGTGTTGGCTCTAAGTATGACATGATAAAAAACCAATTTGATCTCATGAATTAGCATAAAAGTTGAACTAGGTAATCTGATAATCTGATATCGAAACAAGGTGCGAAGAGGGTGTGAGGATAGTTGAATATTCGGACCATTTTGTGCTAATCTAGAACTTGCCTTATTAGTCTTGCTAAGATAATCTAGGCTAAAAGTTGGGAAGTGATCGTAGGCCATTATTCAAATTAGTCCACTTAAGCCTAAAATGATCTAACCAAATTGTAGCATTATTCACTTTTGATCAAAATATTTGAGCCTAAAATTGATCATTTCTTTGGATTCACCTAACTCACTGATTTCACGTATTAGGACACTTCATCCAATACTAAGTGTCAACATCGTTCAATAGTAATATAACCCAACTATGTGAGTTGGTGTCGAGTCCCAAGGGAGTGGTTTGTAATTGAGAATCAATAGGTAAGTAGGAATATGCTCAAGTCAATCATAGCTCAAAACATTTACGAAGAAAAATATAATTCAAGTTTGGGGAGACACAAGTGTCAAATATCAAGGGGATTTGGTTTCAATTATCAATTAAAACAGCAAATAATACGAAAATACGAATATGGAGAATGGATTCTTGGGATGTGATTGGATTATGGGCTAAGGTAGACAATCGGGTAATTGCAATTAATAGTGAACAGCTGTAAATCAATGATTAAGCCACACTTTAGTGGGGGTAAACATTCTCTTGAACAATCTACCCCGAATCAAATTGTTTCTCTCGAACACTAATAAGCATCAATTAAGCACAACCTTCACTCTCTCGAGCTGAATGTGTTCAAGGTTTAGGATTCACTCTCTCAAGCAGATCCCATAGCAACCACATACCATCGATTCAGAAATATTGGTTTTAAAACCTCTCTCGAGCAAGCCAAAAACACGAAGTTAAGATTGTATTTGCAAGTACAAGATCCACAATGACTGAACGAAATCACTTTTAAAGAACATTTACACGATCAATTAACAATACCCAGCAGCTAAATCAACCTATAATCACACCCCAAGAATTGGGGTTTTAGCTAGACATCATAAAAAGGTAAAAACTGTTACCAAGTTGTGTTTCCATAAACCGGGTAGGAATGATATAGTCTCTACAAAGGTCTAAGATGAGGAATCTTCAACATTCACTTCCAATTTCTTAGAAATGGAAATCTTCAAATCTTTAAAGCTAAGTAAAAATGTCTCCAAAAGCATAGTTCTAAGCTCTAAAATTGAAAACCGAATAACAACACTAATAAATTCTAAAATACCTCCTAAACTAAGAATTTAAAAATGTATTTATAGCAGCCTAAAAATGTTTTGTGAAGGACCATTGGGTGCAATAAGTTGGGATCAGCAATCCGCCCTTTGGTCAATTCCATCGCCCTTTTGCTTTGGCCTTCTGCATCTTCAGGTTTTGTACTTTGGGCGACATGGCACATCATTATGGAACCGTTCAGTGACTCTGTGACATAATTTTCTCCTTCAGGGCTTGACACACTGGAACATTAGGCGAGACCATGGTTGTTCGGCGACTCGCCTATGCTTTATTCCTTAATCCAAACAACTGAAGTTCAAGGATTTAATTAAGTTATTGGCATAAAATATGCATTTGAGGACACTAAATCTATTAAAATAAAGCCCAAAATGAGTCTAAATCGTGGACACATCAACACCCCCAACTGAAACTTTTTCTTGTCCTCAAGTAAAACTTAAAACAGTAGTTCAAAAACGATTTCTCAAATAGTTCTACATAAGACTCAATCATGATGCACACAAGAAGAATCAACTTACTCATGCAAAGATCAATTGTGCACTCAAAGAATCAAGTGTGACTCACCATTATCAAAGAATCTCAACCTCATAATACTTTCTTTAAATTCAAGTTCAAGCTCAACAAAGGTACTCAAATGCCGTCACACAAGGAATGAGTCCATATTTACACATAATGGTTCATAATTTAAAGCTTCGGAATCAATTGCAATGCTCACACTAACAAAGATGAACACAATGCATGATTTCACCCAAAGGTTTGCCCATATTTTCCAATCAACACTTACTTCAGCTCACTCAAGATCAAAAAGGTCTTTTCAAGGCTCTTAATGGGGTTGAATGCAAAGGTATGTCCATTTAGGCTCAATGGAAGTAATCCTCACGAAATGTGATGTGAACAACACTTCCTTTCCATTTCTTCTTCATTATCATTCATGCTAAAAAATCATCTCATTATTCACTTTCCATGGACTGTTGGAAACCCCATTTTCTTTGTATTTTCACAACTTTATTCCACAACTTTTTCATTCTTTTCTTCTTTTTCTCTTTTTCTTTTTTGCATGGAGGGGTTCCATTTTTATCAAACCCATGGATCAAAGAGGACCATCTTGCACTTCTTGATTTACTTTCTCTTTTCATCACACCCCAACTTACGATTTTGGCCTAAGTTGGCTATTCAATCGACAAATCATGAGGATTATGTGTAATGGATCAACAAAGGTCTCACTTTCATCAATTTCTTCCAAGAAGAGGTTAAGGCTCAAGGGGTGCTCAAATGGGGTTCACAAACTCACAAGGTAGGCCATAAAAGAGGTATAATGTCAAATTGTTCATACTCTTTAAAGTTGCCTAAGATCATATCAATACATTTCATCAATTAGTCAATCAAACCAATGGGGAAAATTCTAGGTGTCATCGCACATGGTTCACGGTAAGCTCATCACACAAGGCATTGGCACCAAAGGCAAACAAGACTCCATACTTTCACTGGTGTGCAATTTTCATCACAAGAGAAACAATTCAATACTTGGTTAGTCATAACGAGATGCAAATATTTCACATATTGAGTATGCAACTTCATTTGGTCTTATCGTAGCTTCACATTCATTTTTGTTTGATTATGAGCACTATTCAAGTTATCGATATTGATCAAAACCTATATTGAAATCTGCAAGAGAACAGCCACATCCTATACAAACAAGAGGTGGCATAATTATTTTTTTAGATGGGTCATAAAAACATTTATCATTTAAAACAAGGAGCCACAAGCTCAATCATCCACAAAAGTAGTGTAAAACACAATTATATCTCAAAACCAAAGTCTATAAACAAAACCAATATTCACAAAAGGTCACACAAAAGTTGGGCCTCATCCCATCACAAATAAAGTCATTTTTCCTTAAATGCAAACAAAATAAAGCATCCATAAGTCAAAATAAAGAAAGACAGAGAGAGAGTTAAAGAGGGGATCCTATCTACAAATCCGCTACATCTGTTTGGGCATTAGTACCCAGTGCATTAGTCTGAACTTGGGCATCAGCGCCCGAAGTCAACATAGAAGGACCTGCTCCACTAGAAACATCCATGGATATCTCTGTCAAAGATGTCTGGAGCACTGACTGCACAATCGTCGCCTCAAGATCTGATAAATTGCCATAAATGCTCTCATCTCGTATCTCTATCTTCTTTGCATTGATTTCTGCATCCGACTCATCAACTACACCCTCATCCCTGTGTACATCTTCGGTGGTAATCAGAGGAATCTCTAAAGTCTCAGGAGCATCCAAATCATCTGCAGCCTCCAGTAATGATGTGAAGTCAGTAGACTTAAGCTAGTTTACATCCTTTCTCAGATCAGCAACTTCGGCTTTCCAAGCTGTAACCTCAGAGGTCCCCCCCTGCCTACTCTCACAAGCCTCCACTCTAGTGGTAAGAGTTCCAATGGAAGTCTGAAGGGGGGTCAGTGTAGCTAGGATAGCAGCCTCAATCATTAAAGGGACATATCTCTCTAATCGGGTCGCCCTAACATCAACTGAATGGGCAAGATGCCCCATCTTCAGGATTACCGCCTAAGCAATCTTGGTCTGCTGGGGGGAAGTTGATGCGCTTGGAGCAGGCAAAGAAGAGGTAGGGGAAGAAGTACTTGAAGGCCTGGAGGCCGGAGTAGGCAAAGATGCCTCTGCAATTATAGAATCTATATCCACCTCCAAGGATATGTCCACCAGAGCTGCCCACCTCTTATCAGCCTCTTCACTAGTATACTCAGCCTCAATGTGCCAGATGTCATTGGAGGAAGATAGGGTCACCTCAATATCCCTCGTATCATCTTAAGGCACTCTAGCTCGTCAATATAACTTTGTGATCAAGACTGGAAAGGATAAGGAAGTTTACCTTTACTTGGCCCTCAAGGCCATCACCTACTCAATAAGAAGCCCTAAGTCGATGCTCCTCTAGGATATGATAGCTCCAAAGCATGCTACCTTAGGATGGAACATAATAGAACTATTTTGTGATGGCATTATGGTGTTACTGAT
Source organism: Solanum bulbocastanum (assembly GCA_037074985.1). Classification (NCBI taxonomy): domain Eukaryota; kingdom Viridiplantae; phylum Streptophyta; class Magnoliopsida; order Solanales; family Solanaceae; genus Solanum; species Solanum bulbocastanum. The sequence continues at coordinate 26,253,580 of CM073600.1, forward strand.
GAATTCAAACCAGAAACGAGTAGCAATGCTCAAATCTCTCTTCTTAATAGGGGCTCCTACCTCGATCCACCTCGGGGTGCTATCGAAAATCAGAGGTGCTAGCTAACACTTCAAATCATCTATAGTTTGAGCAACAGGTAATCCAACATAAGGGTGAGTAGAACGTAGAGCTTTACCCAGTACTATGTTTATGTACTAATTATTGCACCCTACAACCTTTCCCCGTGCCATGACAAACTTCACCTGTTTGTACTCGCTCGCCTTTTTCTTGGTCTTTGTGACCAAGTCACCGTAGGCTGTATAGTACTCCCGCACCCATGAAAGAATGTAAGGGCCTCAGGGCCTTATAAATTGATCAAACCTATGGTAGTGGAGGGTGTTCCTCACATCTGAGTATTTTCCCTCCAGGTCCTCTATGGATAACTGATTCGACGTATTCGGGCGCTCCATCCAATACTAAGTGTCCACGGTCATTCAATAGTTATATAAACCAACTAGTGAGTTGGGGTCGAGTCTCAAGAGAGCGTTTTGTAATTGAGAATCAAGAGAAAAGTGTAAGCATGCTCAAGTAAATTATAGCAAAAAGACATACGAAGCAAAACATATCAAATTAAAGGGTGACACAAGTGTCAATTATCAAAAGGGGTTTTGTAGTCAATTATTGACAAAAAACAGCAAATAATATAGAAATATGAATATGGAGACGGGATTCTTGGGATGTGATAGGATTATGGACTAAGATAAACAACCATGTTATTGTTATTGATAGTAAATAGCTGTAAATTGGTAACTAAGCTAGACTTTAGTAGTGGTAAATTTTCTCTCGAACAATTTACCCCGAATCAAATCGGTATCTCTCGAACACCGATAAGTAGCAATTTAGAACAACATTCGCTTTAGTCCATTCACTCTCTCGAGCTGAATGTGTGGGAGAGGGTTTAGGATTCACTCTCTCGAGCCGAACCCACGACAACTCAATAACCACCGATTATTGATTTAGTAGTTTTGATTTTAAAACCTCTTTCTCGAGCAAGCCAAAAACATGAAGATAAAATTGTATATGCAACTACAATCCCATTAAATTCAAACAAAACTACTGAACGAAATCACCTTTAAACAGCAAATTAACTATTAATTAGAAATACCCAGCAGTAAATTCAACCTATATTCACATAATCAAATTTGGGTTTTAGCTAAACATAGTAAAGAGATAGAAATCAATACCAAAAAGTGTATCCGTCAAGTGGGTACAATAGATATTGTCTTTACACACGTCTAAGATAATGAATCTTCAATACCCACTTCCAACTTAAACTTTTACTTGTCTTCAAGTAAAACTCAAGTTTAGTAGTTTAAAAAATATGTTTCAAACATTACTAAACAAGACTCAATCATGAATGCACACAAAAAGAGTCAACTTACTCGTGCAAGGATCAATTGTATACTCAAAGATTCAAGTTGTGACTCACCATTACTAAAGAATCTCATGCTCAGTATACTTGCTTCAAGTGCAAGTTCAAGCTCAACAGAGGTATTCAAATGCCCTCACATAAAGAATGATTCCATCTTCACTCAATGGTTCAGTCATTTAAAGTTTCGGAATCAAGATCAACACTCACACTCACAAATATAAACACAATTCATGATTTCAACCAAAGATTTGCCCTAACTTTCCAATTGATTTTTTCTTCAACTCATTTAAGATTAAAAAGGCTTTTTTAAGGCTTATAATGGGGCTAAGTGTAAAGGTACAGTCATTTAGGCTTAGAGGATGAAATCCCCATGAAATGTGATGTGAAAAACACCTTATTTCCTTCTCTTTATCATTTTCATTCAAGCTTAAAAGTCACCTCTTATTCATCTTCCATGGACCGTTGGAAACCCCATTTTTGCTTGTACACAACTTTATTTCATAACTTCTTCTTTCTTTTTCTTTTTATTTTTCATTCTTTTCTTCTTTTTCTCACTTTATTTATATGTAGGGGTTCCATTTTTCTTAAAATATGGGCAAATGGGACTTCCTTGTACTTTTTTAATTTACATTCTCTTTTCACCACACGCCCAACTTAGGCTTTTGGCATAAGTTGGCTATTCAAAGAAACCACAAATCATGAGGAGGTAATTGGTCAAGAAAGAGTTAAAGGTCAAGGGTGGTCAGAAGGAGTTCACACACTCACAAGGTAAACCACAAAAGAGGTATAATGTCAAATTGGTTAACACTCTTTAAAGTCGCCTAAGATCATCACAAGAAATTGCATCACTTAGTCAATTGGACCAACAGGGCAAATTCTAGGTGTCATCATACATGGTTCACGGTAAGCTCATCTCACAAGGTATTGACACCAATGTTAAACAAGGCTTCACACTTTTACTAGTGTGTAATGATCAGCACATGAGACTCAATTGGATACTTGGCTAGTCATAATAAGATGCAAAGAGATCACATTTTGTCTATGTAACTTCAATTGACCTCATCATAGCCACACATTCATTTTTTTTTTATTATAAGCACGGTTCAAATAATCATTATTGATCAAAACCAATAGTCAAATTTGCAAGACAGTAGCCACATCCAACACATACAAGAGGTGGCAAAAAATTTTGGAAAGTTCAAAAATCATTTACAATTTAAAAGCAAGGAGCCACAAGCAGAAGAATCCATAAAAGAAGTGTAAAAACACAAATTTTAGCTCAAAGCCCAAATATAAACAAAACAACAATTACGAATGACACACAAAAGGTAGGACTCACCCACTATAAATAAAAACATTTGCCCTCAAATGCAAACAAGATAATAATATCGAAAAAGAAAAAGAAATAACGACGGAGAAAGAGGTAAAGAAGGGATCCTATATACTCAGTCACTCCATCTGTCTAGGCATCAATTCCCAGTGCATCAGTATAGACTTGGGCATCAGTGCCGGAGTCACCCCAGAAGGAACAGCAGCTGCACTAGGACCAGCGAAGGATGTATCTGTCAACGATGTGTGGATCAATGATTGTACAGACATCTCCCGGAGATCTGGCAAGTCTTTGTAAATTCTTTCATCCTATATCTCTAGCTGCTCATCATCGGTCTCAGCATCCGACTCATCAACTGCTGCATCATCCCTATGTCTATATCCAATGGTGGCCAGAGGTATCTCAGTAGTAGCAGGGGCGTCTACATCATCATTAGCCTCTAGTAATGAAGTGAAGTCATTAGACTTCAGATATTGTACGTCCTTCCTCAAATCAACTACCTTGGCTTTCAAAGCTAGAATCACGGACATCTCCACTTGCCTACTCTCACAAGCTTCTACTCTCATAGTGAGAGTGTCAATAGAATTCTGCAGGGAGCTCAGTGCAGCTAGGATCCAGCCTCAGTCATCTGGGGGATAAATCTCTCTAATTGGTTCACCTTCATATTAGCTGAATAGGCCAGATGCCCCATTTTTAAAATCATCGCCTGAGTAATCTTGGTCGGCTGGGAGGAAGAGGAGGTGCCTGAATCGTATGACAAAGGAGGGAGGATAGAGGTACCTAAAAATCCAGATATCAGAGTTGGCCAAGATGCCACTATAGCTTTCGAATCAATGTCCACCTTCAGGGTTGTGTCCACCGAAGCTACCCTCCTAATGTCAGCCTCCTCTCTAGTATACTTAGCCTCAAGGCACCGGATGTCAGTAGATATGGATGGGGTATCATCAAATTCTCTAGCAGCATCCTAGGCACTCCATCATACCTGCACATCTCTGTGATCAACACTGGGAAGGGAAAAGAGGTCTGCTTCACTTTCACTCTCATGGCCATATCTTGCTCTATGAAAAGGCCCAAGTTGAGCTGTCTCTTCGATAAGGTAGACCCCAAGCAGGATGCCTTTGCATGTTGGAGGAAAGATTTTTTCAATGAAGGCATAAGTGAACTACTAATGAATCCAAACCAATAATAGGTATCTATATTTAAATCCTTCTTTTTGATATCAACTCCCTCCTTAATCCACCTAGGACTTGTATCAAAATAAGTAGGGTAAGCCAACCCTTTAGAGCCTCCAGAGTTTGTGTCATAGGCAAACCTTCATATGATAGTGCAGTCCCTGGAGGCCTATCTAACATAGCATTAATGTATTTATCATTACAGCTCACTTCTACACCTCGAACAGTGACCGACATAAACGGTCTGAACTCTCTGGCCTTCTTTTTACTCTTTGTCACCAGTTCACCATATGTTGAGTTGAACTCACAAACCCATGAAGGAATATACAGACCTCGGTGCCTGGTGAAAATCTGGAATTGGTGCCACTATGATAACTCTACTACACTGGAGTACTTTTCCTCTAAACCTTCTGATGATAGTAACTTCTTTTTGAGGATGGTTCACAAACCATCTCCTTTGAACCTGTTGAGGAGTCTAGGTGAAGGAACAACTAGTGGCAAAGGAGCCACAGGAGATGCCGGAGTTGGCAATTATTTTGTTGGTGTGGGCGCAGGAGGGACTCTGGTCGATGTGGGGTGAGACCTAGCTTGGAGCTCAAATCACCGGGACTGTAGAGGATGGTCATCATTAGAATTAGATTGAGCAGCCTCAAAGCCAATAGTAGCCCTTACAGACCAAGGTCTCTTTCCCTTTCCTTTGTCACCCGGTGGAGGTTCTTGCCTTCCTCTTTTTGAAGGTTTTGATCCCCCTTCGTTGATTGTGATACCCCATACTCTTTTATAGGATGGAATGTCTGTGTTTGCCCTCACCATACCCGCAAAACATCAAGAAAAAGTTAAAAATAATCAAATTCATATAAAAAAAATAGTTGCAGAAAGACTCGCTGAGCTACTCCGCGATTCGCCTAATCGCTTTGGCAAGCTGGATCGGGTTCGCCGAAAGGATTGGCTCAAAAGTTGTGGCAGCTTGACGATGGGAAAGGCCTTTCGGCGAATTACTGATAGCATTTGGTGAGCAAGACTCAGATCAGCGAAAGTTATAGAGCCAAACAAGCAGAAAATGAAATTAAAGGTGAGATGGTAACATTAGACGAACCACCGAGTGGATCGGCGAGCTCGACCTAGCTCACCAAATGACCTAACGTGCCTATTTTTAACCCACTTTCTTGAATTCAACCCCGTAACTCCGAAAACAAAATCAAACCAAGCACTACTCAAACTAAAGAAAGACCAATAACACGCATTGACCTAGAATACCTATACTTCTCCTGATTTTATAAAATTTGGCCAATTGACGACCTTTGCCCTTAAGAACGAAGTCACCCGCTCTATCATTAGGAAAATTACGTCGGTTGGTGTAGATACGGGCTACTCAGACTTCACCCAACTAAACTAAACAACATACAATCACAACTTCACAAAAAATTCTTCATATTAGAGCTCAAAAATATAGGAGTTCAACATTCGAAACATCACGGGCAGGATTATCGAATGACAATTAGGCATTAAAACATTCTAATCCGATGAAAGAGGCCTAGCACACATACACAACATAATATTGTTTGCATAAGAGTACAAATTACTAAAACTTAATGTGGGATTTAGAAATCCAACCTTAAATGTCGAATAATAAGGACTGAAAAGCTAAAGGCTGCAATGTAATTCACTCTGAACACAACACCAATGACTTAAATACTCTTAAAATTGTGAAAATATAGAAATTACTAAATAGGTTCGAGTTTGGGAAGATGAAAAATGAGGGAAAATAAAAGAGGTTGAAATTTAAAGCTTTAGCCCTTTAATAAACCATTCAGTTCTCAGTCATTCGGCGACGTTAGTCGTGATCACCGACCCATTGGCAATACGCTAAGGGGTCACTTACCTCGCCGAGTTTTACAGGACCCTTAGTTGATGTGGGGGTCCAAAAACGGTATAGATCGTGATCACCGACTTGGTCGGCGAATTGCCAATAATTTCCTAGGCTCCTCGAGTTTTGCAAACTCTATGTTAAACTTGTCTTGAGTCTAACGGCGGTCTAGGTCGAGATCGCCGACCTCTTCGGTGTTTCGCTGACTACACTTTAGCTCGCCCATCTGCACTTTTCAAACATTTCCCACACTTTTACCTACACATTCAACACACCATTATTTCATTAAGCAAAAATAAGGCCATAAAAGGTCTTGGGTTGCCTCCCAAGCAGCGCCTTAGTTAACATCACAGCACGATGCAAGTCAACAACTAAGCTTTATTTTTGGGGTCGGCCATGGTGTCACTAGGCAACCCCTTTTTATGCTGTGAGTAGATACACGACAATACTTGGTTTATGTGGACATCCTATAGCTGAATAATCATGGAATGAGAGGTTGTCGTCAGATTCATTATTTCGATATTCTCTTTTATCTCACTTGACAACCTTTCTTGTTCTTCCATTTTGTGTAGAATGAGTGAGAAGGCATATTCATTTTGATCACCCTTCTGCTTCTTCACCTTTGTACGCTCGCGAGAGGGAAAGTGCTTGTCCTTTTTCGTGGATTGTGCTTTCAATTCCATGACTTTTTTTGACAAGACATCTAGCTGTGTCAACAATGTAGCTCATTCTTGGTTTTTTTTTCTATTTCCTTGTTGTCTTAGTCATCCCATCAAGGATTTAGGATACTGCTTCATAAGGTTTTTGCATCAAACCTCCCGGAGAAAGTTGGTCAGAAACACCATTTTTTACTAAGTAAAGACTCCAGTAAAAATACTGCTACACCACGTTGTCAGGAAAACCATGAGTTGGGCATTGAAGCACCAACTTCTTGAATCACAACCAAGTTTAATGAATTGGCTCGCCTTCTAGATGCATGAAGCTCTGAATGTTGTCCCGAAGAGTCAGCATAGTCGAAGGTGGGAAAAATCGCACTTGAAATGTGGTAACCAACTCCTCCCACAAAGTGATTGATTCACATGGCAATTAAGCCATCCACATGCTCGCTTCTTTCATTAGGGAGCACGGGAACAACCTTAATCGGACCAATACTTGGGAGATATTCTTGAAAGAGAATTGTCTGAAAACATCAACAAAAATTTTAATATGCTTATAGGGATCCTCTTGGGCAAAACCTCTAAACAACCCATTCAATTGTAAGAGCTACAACATAGTACTCGTGATGTGGAACACCATATTCCCTTCGGTCGGAGGCAAGCAAATGGCACCAATACCTCCCATGAGATGGGGGTCATTAGCATTAGGCTCGTTGACATCGTTAAGGTTTTCGATGTCATCTTGATGGCCTACTTGGCTGCCATTAACACTCATTCTTCCTTCTTTCAACACATAATCAAGCAAAACAAAACAAAAAAATTAATTAGTTCCCCATAATTAACAAGAACAAAAATTCTACTTAACAAAAAATTCTCAAATAACACCACTCCTAGGCAACGGCGCCATTTTGATTAATAACGTTTCAAGACAATTCATCCAATACTAAGTGTCAACAATCGTTCAATAATATAACCCAACTATGTGAGTTGGGGTCGAGTCCCAAGGGAGTGGTTTATAATTGAGAATCAATTGGTAAGTAAGAATATGCTCAAGTCAATCATAGCTAAAAAAATTTTTGAAGAAAAACATAATTCATGTTTGGGGTGACATAATTCTCAAATATCAAGGGGATTTTGTTTCAATTATCAACTAAAACAACAAATAATACAACAATACATATATGGAGATGGGATTCTTTGGATGCGATTGGATTATGGTCTAAGGTACACAATCAGGTAATTGAAATTAATTGTGAACAACTGTAAATCAGTGATTAAGCTAGACTTTAATGGGGGTAAACTTTCTCTCGAACAATCTACCCCGAATAAAATTGGTTTCTTTAGAACACTAATAAGAAGCAATTAAGCACAACCTTCGCTTTAGTCCATTCACTCTCTCTAGTTGAATGTATGGAAAAAGGTTTAGGGTTCACTCTCTAAAACTGAACCCATAACAACCCAATACCCATAGACCATCGATTTAGAAATTTTGGTTTTAAAACCTCTCTCCAGGGCAAGACAAAAACACGAAGTTAAGTTTGTATTTGCAACTACAACCTATTCAATTAAACCATAATTATTGAACGAAATCACTTTTGAACAACATTTACACTATCAAGTAATAATAACCAATAGCAAAATCAACCTATAATCACATAATCACACCCCAAAAATTGGGGTTTTAGCTAAATATCATTAAAAGGTAAAAATTGTTACCAAGTTGTGTTTCTATCAGCTGGATAGGATTGATATAGTCTTTACAAAGGTCTAAGATGAATAATCTTCAACACCCACTTCCAATTTCTTAGAAATGGATATCTTCAAATCTTCAAAGCTAAGGAAAAATGTCTCCTAAAACTCATTTCTAAGCTCTAAAATTCAAAACTGAATAATAACACTAATAAAAACGTATTTATAGTTGCCCAAAAATGTGTTGCGAAGGACCATTAGTCGCAATAAGTCAGGATCGCCGATCCACTCGGCGATCCGCCCTTTGATTAATTCCATCACCCTTTTTCTTTGGCCTTAAGCATCTTCAGGTTTGGTACTATGGGCAACATGGCACTGCATCGAGGAACCATTCGGCGACTCGCCGACTGCTCTTTTCTATCGCCAACTTGATTTTTCTCCTTCATGGCTTGACACACTAGAACATTAGGTGAGACCATGGTCGTTCAGCAATACGCCTAATGGTTTAGACGATCCTCAGGCTTTCTTTTCTTTATTCTTTTAGCTATATTGTTCCTTTTTTCTTAATAGTGTCCATGCTTTGTCCCTTAATCCAAATACTAGAAATTCAAGGATTTACATTAGTTATTAGAACAAAATATGTATTTGAGGGCACTAAATATATTAGAATAAAGCCCTAAATGAGTCCAAATCGTGGACTCATCACTCACCTTCCCTTAAAATAATTGTCTTGGCACTGGGGCCTCCTTGGACAAGTAGACCTTGACTTAGGCCAAAAGCCTACGTTGAGGATGAATGTGTCAAAAGTGACCTTTATCTTTGACCTGGTCTGACATCGGACATTGTGCACCTCAACTAATGCAAAATGCATAAGTTGAGGGTTGCTATGAAAGACGAAACCAAATGAAAAAAAGGTATGATAAGAGTTCTGTGATAAAAAGAGAAAAACAAAGAGGATGTTTGTGCAGAAAGAAGCAAAAGAAAAGCGTTGAAAGAAACAAAATAAAAAAAGAAGTGAAAGAAAAAGAATAAAGTTGGAAATAAGAGTCATAAAATCAAAAGTCACATCCATGTTGCAAAGAGTTAAGGGAAAGAAAGTGAAATGAAAAGATGCCAAAAATAGGTTAAGGAAAAGGTAATTAGCTAGTGTAATGTCAAGGAGGGTAGAAAGTCACTAAAAAAGCACCCAAATGTACCACACCTGATCCTGAGCCTACAGTACAAGCTATGAAAGTCCTATAGTGATCCTAGCAACTAGTTTGGAGAGTCTAAGCAGGGAAAATATGGGCAAGCCTATGGCATTGAGCACTAACTGTACTGGAAGTTACTTCTGAGCGTGAGTGTTTAATGAATCATTGTACTCAAATCATATTCATTATGTGAAAAAGGGATTTTTTTTTTAGTAAGGGCACTAGTTACATTGTCAGATAGTTAGTACCTTGGTGATAGTGAAATAATATATGTTGTATGTCTACTGGTTGATCTTTGTAATATCTTGATCCACATGAGTTAGCTTGTTGAGTCTAATACAAAAGATTTGCACTTGAAAAGGGTGTCGGGATAAAAAGCCATGTGATTGCTTGTGCTTGAATGTCTACTTCTATACAAGTGTTGTTTAGAGTCTTAGTGTGTCGCTTGAGGACAAACAACGAATTTATGTTGATGGTGTTTATATACCGTGAGTTTACGGTATTTTTAATACATTTCACTTAAGAGTTGTGTCTGTCTAGGGTCATTTTGTATTAGAAATAATGATAATTGTGCTATATTTGTAGGAACTAGACTTGGATGAGGTTGAGAGCGAGATTAGCTGAATTTCTGCACAAGGAACCACCTACGGAGGTGACCTACAGACCATAGATCCAATCATGATCTGTAGGATTGTAGCATAGATGGAGCATCAGGGAAGTCTTAACCAAGTGTGGAACTACGGAAGCAATTGACATACCGTAGGTCAACCTATGGGCTATCCTACACGTTTGTCATGAAAAGTTCTAAGTGTAAAGCCACGAGAGGAGACCCACGGAGCATAGGTTGACCTACGATTTGTTCAGCAGGTCCATCGTTTGCATAAAAAAGTTGATGATTCCAACCTCTGTGGAAAAGTTCTAAGTCTTGAGCTACGGAAGGGACCTACGGACCATAGGTCAGTCTCATCGTTTGAAGTTGCGTCCAATAGTTTATTGCCTTATTTCATTTCATTTTTGTTTAGGACTATGTTTTTTATAAATAGGGCATGTAAACCTCATTTTTGGGCGTTAGCCACTATTGTTTAACTTTAGTTCTTGGTATGTTCTTCTTAATTAACTTGCAAACATTAAAATTTGATTTCCTATTTTTGGTTTATAAATATTCTTGCTTTGAATTTCAATTGAGATTTTGGGTTTCTTCTACTCATTACGTAAGTTCATAAATTCTTCACCTGTGTTCTTTCTAGAATGGGTAACTAAATCCACAACTAGGGTTGTGGGAACCATAAGCGATTAACAAAGTATGAATAACCACTAAGTAATTCTTGAATAGTGTTGAAGCATGCATTGATAATTCTTTCATGTAGGAGTCTTTTCAACAAGTGCACGCGTAAGAACTCCCCTTGTTTCTACTTGCTGGACTAAGGAGGTAGTTAATAAGAAAATAATTATCAACATAACTTTAGTGTGACACAATCTAATAGTCTAATGTCAATATGTAAGAGGATGAAAACTAAGCCATACATTGATGTTATGTCTAATATGAGGTAAAGGTAAGGGTTAGTAAATTATACACATGTAGCTAGACTAAGGTATGGGGTGAAATTCTCTATTTTCCAGACCAAGGACTTAGGAATATGTAGCTTACCACTTTGCATGAGATATACAAGGATAGGATTACTATTGTTCGGATTATCGCATTATGATCTTATGGAGAACACACACACCCTAGTTTCTTTCTCTAATTGATAAGAACCAAAGTTTGAATCCTGTTCACTTGTTCTCTAAACTAGAATCCAATACTTGTTACACCCCCCCCCCCCCCTTACTTACTTGTTTGAGAAAAAAGTTGACAAAATGAATATAATCATAAGTTGAGTTTAAGTCTAAACCATATTCCTCGTGGGGTCAACCCCAACCTACAAGTTGGGTTCTTTATTTGAAAACAAATGCTTATACTTCTTTAGGGAGGTGTAATTTGAGTGTATCACAGTTAGCCGATACTACTGATCGACACGCAAGACTTGAGGTTACTATTCCTAGCATGATCAAGAGGGCCCTCGTTGATGCTATAACACCCTTGAGTTCTACTATTGATGACCTTGTGGCAAATATAGCGGTGTGCGAGCATGGACAAGGGACCATTGAGGAGGTGATGGCCCTAAAGGCTGCTATTGCTGAGCTGAGGAGAGATGTTGACTAGCTGAAGTCCACTGACATGTTGATGATCTTCGTGACAGTAGAGATTCCTAATATGCCAGTTTAGCTAGATATGCCTCCGACTACCACCAGAGATGATGTTCGAGTTGAGGAAGTAGTTGTTTCCTAGTTTGAGGCAAAGACGGATGAGGAGATTCTTGGGGTTACTGAGGATGTTTCTTACGAGGGCCTTACGGAGATTGAGGAGGATATGGTAGATGCAGCTGTGCAGACCTCTTTGGCAGACACACCCTTGGGTGATCCGAGTGGAATTAGCAATGTTGATATTGCATCGATCACTGATGCCCCGATAGACGGAGTGACTATTTAGACAGGACTTTTCTTTACCTCCCTCTCTATTCCTTTTATTGATTTTTTGATGATTTTATTGCATTGGAGGACAATTTGTTTTTTTTTTATGATGGAGTGGGCTATTTTCATACCTTTATCTTGTGATTATTGTTTTGTTTATAAATTGGATTTTGTGTTGTAAATTGTGTTTTGACACTGTTTTTTGTGGATGCTTTAGCTTGTGACTCCTTGTTTTAATTGTAAATGGTTTTTGACCCTTTCAAAAAATTTTGTGCCATCTTTTGATTGTTCTTGAATGTGGTGTTCTTGTGCAAATTTGAGTATCGGTCTTGATCAATACTGATGACCTAAATAGTGCTCTCAATTGAATAAAAATAAATTTACAGCTATGATGACGCCAAGTGAAGTTGCATTGGCAATATTTGAACTTTTTTAATCTCATTAGGACTAGCCTATTATCGAATAGAGGCTTTTTTGACGCACATTGCATAATAGCTAAAGTGTAGAGTCTTATTTGATATTGGTGTCAATGCTTTGTCTGATGAGCTTACCATGAACCATGTGTGATGACACCTAGAATTTTCCCTGTTAGTCCAGTTGACTAAGTGATGCAAGCTCTTGAAATGATCTTAGCTAATAAATTTTAAAGAGTGAAAAAATTTGGCAATATACCTCTTTTGTGGCCTACCTTATAAGTGTGTGAACTTTGTTTGAGCACCCTTTGAGCCGTACACTTTTACTTAGAAGAAACATGTTGCTATTGTGACCTTTCTTTATCCCTTCACCCTTAATTCTCATGAGATGTGGTTTGATGTAATAGCCAACTTAGGCCAAAATCATAAGTTAGGGGTGTGGTGAAAAGAGAAGGTAAATCAAGAAGCGTGAAGAAATTACCCTTTACCCATGGTTTTGAAAAATATGGAACCCCACCATACAAAAAAAAGAGAGAAAAAGAAAAGAAGAAGGAAAAAGAAAAAGACTGAAAAAAGTTTTGAAATAAAGTTGCAACAGAAATGGGGTGTCCAAAGATCAATAGAAAATGAATAATAGGTTGAGTTTTGAGCATGAGTTTGAATGTTGAAGAAAAGGATAGAATGTGAGGTTCATACCACATTTCATGAGGATAGCAGCCACTGATCCTAAATGACCATACCTTTATATTCAGCTCCGTTACAACACTTAAAAAGACCTTATGGATCTTGAGTGTGCTGAAACAACTGTTGGTTGGAAAATAAGGGCAAACCTATGGGCGAAGTCATGCATGTGTTCATCTTTATGAGTGTGAGAGTTGTATGTGATTCTGAAACTGTAAGGTGTTAAACCATTGTGTGGAATTATGGAATCATTCTTTGTGTGAGGGCCCTTGAGTACCTTTGTTGAACTTGAACTTGCATTTGAAGCAAGTATTGTGAACTTGAGAATCATTGGTAATGGTAAGTCACAACTTGAAGCTTTGAGTGCACAATTGATCCTTGCATAAGTAGGTTGAGTCTTTTTATGTGCATTCATGATTGAGTCTTATGTAGCACTATTTGAGGCATCCTGTTTGAACTGTTGAACTTGAGTTTTACTTGAGGACAAGCAAAAGTTTAAGTTGGGGGTGTTGATAAGTTTGAGATTTGGACTCATTTAGGGCTTTATTTGTATAGATTTGGTGTCCTCAAATGCTTATTTTGTGCTAATAACTGATGTAAAATCCTTGATTTTCAGGTATTTGGATTGAGAAACAAAGCAAGGACAATTATTTGCAAAAAGGAATGAAGCGAGCTAAAAGAAGGAAGAAAAGATAGTATGGTGATCGCCAAGTCCATTTGGCGAGTTGTCAAATGGCCATCTGACCGCCCAAAGTTCCAGTGTGCCAAGCCCTAGAGGAAAAAATCAAGTTGGTGAGAGAAAGAAGCAGTCGACGGATCGATGAGTGACTATGCGATGCAGAGTTAGATTGCCCAAATTTAACTCACTGTCGCAAAATATGTACTCCGAATATTTTAAAGAAAACATTCACTGGCAAAAAGAGGCAACTCATGTCTTAAACATTAAACACTGGAAATCAAAAGGCTCCTCAACTACTACTATCTATCTATTAAGCCTCTAATAACTATGATAGAAGTCCAGACAAGACCCATGAAATCCTAACAAAATTGAAAAATATAAATTCAATCCTCCGGAAGCAAGGAGGGTCATAAAAGCTAACTCGAACTGGAAGTGGTATCAACGAAGCATTGTTGATGACCCTAGTTACTTTTATCTACATCATGAAAGATGCAGGCCAAATGGCATCAGTACATGCAATATACAAGAATGTAACGGGAATTCTAAAACTCAAATATAAGCTTTAACTGATAAAAAGTATGAACATACTCACCTCATCTCAACTCACCTCAACTCATCTCAAGGATACTCAAACTAAAAAATACGCATCTCAGTTCAGTTTGAAAGCAACAATAAAGATGCATTACAAAGAAAAACTTTTCAAAACAGTAAATAATCACTCAATGTTCTTTAAAATACCATAATAACTCTTTTACTCTTATTTGGGAGATTCTCTAACTGACAACCATCACTATGAGCTATGTGATGATACAAAGTCTCGGCCACAGTGCCAGATTTGTCATATATTTTGCCTGAGTATAATACATCCTCAAAAATGTGGATCCACTAAGCTATGCTTAAAAAGCAATAAGGAATCATCTAAAAAGTATGATCATTTCTACCCACGTTGGATACATGGTTTATGAGGACATCGAGTTATTTGAACTCGTCCCCATATCGGTGCTTAATATTAATCCCAATAATATTACCTTGGTCATATATTTAAAAACACTTCCTCATCCAAAACTTTTTAGATTGTTACTCAGAAGGTCCCCATATCGGTGCTTAATATTAATCCCAATAATATTACCTAGGTCATATATTTAAAAACACTTCCTCATCCAAAAATTTTTAGATTGTTACTCAGAAGGTTCTCTTAAAAGAGATCATACTATAAAACTCCTCATGAACTCATTGGGAAATCAATGTTTCCTCTCATTTTAAATGTAAAAACATTTACTCGGGAATACTTAGTTCCCATATATTCATTTTTAAAAAATGAAAATCAACTCTCCTCATCCTCATACTCAATTACTCAAGTCTTAAAATATGTTTTAAAAGTTTGTAAAAGACTTCTGAAACAAAAGTACTCGGAAGAACTTCCTTGAACTTTACTCTTAACTCAATCTTAAATTTCAAATTTGAATTCAAGTATTTTCATTGGAATGTGGGATATCTCAATGATTTATGAAGGTTAAGATAGTTGATCATAAGAACGAGCGAAGACCGAAATTAAAGAACAGTGGTGCGACGTGGAGATGAAATTAAAATTTTGGTTGAGAAATAATGTTTGAGGCAAAGGACTCTGTATCCTCTCTGCGGCGTGGAAAGGGGGTTAATGATCCGGGGACTAAAATTCTAAGTGCCTTTGTGACGTGGACTTAGGCGTAATTATTTGCCCGATTTTTTCTTCTCCTCCCCAATCTCTATTAAACTAATAACCACTGCAAATGTAAGGTCAAAATACATGAATTCTGATAACCCAGAACATTTTCAGTGAAACCCATACATATAAATAATGAACCAACTCAACTATTTCGCAAAACCCTCACCTCTAGAACTTCAAAGACCTCAATTAATCAATTTAACTCAAGAACTTCTCAAGAACTCAATAATCAACTTCAAGAATGAATCCATTGGTATAAGATTACATGATTGGAAAGACGGCAAAAAAATCCAACACTATGGAAGCTTGCATACCTTGAAGGAATCAAATCCTTGATGAAAATCCTCAATTTCGAAGAACGATTGAACTTTCTCCCTTTTTCTCCTTGTGAATTTCTCTCTAAAACCCTAGAGTGTTTAGAATTGTGAAAACTGATCTTAATTAGGTTAGACCCCTATTTGGGTGAAAAAAACTCTGAAAGTTAATGGGGTAAGGAAAAGACCAAAATACCCCTCCTTAATTTGGATGAATTTTCCTTAATCGAACAAAACAAACTCAAATGGGCATATCTCCATCATCCAAACTCTGAATTTAGCAAATTCGATGGCGTTGGAAAGATGTCTTAGAGATCTTTACTTTGATACCTTATGGGCCACCTAATTCATCCTGTAATAAAAGTTATGGTCATTTGAAGTTGACCAAAAACTCTCAATTTAAGACTAACTTGAAAATTCTCAATTTAGCCCTTTCCAATTCGGTTCTTGCTAAAATTAATTCTTTCTACGACCGAGGTGTTACATCGATTGTTTACAATCTCATTCAATGTATTTCATTATGTCATGTGGCTTATTTAGCACTTCTCGAGATCCTAATTGACATATTACATCTAGCATGTACTTTTGGTCGTGACAAGCTTGGCATTTAGAGCCACATGTTTAAGAAAGGTTTTAGGATGTCCGAAAAGAAAAGTCGAGTAGAGTCTTGTTCATGAGTGTGAAGCGCACCACATTAATGAAGGCGTTTAGAATACTTTGCTTCTTTCACTGATCTACAGTCATGCAATAGAGTTGAACTCTATAGAAGTCTTTCTGATAACTCTTGTCCAATGCATTTAGGATATGCCTTCTCGAAGAGATAACACAAGAAGGAAAGTGGGTAATAATGTGGAGCAGGAGATTCCCTCAAGCTCCGGTCGATCCTCTGAAAAATCACGTATCTCATGCCAAATTCTGAGTTCCTTTCCAAGTGTTGGCTCAAGCTATGGCTGCTCAATCTAGTAGAGAAGATGTTGCTTCGTGAACACAAATATGGGTACAGTGACGATAAGGGTGAGGGACTTCACTAGGGTGAATCTCTCTAAGTTTTATGGGTCAAAAGTTGAGAAAGATCCCTAAGATTTCATCGACGTAATCCACAAGATCGTGGAGATTATGGGAGTTACTTCAGTGGAAAAGGTTGAATTGACCGCTTATCAATTGAAAAGTGTTGCTCAAGTGTGGTTCAATCAATGAAAATAAGAGAGGGCAGTGAATACGGGTCCTCTTGATTAGGAAAATTTCAAAAGGTCTTTCCTAGATCATTTCTTTCCCTCGAGATGAGGGAAGTGAAATAGCTTGAGTTTGTAGAAACGTGATATTTGACTAAACTTAATGTTTTACACAAACATGACTATTTAAATATTATATCTAATTTAAATATTTGGATTTTTATATTATTTAAATATATTTATTTTAAAATATTTGAAAACAACAAATTTAGAATCACATTTTTGGGTATGTATTTTTTTCAATTGTTTAAAAAGAAATAAAAATTTACAAAAACTATATGTTTTCTTATAATCTATGTTTAATAAATAAGGCAGTCATTTTAATATTCTTAGATTGTCTATTTAGCTTTTCCTATATTTTTATTAGTTTAAAATAATTATCTAATATTTTTATTATTATAATTTTAATATGTATATTTAATTTTTTAAAAATAATATTTAACTTAAACTAACCTGCACATCTTTTCCCACTAGCACATTTTCCTCATTCCACTCACCCTTACTCACCACTTAAATTCCCCACAACCTCACACACTCCACAACTAATACACTTCTACACTACAGCTATATGTACTACAACAATTAGTAAGACAAAGAGGATCAACAATACATCCAACAACATACACATACAGAAAAAAACATAGACAAATAAAAAAAATTAACGCACAAAAGTTGAGAAAAACCAATTGAGCAGGAAGTTGGGATTGAGATCCTATTGATGACTGCTAGTTTGTGCACCTAATAGTTAGCTTTGAAGGTTCGTCTCCATTGCTACTATTTTATTTTAATGTTTTTCTGTAAATCAAGTTTGTTTGGTCATGAGCCATTTAATATGAATTTGTGGCTACTATTATTATTATTTCGTCTTTTTATATATTATTTCCATGATGAAACTACGTGTTAACTTTCCTCTTTCTATTTAACTTTCAATTAACTTATTTATTTATTTATTATTTTATTTAATTTTTTCATGCTTGTGATTACATATATTGGGTTTTAAATATTCTTTAGGATGTAGAGTAATCTTTAAATTATGATCGCAATATTATATAAAAGAAAAGAGAAGAGGAATGATATGTTTATGGTGAGTAGTAGCTTATCCAAAGTATTTTGGTCTGACATTTTTATCTGATTCATATCCTCCGCATTATTTTGTGAGATATATGTTAACTTCAACTTATATTTTTAACTGACAATTCCTAAAGAGCTTCAAAAACTTGTTTTCTATGAATAAAAATTTTTGAAGAATGTGTATTGGATCTCGGAACAGTTTGTTAAAATTTTTTTAGTGTGGTGAATATTTAATCCATATAAGTGTTTAATCATATCTTGTTCTCGTATTAATTTGTATTTATTTAATAGTATTAGAATCAATCTGTTTGTCTCACTCATAAAAAAAAATCAAAAAGAAATAAGAAGCTTTGATATTTATTCAAAAAATATTTGTTTTATCTACTTACCAAAAAATAGCTTTTTCCTTATTAAGGTTATGTTACAACTTTTCGATTTCCCCATTCAAACGAAAAAGTCAAAAACATTTTTCTTTATTTATTTGTTATTTCATTTTGATAGGAGATTCAAGATCGTAAATAGAATTTTCTTAAATATCTTTTTAGTAATTCAAGAAAACAAAAGACCTTATATTTAAGTTGTAAAAAAGAAAAAGAAGAAAGAAGCATTGTTATTTAGTTTTAGTCAGAAATATAATAATAACAAATTATCCAAAGATCTTATTCATCTACTTAAGCATTTTACATACGCAATCCTAAACAAATTTGATGAATGCATTATTAAATCATTCTTTTGAAAAATAAACAAATAATAATTAAGAAATGGATATAGTTGAGCAAGTCCGATTTAAACATTAAGTTCTCTAAGATCATTCTATAAATAAAAAGGCATGCATATGCATAATGTGGAACATGTGATTAAAACTGAAGAATGTCTAACCCTAATAAACATTATTATTCATGCACAAAGTTAGCATAAAGGTGGTTGGTTTTTGGTTAAACTAACGTCTCATTCATACTATATAAGGTCAAATGGAAAAGAGAAAATGACTTGCAAAGATTGAACATAGTCAGATAATAATGAAGTCACTAATCAAGCAGTTTCATAAGAATTTGTATCTTTAGAGGAAGTAACGATGTTAAGAAAAGAAATGACTAAAATGTACGATGCTTAGATGAATGGAGAAGCTCCACCATCTTCAATTCATGAGTATCTAAATACTAGTATGTCATACCCTATCAAAGTATCGACAAGTGATTTAGTTAATCCACTTGGATTTGGACCTATTGCGAACACATCCAACGTCACTGGAACTTCCACAATATTCCCTTGGAATACGCTTCTCACGACCTAGAAGTACCCCCTAGATGTAACATGGTGTATAGAACCTCGAAGGACTCCATACAAGCCACTTAACTCCCATAAAATAAGAAATAGAACAATAAGAGAAAAAATAGTCCAAGTCCAAGCATTTTATAAAGAAAAGCGAAAGTCTAAAACTCTTGGCTCAATATAGCCATCTAGTACAATAGAATGAAATTGCGCCTAACACATACATCATGTTCAAAACTGAAATACATTAGGGAAATTATGACAATAAAAGTCCGTCCTCAAATTAGGAGGACCCATTAAAGCTTAGGAATCTCGAAAGCAACCACTAGACACAAAACAGATGACCTTGACTATTGCACCCTAAATTTGGGGAAATATAGGTAAGAGTTTGAGTTAGTACAAAACAATATACCAAGTATGATAGCTATGCAAAAAACATTTAAATAATGCTAAAAAGGGAAATTTGATTTCAAGAAGTGCAATTGACCAAGCTAAAACATGATATAAGAGAGTTAGAAAACATAAGTCATAAATCCATGGTTAATGAAAGATAATATCATCTTAGAAATCATATGTCATACTTCTTGAAGTAACCTTAGTTCATTTTTAATGTGGGGGATTAGCCTTAGCCGACATAGAGACTATGTGAGCTATAACATGATCCCCCAGTGTCTCCCACACCGAAAAGGGTCATCCTACTTGGCAAAGTAGAACCATGAACTTCTAGCTTAAGTTGATCCAAAAGCTAATGTATATCTTAGACAATCATCCTATGGGGATCATAGGTAAGGGATAAGGAGATTGTTGCTAGAAACCCGACCTCTACCAACGTGAGTGATTATATCACAATATCCTCTCGGTGCTAAGCACAAATCCCACGGAATAGTCACTTCTTACTTGACCTTATTATCCATGGAAAGGCACGTCATGCTGCCAGTCCAACCTAAGTCATCATCCATGGATAAGAAATTGTTTTAAACGCTATCAAAGATACATCATACAATACTAAGCATCAACAATCGTTCAATAGTAATATAACACAACTAGTGAGTTGGGGTTGAGTCCTAAGGGAGTGGTTTATCATTGAGAATCAATAGTCAAGTGAGAATGTGCTCAAGTTAATCATAGTTAAAAACATTTACGAAGAAAAACATAAATTCATGTTTGGGGTTACATAAGTGTCAAATATCAAAAGGGGGTTTTCTATTCGATTATCAACTAAAACAACAAATAACAGGAAAATACGAATATGGAGATGGAATTCTTGGGATGTGATAGGATTATGCGCCATGGTAAACAACCGGGTAATTTCAATTAATAGTAAGTAGCTGCAAATCAGTGAATAAGCTAGACTTTAGTGGGGATAAACTTTCTCTCGAACAATTTACCCCGAATCAAATTTGTTTCACTAGAACACCAATAAGCGGCAATGAAGCACATCCTTAGCTTTAATCCATTCACTCTCTCGAGCTGAATGTGTGGAAAAGGGTTTAGTATTCACTCTCTCAAGCTGAACCCATGACAACCCAATACCCATAGACCATCGATTCAGTAATTTTTGTTTTAAAACCTCTCTTTCTAGCAAGCCAAAAACACTAAGTTAAGATTGTATTTGCAACTACAAACCATTAAATTCAACCAAAATTACTAAACGAAATAACTTTTAAGCAGGAAAAAAACTATCAATTAACAATACCCACCAATTAAATCAATCCATAATCACATAATCACAACCCAAGAGTTGCGGTTTTAGCTAGACATAGTAAAAAGGTAAAAATCGTTACCAAGCTGTGTTTCCATCAACTGGGTAGGATTGATATAGTCTTTACAAAGGTATAAGATGAAGAATCTTCAACACCCACTTCAACTTCTTAGAAATGGAAATCTTCAAATGTTTAAAGCTAAGGAAATATTATCTCTCTATTAAATTTTCAACTCTAAACTTCAAAAATTGAATAATAATATGATTCAACAAAAGATCACATACTAAGCTAAATATTTAAACCAGTATTTATAGTTGTCAAAAAGTGTGTTGCGAAGTGCCATTGGGCACAATTTGTCGGTATCGCTGATCCACACTACGATCCACCCTTTGATCATTTTCATCTCCATTTTGCTTTTGCCTTCAGCATCCTTGAAGTTTTGAACCTTTGGGCGATATGGCCCTTTATCGCGGAATCGTTTGACGACTCACCGATAGCTACTTTCTTTAACCAACTAGATTTTCTCCTTCAGGGCTTGGTACTCTGGGATATTAGGTGAGACAATGGCCATTTGGCGACTCACGTAATCGATTAGGCGATCCTTAGGCCTTCTTTCCTTAGTTCTTTCAACTGCCTTGATCCTTTTTGCTCAATAGTGTCAATGCTTTGGTCCTCAATCCAAATACCTAAAATTCAAGGATTTACATCAGTTATTGGCAAAAAATATGCTTTTGATGATACTAGATCTATTAAAATAAAGCCCTAAATGAGTCTAAATCGTAGACTCATCAACACTCCCAACTTAAACTTTTGCTTGTCATCAAGAGAAACTCAAGTTCAGCAGTTTAAAAAGAATGCCTCAAATAGTGCTACACAAGACTCAATCATGAATGCAAACAATAGGACTCAAGTTACTCATACAGGGATCAGTTGTGCACTCAAAGACTCAAGTGTGACTCACCATTACCAAAGAATCTCAAGGTCACATTACTTGCTTCAAATAGAAGTTCAAGCTCAACAAAGGTGATCAAATGCCCTCACACAAAGAATGATTCCATATTCACATAATGGTTTAACAATTTCAAGTTCTGGAATCAAATGCAACTCTCACACTCACAAAGATGAACACAATGCATGATTTAACCCATAGGTTTGCCCATATTTTCCAATCAATATTTGCTTCAGCTCACTCAAGATAAAACGGTATTTTCAAGGCTTATAACGAGATTGAGTGCAAAAGTATGGTATTTAGGCTCAATGGCTATAGTCCTCATGAAATGTGCTGTGAACAATACTTCCTTTCCTTTTCTTCATCATTTTTAATCGTGCTCACAAGTCATCCCATTATTCACTTCCCATTGACTGTTGGAAACCCATTTTCTTTGTATTTTCACAGTTTTATTCCACAACATTTTCATTCTTTTTTTTCTGTTGCATTCTTTTTCTTGTTTTTCTCTCTCTCTTTTTTTGTATGGAGGGTTTCATTTTTCTCAAAACATGGGTAAAAGGGGACTTTGTTGCACACCTGGATTTACCTTTTCTTTTCACCACACCCCCAACTTAGGCTTTTGTCCTAAGTTGGCTATTCAAACAAACCATAATTCATGAGGATTATGGGTAATGGATCAAGAAAGGTCACAATTTCATCATGTTTCTTCCAAGAGAAGGTTAAGGCTCAAAGGGTGCTCAACCCGAGTTCACACACTCACAAGGTAGGCTACAAAAAATGTGTATAATGTCAAATTGGTTCACACTCTTTAAAGTTGCCTAAGATCATCTCAAGAGTTCGCATCACTAACTCAACCGGACAAATGGGACAAATTCTTGGTGTCATCACATATGGTTCACGGTAACCTCATCACACAAGGAATTGACACCAAAATCAAACAAGATTCCATACTTTCGGTAGTGTGCAATGTTCATCACAAGAAACTCAATTCGATACTTGGCTAGTCACAATGTGATGCAAAGAGTTCACATATTGACTATGCAACTTTGTTTGGCCTTATCGTAGCCGCACATTCAATTTTGTTCGATTATGAGCACTATTCAAGTCATCGGTATTGATTAAAACCGATACTCAAATTTGCAAAAGAACAGCCATATTGAACACAAACAAAAGGTGGCAAAATTTTTCGAAAGGGTCAAAAATCATTTACAATTAAAAACAAGGATCCACAAACTCAACCACCTACAAAAGCAATGTACAAACAATTATGGCTCAACAACCCACATATATAAATAGAACCCCCAACCACAAATAAAGTCATTTGTCCTCAAATGCAAAAAAAAAATAAAAAAAAATATCCACAAATCAAAATAAAGAAATAGAAAGAGGGAGGTAAAGAGGGGATCCTGTCCACACAGTCGCTCTATCTATCTGGGCAATCGTGCCTGGTGCATCAGTCTGGACTCGGGACTCAGTACTCGAAGTCACCGCAGAGGAAATAGTAGTTGCACTAGGAGTAGCCAAGAGAGTATCTGCTATGGAAGCCTGCGCAACAACATCTACCGTGGCCTCTTCAGTCTTAGTAAGGCACTCATATGAAGCTTCCTCAGACTCGTCAAGCAACTCATCATCAGTCTTTGCCTCAGGTTTGGGATTAATTGTCTGCTTAACTCTAACCTCATTTGTGGTGGTAGCTAGAGGCATATTTGGCTCATCTAGGATCTCCGCTGTCCTGAAGATCAAGGACATGTCGGTGGACTTCAGCTGATCCACATCACTCCTCAATACAATAATATTGGCCTTTAAGGCCGTCACCTCCTCAATAGCCCCTTGGCTATGCTCGCATATCGCTATCGTCGCTATAAGGGCATCAATAGCAGTGCTCAATAGTGTGACAGCATCAACTAGGGTAGTCTAAATCATGCCCAAAATGGAGGCCTCGAGTCTGGTAGTCCAACAGTCGGCAGAATGGGCAAGCTTTCCTATTCGAACAAATGCAGCTTGAGTGAGTGGGGTCCCAGAGACAGCAGCAGCAGGTCTAGGAGGCAATACAACAACAGAAGAACAAGGGGTATCAGAAGGTACAACATAAGAGGTACCTGAAGGCCCATGGGCCGGAGTATGAAAAGAAGCCTCTGCGGTAGTGTGTCCACAACTAGAGAAGAGTCCACCGGTGCTGCCATCTTCATCTCCACTTGATCCTTTAAGTATTCAGCCTTGATCATCTAGATATTAGTAGAGGATGTGGGAATCACATACACATCCATCTTTTTATCTCTAGGAACTTGAGCCCATCTGTATAGCTCGGTGATTAGCACCGAAAAGGGAAGGGAGGTCTGGTGTAGCTTGGCCCTCAAGGCCATCTCCTACATAGCAATCATAACCAAATTTACTCTCTCACATGCAATGATCGCGCAAAGACAAGCTGGCTTAAAGTGGTGAAGGACGGACTCATTCTGGCATGGCATCACAATATTGCTGATAAAGCTAAATCAGTGCCTCACAGCTACATGTAGGTCCCTCTTTACTATCGGGAGCCCTGCCTCTAACCTACTTGGAGTGCCAATAAAGATAAGGGGAGTCGTCCAACTTTTTATTCCCTCAAATGTCTTAGTCTTCATCCTGTACTGGTGAGGGTCTGCAATGTTGTTCGTGCACTCTAAAACCTCATTGATAGTAGTGCTGTCACACAACACTTTCTTGCCTCGGACTACCACATAGTCAACTGTTTTGAACGCTACTACTTGCTTTTGTTTTGTGGAATCACGGCACTGTAGGCATTGTAGAATTCCCTAAGCCAGCTTGGAATATATGGGCCATGGGGCTTTGTGAAGATCTGGAACTTATGAGACTTCAGACATCTCAAAATCTCGGGGTACATTCAGTCACCCCATCCATGGATAGACACTTTTCCTCAATGATAGTCATGAGCCCCTTAGTCTTTAATCTATTTATCAACTTTGGAGGAGGACCCTGTACAGGAGGGGATAGGACTACAACCTGCTTCGGAGCTGGAGGAGAAGGAGTAGTAAGCTGAGAATTTCTGATCCTAAATGGATCATTCATCCTTTTGGAGCGCAACTATGCCCTCTATGCTACTATTTTGCTCATCATCATCAGTAGCTACGAACTGGTGCTCCTGGTACTCACCCTCACTTGGAGAAGTAGTTAGGTGGGTGGCATTGATGCCGTCACTGTCGGAGCTGACCTCCGGTGATGCAGGGGCCTTCTATTTGCCTTTGTCATTCCCACCAGTTGTGGGAAGTTTTGTGGCCTTGCCCTGGATACATATGCATCCTCTTCTAATGATATCCCCTTAACCTTCCTTTAGGGTGACATGTTTCTACCTAAAACATTTGGTCTAGCCATGTCTTTTGTGTCGGATAATAAAGACTGAAATGCTAGGCGACAAAGTTATCCCAATCCGAGCACCAAGCAATGACTCAAATACAGTGAAAACAAAAGAAATATAGAAAATACTACACGGATGTGAGTTTGTGATGGTCAAAAGTGAGGGAAAGTGAAGAGTTTGAAAGTTTAAACCTTTGGCCTTTTAAAACCCATTCAGTTCTTGCCTATTCTGTGACATTAGTTGTGCTCGCCGATCCACTCGGTGACACGTGAAATGGTCACTTACCTTATCGAGTTTTACAAGACTTCCAGTTAATCTGGTAGTTAAAATGGGGGACTAGATCGTGATCGCTGACCTGGTCGGTGATTCACCAAGAATGAGTTTTACAAAGTCCACTTTGAAGTTGTCTTGAGTCTAACATCGGTCTAGGTCGGGGTCACCGTCCTCTTTGGCGATGCACCGACTGAACCTTTAGTACGCCAACCTATACGTTGTAAACACTTTCTACACTTTAACCTGCACAATCAACACAATATTATTTCAAACTTAAAACAACGAAATTAAAACTTGAATTGCCTCCTAAGCAGCGCCTTAGTTATCATCGTGGCACGACACAACTCCTCATTCAATCTTTATTTTTGGGGTTGACCTTAGTGTCACTAGGCAACCCCTCTTTTTTAGTTGGGTGGAGATGAGGAAATACATGACCCATGAGGGTTTCAATTAGTTGGATAGATCTAGACTGAGAGCGAATCATCTGATTTAGCACTTCAACATTCTCCTTCATCTTTTCTAGCACTCTATCTTGCTCATTCATATTTTGGAGAATGATTAATAGCGTATCCTCAACACGTCTACTCTCATTGTCCTTAGACTTTCTCCACTCATGAGGGTTATGTATCTATCTTTTCTTTTGCACTAGACTTCAACCTCTCATATTTTCTTGGTCAAATGGTCTAGCTGAGTTAAAAGTGGAACCAAAGAGTGGTCCCCTTCCATTTCTTGATTAGTCTCAGTGATTTGGCTACCGCTTCTATCAACTATATTCAAAGTCTACTCTCGAAAACATCAACACACATGCCAAAACTAAAAATTAAGTAAGTAGAACTATAACTAACAAGAACAAAATACAACTTATCTAAAAATTCTCAAGTAACACCACTCCTCGGCAGTGGCGCCATTTTGATAAGAAATTGTTTTAAATGTTATTAATGATACTTCATCCAATACTAAGCATCAACAATCGTTCAATAATAATATAACCCAATTAGTGCATTGGGGTCGAGTCCCAAGGGAGTGGTTTGTAATTAAGAATCAATAGTCAAGTGAGAATATGCCCAAGTCAATCATAGCTAAAAATATTTATGAAGAAAAACATAAATTCAAGTCTAGAGTGACACAAATATCAAATATCAAAAGGGGGATTTGTATTCTATTATCAACTAAAATAGCAAATAACACGAAAATATGAATATGGAGACAGGATTCTTGGGAGGTAATAGGATTAAGGGCCAAGGTAAACAGGCAGGTAATTGCAATTAATAATAAATAGTTGTAAATCAGTGAATAAGCTAGGCTTTAGTGGGGATAAACTTTCTCTCAAACAATTTACCCCGAATCAAAATGGTTTCTCTCAAATACTAATAAGCTGCAATGAAGCACAACCTTCACTTTAATCCATTCACTCTCTCTAGCTGAATGTCTGGAAAAGTGTTTAGGATTCACTCTTTAGAAGAGAACCCGTGACAACCTAATACTTACAGACCATCAATTAAGTAATTTTGGTTTTAAAACCTCTTTCTCAGTAAGCCAAGAACACAAAGTTAAGATTGTATTTGCAACTACAAACCCATTAAATTCAGCCATAATTACTGAATGAAATCACTTTTAAATAGTAAATAAAGTATCAATAACAATACCTAGAAGTTAAATCAACCCATAATCACATAATCACACCCCAAGAATTCGAGTTTTAGCTAGACATAATAAAAAGGTAAAAATCGTTACCAAGTTGGGTTTCCATAAATTGGGTAGGATTTATAGAGTGTTTGTAAAGGTCTAAGATGAAGAATCTTGACCACCTACTTCCAATTTCATAGAAATGGAAATCTTCAAATTGTCAAAACTAAGGAAATATTGTCTCTCTATTTAGGTCTCATCTCTAAACTTCAAAAACATAATAATAATATGATTCAACAAAAGATTAGAAACTAAGCTAAAAATTTAAACAAGTATTTATAGTTGTCAAAAAGTTTTTTGCGAAGGGCCATTCAATGTAGTTAGTCGGGATCACTAATCTACTAGGTGATCTACCCGTTGGTCATTTTAATCACCGTTTTGCTTTTGCCTTCAGCATCCTTGAGGTTTTGAAACTCTGGGCGATATGGCATTGCATCATGGAATCGTTCGGCTACTATTCGACTGCTTCTTTCTCTCGCCGACTAGATTTTCTCTTTTAGGGATTGGCACTCTGGAATATAAAGCGAGACAATGGCAATTTCAAGCGATCCTCATGTCTTCTTTTCTTCATTCTTTGAGTTGCCGTGTTTCTTTTTGCTCTATAGTGCCATGCTTTGGTCCTCAATCAAATACCTGAAATTCAAGGATTTACATCAGTTATTGGCAAAAAATATTCATTTGAGGACACTATATCTATTAAAATAGAGCCCTAAATGAGTCCAAATTGTGGACTCATCACAATCCAAGCTAGATTTATTTGTATAGCTCCTTAGACCATGCGTGAGAAAACCTTTCATCGTCCACAATCTTTTCATAATAGCTTTTAATCTTTGATTCAATTAGGTGTGAAAGCCTTTCAACCTTACAATCCTTATTATGTGAGAAAATCTTTCACATCATGCTAGTATGTGTTTATAAGAATATCCTTTCAAAAACACAACAACAACATCATCATTGGTACTTTACTCTCAAAGAACCCTTAAAATATTCGCATAGACTTCATAAGAAAATGTATAAGTCAATAATTTACCTCTTGAGGTTCAAAACCCACTATCAATCATCAACGCTTAGAAAAGATGAGTTAGATATGAATTTTATCATAAATTCATGTAGAGCTAGCAATATATGCTCAATTTCATGAAACTCTTCCTTTACAATCAAAATCCCACATCACATGATTCATCACTTGAAAACATGGGGTTACATGGGTTCATGGTGAAATCCTCATAAAATCATAGTATTTCATCAATTTATTTATAGTAGATCATAATTCAATCATTTAAATCAACATTGAAGATAACCCATAACAATTAATGAATATCCTAACTCAATTAGGGAATTCTAACTTTGAAATAGAGAAATTTGGGAACTCCATGAATGGAAGGAATACTTGGATAAAAACTATCATACCTCAAAGACAAATACTTATCTTCAATGGAGGAATTGATGCTTGACCTTGATCCTAGCTTGAATCCTTCCTTCTTCTTCATGTTTCTAGAGAGAGAAATATTTTGGGGAGAAGAACTTTGAATTTCTTTGGGTTTCAGAAATAATGACTTGAATAGGTGAATTTTGCGGTTAAAATCACTTATATAGAGTTCCTAGGCTTGGGTAAAATGACATAGTATTGATTCACTCAAAATTGGAAAAGACCTAAAAACCACTGAACTGAAGCTGCCGACTCACCACCACAAGGGGCACCCCGGCCCGTCAAGGGTGTAACATAAAATTTAGTTTGTTGCCTTGTCATCAAGTCTATCTACCTTTCATGTAATAGTATATTTGTTCTGTGTCACTTTGATCCATTCTATCAATCTCCCTCTATATATATATCTCTTTTTGTTTAAGCTTTGATGATATGATATACACGCAAAAACTTTGGTCAATTCTTAAAATATTCTCTAGTCATGAAATGAATACACTAAATAAGTTGAAAAATGGGAAATATATTTTAGAAAATGAATAAAGGACTGAAATATTTTGACACTTCCTTTGATAATTAAAGATGTTAAATGGCAAATCCCTTTCTCAAGGACATATTTCATTTGTTGTGAAGAAGATATTGCTCAAATGAATATTCTTAGTTGAAAAATATGGTACAGAAATGAAATATATATCCATCAATACATATGTTGTAAAGATATATTATATGATTTTCACTTCTCATCTTTAAAGGCATGTTTGTATTTTATATTCTTAATGATTGATATGACGAAAACGTTTTTTTATGCTACTGAGTAATACTTTGCTGCCCATTATGAGCGTTAATATTTTTTTCATTCATAGCCCACTTTTTGAATCTAAATACATAAAAAAAGAAGAAGAAAAGAAATGACTCACAAAAAATTGAATCAACAGAAAGAGATTACAAAAAGAGAAGGTATGAGAGAAAAAAACCCAACAACAATAAAAGAACAAGATTTCTGAACTACGTTCGACCTAATTCTTGCCTTGTCAAATATTGTCACGACCCAAACCATCGTGATTGGAACCCACACTAACCTTTCAGTAGGAGAACTACTACTACAACCCAACTACACAACTTAATGAAAAGATAGGCCTTTAAAGATATGGAAGCATGTTTGAATGACAAAAGAAATTAGCAGTTCCCATAAACTCTGGAAGTTCACCAACACAATTAATCTACTATTGCGGAAGTTAACATCTAGAACTAAAAGTCATTTTAACAAAACATCTAAATTCAACAAGTTTAAAAAAAAGGCGTACAACCCCCAACTAACAAAAGAAATAACTAAATAGTCAGAGTCCGAAGGAAATGGACTAAACAATAAGAAGGACTCCATGATAGCCTAAAAGAACTGACTCACCCTTGAAATTCAGTCTGGATCTCTGATCTCCTAGCTGAGGTCTATCAATAGATGTTTGAAGATGCCCTGTACTCAACAAAGAACGATCAAGTGCAATATATGAACACAACCACAATGTACTAGTAGGATCACACGGCTATTCCAATAAGTGAAACATATATATGCAGTCACAACATAGTAAACATGGCATGTACAAAATATATGCACAGTTATCATTTCAAGAGCAATGTACAAATTCACATTCTCAATAATAAGTAAATATGAAAATTCAATGGTCCTCTCATGGAACCCATACCCAAACTGTTAGTGTAACAGACGTGGCACTCGATCCCAATTTGTGTGCTAGAACACGATACCTAATCTAATATATGTGTCGAAATATCACATTCGATCTAATATATGTGTCGAAACGTGACTCCAGATCCAATATATGTGTTAGAACGTGACACCTTATCCAATCAACCCAACCATAATCACATTCACACCCGTAATGTACATACTTAGATTCATACAATCAAGTGTTGATTTATGGCATACAATTGATCATTCATACTCATTTCAGTAGGTTTGATCAACAATGCTACATTCATATACATACATACATTACAATGAATCAATTACCAACATACATCACATAAATATGAAATCGAACTATTACCTACCTTGAAATAAAGCTTGAATCCCCTAGGGCACTTGAATCTTCCCTTTTCGGATTCTTTCCATTTGTTCTAGGTCTACAAACAATTAATATACACAAGGATCAATAAATTAAGGTCCAATTAACTACATTATGACAAACCCAATAACCCAAGACGAAACCCATGAGCCTAAGGTCCATCTAGAGCCTTTTCCCACCATCAACTTCAGGCTAAAACCCTCCCCCAATGATATTTACCCACCAATCTAAGTTATATAGATCAAAAAATAGATTAGGGGAGTAAAAACCTTACCTTTGTAAAGACGAAATTAATCTTACCCAATTGATGGAAACACAATTTGGTTACAATTTTTATCTTTTTATGGTGTATAGCTAAAACCCCAATTCTTGGGATGTCATTATGTGATTATGGGTTGATTTAGCTTATGGTACTGCTAATTGTTAGTTTAAATGCTGTTTAGATGTGATTTCAATCAGTGACTATGCTTTTATTTAAATAATTGTAATTGCAGTTCTACCTTTGTGTTTTTCGCTTGATCGAGATGTTTTAAAACAAAGATTATTGATTAATAGTCTGTGGGTATCGGGTTGTCATGGGTTCAGCTTGAGAAAGTGAATCCTAAACCCTTTTCCACACATTCAGCTCGAGAGAGTGAATGGACTAAGGTGTAGGCTTTTTCTATATTGCATGCTTGTCGATGTTAGAGAGAAATTGAGTTTATTCAGTGTAAATTATTCGAGAGAAAGTTTACCTCCTCTATAGTCTATCTTACTCACTAATTTATAACTATTTTCTAACAGTTGTAATTACCTATTTATCTACATTAGCATATAATCTAATCACACCCCATGAACCCGTCTCATTATTGTTATTTTTTTGTTGTTTTCTGCTGTTGTAGTTGATAATTTCAAACCAAAAACCCCCTGTTATTTGACATTCATGTCAGTCATTGATTTGAATTATGTTTTTATTTGCAAGTGTCTATTCCTATGATTGACTTGAGCATATTCATACTTTCCTATTTAATCTTAACCAAGTATCACTCCCTGTAGGATTCGACCCCAACTTATTTAGTTGAGTTATAGACTAACTAACGATCGTTGACACTTAGAATTGAATGAAGTGTCTTTGATAACATTAGTCAATCAAAATGACACCGCTGCCGGGGAGTGGTGTTGGTTAAGATTCTTTGGTTAAGTTGAATTTCATTCTTTTTAGTCATAGTCGAATCTACTTATTTTTAGTTTTGGTTTGTGTGCTGCTATTTTGAATAAAGAGTATGAGTGTGAAAGGAAGTAATAGTAGCCAAGTGGGCCATCAAGATGACATCAGTAACCTCAATAATGTCATTGAGCCGAATGCTAATAACCCTTATCTTATGGGTGGAATTGGTGCCATTCGCTTACCTTCGGTTGAAGGGAAAGTTGTGTTCCACATTACTAGCACTATGCTACATCTCTTGCACTTGAAAGGGTTGTTTGGTGGTTTGGCTCATGAGGATCCCCATGAGCATATCATAAACTTTTTTGATGTTTGCGGGCCGTTCTCCTTCAAGAATATATCCCAAGAGTCGGTCCAATT
The DNA here is from genome assembly GCA_037074985.1 of Solanum bulbocastanum. Lineage (NCBI taxonomy): Eukaryota > Viridiplantae > Streptophyta > Magnoliopsida > Solanales > Solanaceae > Solanum > Solanum bulbocastanum. The sequence goes on from CM073600.1 coordinate 26,285,805, forward strand.
GAGGTTATTCCTATTTTCTCTAATGAGGGAAGTGTTTAAGTGGCTAGATGAATTCCCATGAGACGCAATCACATCATGGGAAGAGCTTGTCACCGCATTTCAAGTGTAATTTTTCCCTCTTTCGAAGATGATGACACTTCGGGACAACAATCAGAGCATCAAGCGTCTAGAGGGAGAGCCAATTCATGAGACTTGGCTACAATTCAAGAAGTTGGTGTTCCAATGCCCAACTCATGGTTTGCCTGACAATGTGTTGCTGCACTACTTTTATCGAAGCCTTGATTTGGTAAACAGGCGGTTGCTGACCAACTTTCTCTTGGAGGTTTAATGTAGATACCTTATGTGATAATAGCTCAGCTCTTAGATGCCATGAACAAGATCAAGTGCGCATGGTTTACCCTGGAAGAGCAGGTTTTCCTCTCACTTTCATATTAACAAAGGAGCAGATGGAGAAAGACAAAGAGAGGGACCAAAACATGGCATAGATCATGACACAACTTGATATTTTGTCTAAAAATATCATGGGAGCTGGTGCTAGGAGTGTCAATTTTGTGGGTGTTGGGTGTGTGAACCCCGAAGAAGCCATGTTCGAAGAATTGTATAATGAGGAGGTGAATTTCCTAGCCAGCTAAGGAGATGGTTATTGTACAAACTACCCAAGACATGGTGGTAACCAAGGTTGGAGCAGGGATAAAGGCTATCGTGATAGAGAATGGAGGGATCGAAATCCCACTTGGAAGGAAAGGGATGGGTAGAAGTACATGTACATTCCTCCCGACGAGCGCCAAAAGACCAAGGATTCCAAGGGTGGTCGGTCAGAGGATATACTTTCTCGTATCCTCAACAAGATTGAGGGGTTTGAAATTTTGTTGAAAGAGATGAAGGAAGATGTGTCGACCCTTAGCCAGACGGTTACCTCCCATTCCATCTCTATCAAATAGTTAGAGACCCATATTGGTCATATCTCATCTCATTTAAATCTGAGACAACAAGGGGGTTGCCTTGTGACACTATGGCCAACCCTACGAATGAGGTTTCAGCGTAGAATTACATTGTCCCACGACGTTAACTAAGGCGCTGCTTAGGAGGCAACCCAAGTTTTATTTGCTTTCTTTTTGTTAGTGAAATAATATTGTGTTGATTGTGGAGATTAAAGTGTGAAATGTGTTTGAAAAGTGGAGATTGGTGAGCAAAATGTCTAAAAGGCGACTAGACGAAGAGGTTGGCGAGCCCGACTTGGACTGCCATTGGACTTATGGAATTTTTAAATTGGAGTCTGTAAAACTTAGCGAGTGTAGGAGCAATTTAGTGAATCGCTAACCAGGTTGGTGATAATGATTTTGTCCACTATTTGGAATAGGTCGGCAAGGTAAGTTCCCACTCGACGTGATGCCGAAAGGGTTGGCGAGTAAGTCTAATATCGCCAAATAGGCGAAAACTCGACGGTTTTAATGTCCAAAAGTTCAACAATTCAAAATCTTTTACATTCCCTCACTTTTAACTTCCCAAACTCACACCCGCACTATATTTTCCCATATTTTTGCATTATTTCCATTCTTAGTCATTGATTGTGTGTTTAGAGTTGGATTCTTTGCAGCCTAGCTTTCCAAATCTCGTATTCGATATAAAAGGTTAGTTTTTCGAACGACGAACTCATAATTAGTGATTTAAATCATTTCCAATTGATCTTATCTTAGTGATATGTGCTGGGCTTTTCTGATTTCATTAATTTTTGTGCTTGTCTGCATGCGTGCCTAGTTTAATTCAAATATCTTGCCTAAATTGTCTATATTATTGATTTCCCGAATTGTCGTGCTTAAAATTGATTAAAATTCTTGTTGGGTTGTGTTGTATTGTTGTTGGGTATAGTCGGGTGAAGTCTAAGTAACCCACATTTGTGCCAAATGATTTACTTGGCCCAATGATGGAGTGTTTGACGTCATTCTTAACGGCTAAAGTCATCAAATGGCCAAATTTAGCCAAACCGAGACAATTCTGAGCATCCCAGGGGCATGGGTGTAAGTCTAATTTAATGAGTGCATGCTTTGATTTTGTTTTCGAGGGCTTTGGGGTTTAATTTTCAAGTTGGGGTTAACGTAAGCACGTAGGGCTATTTGGCGAGCTGGGTCGAGCACGCCAAACCGCTCGGCGGTTCGTTGAATCCCCCTTATAACCTTTAATTTTCAAGAAAATGTTAAGATTGAATTTTGTTACTTTCAGCGAGAAGCTTGATTTTGCCGATTGCACTCGGCGACTCACCAAAAGTCTTTCTTGATTGCCTTTTCTGCGCACCTAACACTTAAAAATGCACTGTAACTTTTGGTGGGCTAGTCCTTGCTTGCCGAATTCTATCCACGATCCGCCAGAAGGACCATCGCATTACTGACATGCTAATTTTTTTGGGAATTTTTGAGCCAATCCTTAGCACTGATGCCCATGATCAAAGTACTACATCAGGCACTGATGCCCCAACAAATAGAGCGACTGCTTAGACAAGATTTCTTTTTACCTCCCTCTCTGTCATTTCTATTGATGCTTTAGTACTTTAATGCATTTGAGGACAAACTACTTTTTGTTTGTTGTGGAGTGAGGTATTTCCATACCTATCTCTTGTGAATATTAATTTTTATATATTGGGTTTTGTGTTATATATTATGTTTTGGCACTGCTTTTGTGTATATTTGAGCTTATGGCTCCTTGTTTTATTGTAAATGGTGTTTTACCCTTTTTAAAAATTTTGTGCCACGTCTTGATTATGTGTAATTGTGGATGTTGTTGTGCAAATTTGAGTGTCGGTTGTGATCAATACCGATGACTTATACAGTGCTCTCAATCAAACAAAAATGAATGTGGGGCTACGATGGGCTAAATGAAGTTCATAGGCAATATGTGAACACATTTTACATCTCGTTGTGACTAGCTGGCTATCGAATTGAGTTTTTTTTGATAAATATTGCACACTAGCGAAAGTGTGGAGTCTTGTCTGATATTGTTGACAATGCCTTATGTGATGAGCTTACCGTGAACCTTTTGTGATGACACCTAGAATTTTCCCCATAGATCCGGTTAACTAAGTGATGCAAGCTCATAAAAAGATCTTATGGAACAATTTTAAAAAGTGAAACAATTTGACATTATACCTCTTTTGTGGCCTGCCTTGTGAATGTGTGAACTTTGTTTTAACACCTTTTGAGCCTTACCATTTTATTGGAAGAAACTTGTTGCAATTGTGACATTTCTTTATCCCTTCACCCTTAATCCTCATGAGATGTGGTTTGTTTGAATAGCTAACTTAGGCCAAAAGCCTATGTTGGGGGTGTGGTGAAAACAGAAGGTAAATCAAGAAATGTGAAGAAATTCCCTTCTACACATGGTTTTGAAAAAGATGGAACCCCTCCACACAAAAAAAAAAAAAAGAAGAAGAAGAAGAAGAAGAAAAGAAAAGAAAAGAAGAAGGAAAAACAAAAAGAATGAAAAAGTTTTGAAACAAAGATGCAGAAATAAATGGGGTGTACAAAGTTTCATGCAAAATGAATAATGGGGTGAATTTTGAACATGAATGAAATTGTTGAAGAAAAGGGAAGAAAGTGTTATTCATACAACATTTCATAAGGATAGTAGCCACTGAGCCTAAATGACCATACCTTTACACTAAGCCCCATTACAAGCCTTCAAAAGACCTTTTTGATCTTGAGTGAGCTGAAACAAGTGTTGGTTGGAAAATAAGGGCAAATCTATGGGTGGAGTCATCCATATATTCATTGTTGTGAGTGTGAGGGTTGTATGTGATTCCAAAATATAAAGCGTTGAACCATTGTGTGTGAATATGGAATCATTTTTTGTGTGAGGACATTTGAGTACCTTTGTTGATCTTGAACTTTTATTTTAAGAAAGTATTGCGAACTTGAGAATCTTATGTAAAGGTGAGTCACAACATGAATCATTGAGTGGACAGTTGATACTTGCATGAGTAAGTTGAGTCTTTTAATGTGCATTCATGAGTCTTGTGTAGAACTCTTGGAGACATCCTTTTTGAACTCCTGAACTTGAGTTTTACTTGAGGACAAGCAAAAGTTTAAGTTGGGGTGTTGATCAGTCCTAGATTTGGACTTATTTATGGATTTATTTAATATGATTTAGTGTACTCAAATGCTTATTTTGTGCCAATAAGTGATGAAAAACCCTTGATTTCCAGGTATATGGATTGAGGACCAAAGCATGGACACTAATTTCCAAAAAGGAACAATGCGAATTGACAGAAGGAAGAAAAGAGAGCCTGGTGATGGCCAAGTCTGTTTGGTAAGTCGCCGAGTGGCCATTCGATCACCTAAAGTTCCAAAGTACCAAGCCCTGAAGGAGAAAATTGAGTTGACGAGAGAAAGGAGCAGTCGGCAAATCAACGAGTGGTTCCGCAATGCATTGTTGGATCTCCCAAAGTTACAGAACATGAGGAAGCTAAAGGCTAGGCATAAAAGAGAGGATATTGACCGAAGGGCAGATCGCCGAGCCCAACTTACTACACCGAATGTTTTTTACAGCATACTTTTGGTGACTATAAATACATTTTTAAACATTAAGTTTAGTATCAAAAGTTTTATTTTGAACATTCATTAGAGTAGTTTTTCAATTTGAAGTCTGAGTATTGAGATAAGTTTTCCTTTGCTTTGAAGAATTGTAACTTTTCACTTTTGAGAAATTCGAAGGGGTCTTTGAGATTTTTCAATTTGGACCTTTGTAAAGACCAAATTAATTATAGCCTATTGATGGAAACATAATTTGATAATGGTTTTTATCTTTTTATGATGTTTAGCTAAAATCCCAATTCTTGGGGTGATTATGGACTGATTTAGCTTATGGGTATTGCTAATTCTTTGTTTAAATGTTGTTTAGAAGTGATTTCAATTAGTAATGGGGGTTTGATCTAAAGAAATGTAGTTGCAAATGAAATTGTACCTTTATGTTTTTGGCTTTCGAGAGAGAGAGGTTTTAAAACCAAGAGATAGTATGTGGGTATCGGGTTGTCATGGGTTCAGCTTGAGAGAGTGAATACTAAACATTTTTCCACACATTCAGCTTGAGAGAGTGAATGGACTAAGGCGTAAACTGTTCTTATTTTTCATGTTTTTCGATGTTCGAGAGAAATTTACTTGATTCGGGGTAAATTGTTTGAGAGAAAATTTACCTCCTCTTTAGTCTATCTTAGTCACTAATATTCAACTATTTTCTAACAGTTGCAATTACCCATTTGTCTACATTATCCTATAATCGAATCACATCCCAAGAACCCATCTCATTATTGTTATTTTTGTGTTGTTTGTTGCTGCTGTAGTTGATAATTTCAAGCCAAAACCCCTCTGTTATTTGTCATTCATGTAACCCCATGAGTTGAATTATGTTTTTATTCATAAATGTCTATTCCTATTATTGACTTGTGAATATTTGTACTTTCCTAGTGAATCTTAAACACGTACCACTGCCTGTAGGATTCAATCCTAATTCATTTAGTTGGGTTATATATAGACTAACGATCGTTGACGCTTAGAAACGGATGAAGTGTCTTTCATAACATTATTCAATCACATGTACCACTTCACTAATCTACTGCTGTGCGGGATCCAACATGCACAGATGGGGACAATCTCTCCTCATGTGCCTAGTTTCCCCATAATTATAGCAAGTACGATCGAAAGACGACCCGTCGCTTGCCGAAGATGCAGCTCCCTGGCTATCCCGAATAAAATGTATTTATGCAGTTCCCAAGTAACTACCTGTAGAAGCAGACATGGTGGACTGAATTGGCTGGGCTGCAACCGTCACCCTAATATAACCTCTGGAGTATGAACCTTGAAAGTTACGTGTCCTCTTGGCTTTCTTAGCTAAAGCCTTAGCTTGCCCATCACGTCTAAGTTCCTCTACTTTATTCACAAAGTCGGTCAACTCATTAAAGATTTTTCCAACAGACGACATGTGAACAGACAATACCTAGAGTTCGGGGTTCAATCCTTTGCAAATAGTTGAATCCTCTCCTACTCTGTAGTCACCAATTGTGTAGAATATCTAGATAATACATGGAACTTAGCCTCATAAACAGCTACAATCATACAACTCTGCTCCGAAGACATGAACTATCCTTCGTGCGATCCCTCAAAGTCAGGGCCATATACTTTACAATAAAATGGAGAATGAAACTGCGTCCAAGTTAGTGGGGGTAAAGATGGCAAACTGCATTCCGCATATGCTCTCCACTACTTCTTAGCCTCCCTCTGAAGTTGGGAAGTCGCAAACACTACTCCATGGTGATTGACAATACACAATTGAAAAAGCCTCTCATAATAATCCAAGATAAACTCATAGGTGTCCTAACTCTCAGAACCATGGAACACATGCGACTTTAATTTCAGAAACTTAGTAAACATTTTATGCTCATTACCAGTCATAAAAGGACCTAACAGAAGATGTAAAAAGTCATCAGTGCCTGTATTTTCACCCACCTTGGGAATAGTAACAAAAATAGGGGGATTGGTGGGAGTTTCAGTTGCTTGAACTAAGGGATGAACTCCCGGACTAACCAATCTTGTCAGAAAAGTCATAATCTGTTGAGCTAACATTGGGTCCAAGGGAGGAAGACTTATAGTCTCATCCTGTACCCCTTCCTTTTGTCCAACATCCTCCTCATTCTCAGCCTCCATATTCTCCTCTACCTCTTCTTGGTGTTCAGGAGGAACCTCATTTCTAGGATCATTCTCAACTTGAGCTCCACCCCTAGTGGGTGCTACTCTTCCTCAGCCTCTACCCCTTGCTCTTCCCTACCCCTGCCTCCAACGAGGCGTCTTGCTGCAGATTCCTCAGCAGGATCATTGTCGGGAGCTACTGGCCTAACGCTGTTGAAATGAGTGATAACAATCTGCCAATAGAAGAAGGAAAAAGATAAGATACCAATTTGGATCACCAGATACCAATTGGAATCAAGTCATAGCATGAAAAAATAGAAACAAAGAGATTTCCTAAAGTCCTATAACCTCCCGAAGAAAAGTAGATATCTCTATACCGTTCTGCAAGACTCTACTTGACTTATTTTGGTACAATAAGATCAAAAAACCTAGGGCTCTGATACCAACTTTGTCACGACCCAGACCATCGTGATTGGCACCCACACTAACCTCTCGTTAGGAGAACCACAACTAAAACCCAAATATTCAATTTAACAAAAAGTTAGGATTTTAAAGATACAAAAGCAAGATTAAATGACAAAAGAAATAAGGAGTTCCCATAAACTCCGAAGGTTCAACAAAATAACTAATCAATTATTGTGGAAGTTAACCCCTAGAACTGAGAGTCATTATACCAAAACATCTAAATTCAACAAGTCTAAGAAAAAGGGGTACAACCTCCAACTAACATAAGAAATAACTTAATAGTCAGAGTCTAAAGGAAATGGACAAAAAAATAAGAAGGACACCATGGCGACCTAAAATAACTGGCTCACCCTTGAAATTTGGTCTTGATCACTGATCTCCTAGCTGAGGTCTATCAATTTCCGCCTGAAGATGCCTTGTACTCAACAAAAAATGAGCAAGTGCTGTATCAGTACACAACCACAGTGTACTTGTAGGATCACACGACTATTCTAGTAAGTGAAACATATATATGCAGCTACAACATAGTAAACATGACATGTACAAAATATATACAAAGTTATCCTTTCAAGGGTAATGTACAAATCCACAATCTCAATAGTAAGTAAATATGAAAATTCAATGGTTTTCTCATGGAACCTATACCCAAATTGTTGGTGTACTGGAACGTGGCGCCCGATCCCAATTAGTGTGCCGAAACGTGACACCCAATTCAATATGTGTCAGAACGTGACACCTGATCTAATATATGTGTCGGAATGTGACACCTGATCCCATATATCTATCAGAATGTGACACCCGATCCAATCAACATAACCACAATCACATTCACACCTATAATGTACATACTATCAAGTGTTGATTCATGGCATACAATTGATCATTCATACTCATTTCATTAGGTTTGATAAAAAATGCTACATTCACATACATACATGCATAAAAATGAAGAAATTACCAACATATATTAGTTAAACATGAAATCAAACCATAACCTACCTCAAAACAAATCTTGAATCCCCTATGGGACTTGAATCTTCCCTTTCTGGATTCTTTCCGCTTATTCTAGGTCCATAAACAATTAATATATGCAAGGATCAATAAATTAAGGTCCAATTATCCAGATTATAACAAACCCAATAACCCAAGACTTAACCCATGATCCTAAGGTACAAGTAGGGCTTTTTCCCACCATCAAGTTCAGGCCAAAACCATCCCCCAACGATATCTGCCCATGAATCTAAGTTCAACGGATCGTAAAAAGGATTAGGGGAGTAAGAACCTTACCTTTAGAGTTAGAAGAGGTGGAAAATTTTCAAGAACTTGCCCTTGTTTGTCTATTAGCTCACAAGAATGAAAATTGCAGAATAATAAGGAAATTGGGTTCACGACTGGCCTACCACAGTTGTCCCCAACCTGTTACGGTGGCCCAGTATTGGCAGGAATAATCTTTCCCTAGCGGCTTACATGGAGATAGAACCTCAGAATTTGAGTTCCAAGCACCCATTTCACAACACACCTTTAAACCAGGACGTTCAAAGACTACATGTTCATGCTAAGATCAGTTTCGGAAGTTCTACTCGCCCTAATTTGATTTCGTAAAGTCGTACAGGTTCCTTAATGTCTTAGCAATCCACTCATCTGACCAAATTTGTTATCGAATATCTCATTCATTTCCATATTTTTCTAGACTTTGCATGACTCAGATTTCGTCCAAATCTGGACTAGGCGAGATATTTCCAAGATACAACAAAATTTTTTTCAGGCCCCAATTCTTTTCCCGTTGGATTTTCTCTAACGACGGGAACAAGTCATTATAGATATGTAGGCTAGCATATTTTGAGGTTCGGTCTAACCAAAAGAAAAAATCTTGAAAGTCCTTATCAGGAAAACTAAATAAAAAAAAAAAAGAATTTTAACTTTTGCAAAAAGAGTCGACTCAAAAAATTTTAAGTCTTAACTCCTCTACAAGTATTATTTTTGAGGTTTTATGTCATTCCATTATTTTTAACTTCTCCAAAAGTGAGATTTAATTCAATTAAATATTTGCTGATAATTTTTTAACAATGATGAGTAAGGTAAGCATTTGGTGTTGATAATGATATATGAAAAAATATCATGTTTTATGAACTGAATATGTGAGAGTCTTATTAATGAAAATCCTCACAAGCATCGCAAGGAATTGTTCGATTGGATTAAAAATTAAAATTTAGAGAGTCTTATTCGTGAATACCCTCATGATACCGTAAAAAAATGGTGCGTGAGAGATAAACAAAATGAGAGAGACTTGTGTGTAAAAATATTTCGGGGCACCGTATGTCAAATGTGAGCCAATAATATAGTGCAAAAGTTGGATTATAGAAGTTTCACTTCAAAAGTTGAAAGTTTGACAAATATAAGGTTTAGATTGATTGGAAATAATAGACCATGTTATTTAAAGTTCATAGCACGATCATTAAAGTTGAACTCTATATTCCAATGAGTCCTTTCTTTTCTTTCATTCACTAAAGGGAAACACATTGTTTCTTTTCCTTTAGTATTAATTTATTACAATTTTTTTTCATTCTTCTTTGAGTTTATCATTATTAAAGCAACCAAGAGATGTCTTGAACATTAAATGTTGATTTTTCAATTGCAAAAAAGTAAAGTTTTGCAAGAATATGTAAGGTGACACAATTCAAAAAGGAAGGATATTAAAAATAATAGGTTTTAGTGGACAAGTTCGAGATTCAGTGATTGATTATAATGGGTGAACAATATATCGAACACAAGGTTCTAACTTTGAATAACAATTAGAGAGGTATTTAATGATACATGCTATCATAATAGCCTGTCAAGCCAACGTACACAGTCTATGCAAGTTGACACTAAGTTCAATAATGGCAACAATAAAAGAGATCATCCTGTAAGAAAGAACCACCAACGACCACCAATTGTTTAAAACTAAAAATGTTTTTTCTTTCTTTTTCTAAATAAAAAAATTTGTTGACATAAAGGCTATCTTTTAATGCTCGAGTTTGTAATCACAATTGCAATTTTTTTTACATGCATGCACATCTATTTCTCTTTTCTTATAGGATAAGCACTTCCTAGTTTGAGACATTTATTTTTGGAAGTTTACCATTGCTAGTAACTTCCAAAACCTTTTCTGCCGTAAAATTGGGCAAAGCGAATTGTTGTGATTCTATTTAGCAAAATCTTTGTGAATAAAGAGATTTATTATAGCAAGACCTTCCTAGACAATGAGACTTCGTTAAGAAGGACCCTTCAGGATAATAAGACTTAGTATAACATGACCCTCTTGTACAATGGAACATAGTGTAGTAGGTCCCTTTTTGTCATGGAGAAATAGTATAGCTAGCCCATCCTGGATAATGAGACTTAGTATAGTAGGACCCTACTAGACAATGGAACTTAGTATGGCAAGACCATCTTGGAAAATGGGATTTAATGTAGATGGACCATCCTAAACAATGATATTTATTGTAGCTGGACCCTCCTAGACAATGGAAATTAGTGTAGCAGGACCCTCCTAGACAATGAGACTTAGTATAGCAGGATCCTCCTAGATAATGAGACTTATAAATATTTTCATTTAATTCAATCATGATGAATAATGGGGTATGTTTAAACATTCAGAATCCATTTGAAAAATGGATTGCAACAAACCTTAAGTCATTTAGAGTCTCGATTAAAAGCTAAGCACCATTTTTCCTTTTTTCTCACAAATCTTTGTTTACTATCAATTGGAGCGATAAATTTTGTACTATTACTTTTGTTTATTTGTTTTAATTTCAGGGATCCATCTTTAGAATAAGGTCAATCCACATTTCAATCTCGTGATCTTATCTTGAAAGGAGTCAATTTTCAATCTTATTTTCAATTCAAATGGCACAAATTTATCCTAAGAACAAGGTCAGTATCCAAGTCCGAGTAGAAGGACCCTACTAGGAGAAAAAGCTAACCTTCAAGGTATCTCGAGATGAAAATCAATATCTCACAACATGAAAAGCATGAAGACCCAAGTCAAGATTCAAGAGAAGAATCATAAATACGATCTTATACTTCTATTTTCTTTTAATTTTTTATCTTTCATTTCAGTGCAAAAATAGGGGCCACAAAGTGTAGCCTCGATGTGACCTCACTTGACTTTAACTAATAAATTAATCTTCTTTAACTACATGTGACTTGATTCCCTTGAAACCCAGGATATATAGGTTGTGCAAAACAAGGACTTGAACATAATTTTCCATTCAAATAAGTATCTGGTCAAAACTTATTGCATTGACTACTTCTTTTTCTATAAACAATTCGTATTTTCAGTCAAAGATAGGCAAACTATAGACACATGATTTTTGACCAAACTTAATGCTTTACACAAACATTTGTGTTTAATATTTCTTTCATATCTGAATTAAATAGTTAGATATTTATCTTATTTTATTAAATTTACTTTAAAGGATTTTAAAACAACAAAAATAGAATCATATTTTTGGGTAAGTTTTATTTTTAATTGGTTGAAAAAGAAATAAAAATGTACAAAAATTATATGTTTTCTTTTAATTTATGTTTAGTAACAAAACTAGGGATTTTAATATCTTTAGATTAGGTATTTACCGTTTTTATATTTTTATATGTTCAAAATAATTAGATAATATTTTTATTGTTATAATTTTAATATATATTTAATTTCTTTTGAAAATAATTAACCTAAACTAACCTACACAACTTATCCCAGTACTATAGTTTCCTCATTCCAATCACCCTTAATCTCCATAAAAATTCCACAACCTCACACACTTAAACACTAAAACACTTCTACACTACACCTATATATAATGAAACAATTAGCAACACAAAGAGGATCAACAATACACACAACAACAAACATACCCTGAAAAAAAACACAAGCGGAGAAAAAAATTAACACTCAAGAGTAGAGAAAAATCAATTGTGAAGAAAGTGGGGATTTAGATCCTAATTAAAACTACTAGTCTGGACACCAAAAATTTAGCTCTGAAAGTTTTCTTTCCTTGATACTATTTGTAACGAATATGATTTACCTTAATCTAGAATAAGACTAATTTGCCTTAGACTCGCGATCCTTGTTGCCTTGTTCCATCTCTGATGTTGTTTCAGATGGATGAGATCTTTGTAGATTGGAGTAGCAAACATGAGTCTGTTAGTTCGTAGCTTTACAAATATTTTGTCCTCTCCCATATTTTTGTGACTCTGATGCGCTACCTAAGGTTTTGTGTTTTTGTGATGACTTGGGATAACATTGTTTTAGGCTTGGAGCCTTTTGGTGATTCATTTTTAGTGGACCTTATTCCATGATGAATTGGTATTAAAATTTGAGATCCACTTCAGAGCCGACATGGCTCCTGGTTACCCTTGCTAGTTCTGTGGCTTGTGCCCTTTAGAGTAGACTGGCTAGCTAGGTGGACTTGATATATGAGATCCTCTTTGGAGTCGACACACCCAAGGGTAACTCTTGATAGCTAGTCTAGGATTGAAATAACTAGCTAGGCGACATAGATTAATTGTTATTATTGGTAGCTAGGCTTGGAGTTGACTTGATTGCTGGATTTGTGGTTTCCTGGGCTAGGAGCCCGACTTTCAGTTCATGGTACTCTTCTCTCTGAAGACTTCGATCTGTGTACTTGTCGGGCTTATAGGTTCGTTTAGGTTTTATTTAAATTGGCACATAAGTTTACCTTCTACTCTTTTAGGGATCTAATAAGGTTTAGTTTAGATGTACTTAAATTTACTTTTGGTATGCTCATGTGCTTTCTTTCATATCCGCTTTTACCTCTGTTTGTGTCTAGATTCTATATGATTATCTTTACCTTTCTTGCTTAGTCGGCCTATGATACCTACTTAGTACCTTTGAGTTGATACTCATGCTACATCTTGTATTTATTTTATGATACACGTCCTAGTATCAACTTTTGACAGTGATTGTTCGTGCTATATTCAGCAGCTTTTGAGATAAAAGACATGGGTAAGCACTTGGAATTTTGAATTGTCCTTTCTCCTTTTGTTCGCATGTTTTGGTAGTCTTTCGCCTTTGAAACAACTTTTTTATGGTACACATTTGGGACTTGTTCCTTCATTTTAAAAGCCTCTTTACTTGTTACTTCCATGGGAGGGATTCTATTGTACATAGAAATTTTCTTGCTTTCACTTCAAACTTTTTCTATTGTTATGTATTAATTCTTTTTAATTCTACCATTATACTCAATACTTTTTGTTAAAGGTTTGGGTTAACTTACCTACTAGTGGGTTATAGTAGATTCCATTAAGACTCAACAAATCGAGTCATGAAAATTTAGTATCAGCGCCACAGGTTCACTAGTTTCACCTTTACAGAGCTAATACCTAGTAGAGTCACACAGATCTGTGCAGAGACATCCTTATCCTATCGTTAGGATGCTACACGGTGTCTATAGAAATTTTCTTCTTTTATAGCATGTTCGTGTAGTGTGTGTGTTAATTGTTTCTTGAAACTTGACATGTTTTACTCTTTTTGTAGGATGACTCATACTCGACATGCAGTGGCTCGCGGAGGCGGTCGACTTCCCTCTCCAAACAGGGGTATAGAACTATCTTGACATAAAGAGAGGTTTGGAGCCAACAATGAACCCTCGAGCAGGTCGGGTTCAAGTTTAGGCGATGGGGCCTAGAGTAGCCCAACAACAACCTGGACCAATCTAGTAACAACCTTGACTAGCTATGGCCAAAAATATTCACACAACTATTTGTTAGCTTCTAATGATGCCTAGGGTAATGTAGCAAGCACGAATTACAGCTACACAGAGGCACCTCGGGCCTAGTTACAACATGGGGGTGCCCACCCTATGATTGCAGCGAGAACTTTGCCGTTTGAGGAGCAGAAGATGATTATAGTGTTTATTTTGCTTTCACCTATGGATTTTTAGGGTTGCGGGTGAGGATGCCTATGAGTTCCTGACTACTTGCTTTGATGTTTTTTAACTTTGGGCTTAGTGGAGTCGAGATGAGCCAAATCCACTATTTACTTAGATAGATGGGCCAGCTAGACAATGGTTGCATACTTTCATTCATACCAGACTAGCTAGGTCTCCTTCGGTCACTTGGATTGACTTTACTAGACATCATGGCTAGTTTCATTCCTCGCAATGTGAGATATCACCTCTAGGTTTAATTCTCCAGGTTGGAGCAGGGCTCTCTTACTGTATTGGAGTATGAGGTGAGGTTCCCTGATCTCTCTGTCCAAGCAACTATGATTATATTAACTGAAAATGAGAGAGTTCGATATTTTATTCATGGGTTAAGTCTATACTATTGGATTTAGACTTATTTTATGGTCTCTGTAGGTTGTTCCTTTCCTGATGTTATTGATCATGCCCACAGTATTGAGCAGGTTTGATTTGAAGCCCAAGGGGACAGTGAAAAGATAGCTAGGTATGAGGGCAACTTTAGAGGGTCTCATTCTAGGTTCAGAGACATATTAGAGGACCCAACAACAATTTCAGTCAGGTCAACCCAGTTTGCTTATTTCTGCCTAATTGCAGACTTTAGAGGGTTATTGGTATAGTTGGAGTGAAGTTGGCTCTAGTTCGTTTCATGGATCCTAATCTTGTGTTTTAGACAATGAAGACAGTTCATCTAGGAATTAATCATATCTGGTTTGTTTTGATTGTGGAGAAATGGATCATTTTTCTAGTGATTCCTCTTTGTGTAGATAGATTGCTTGATCCACACACAACTGTACCATCTCTACCAGCCCCACCAGTAGTTCCTCCAACTAAGGGTCGAGGTAAGGGTTAGGACCGTCATGGTGCAAGGTATTTAGGGTAGTCCTAAGGAGGTAGGTCAGGTGGTAGGATGGATAACCAGGGCTGAGGCTGACGCATCAGATTATGTGATCACATATATGATTCTCTTATGATAGTAACACACGTCATTTTTATTTGATCCTCGACCTACCTATTCTTATGTGTATATTTATTATGCTTTTTGTATGGGTTGGATTTCTGAGCCTATGGCAGTGCCGTTACATATGTCATCCCCCATGGGTGGAATCAAGGCATGTACTAGTTATCCCCAACTTTGTAGTTAGATTGCTTCTCTCAGGCCATTAACTTAGCTAGGTAAACACCTTAGTGGTGCATACCTCTTGGAGTTATCTTTTTTGTTTGGGCGCAGAGGCAAATGAGTAGTGAGTGTCTGTCTCATTTAGCATATGTGCTTGATATGAATAGGTCGGTCCTTCTGCTATTGTCTATGACTTCATACATGTGTTTTCTACCAACCTACCCAACTATCCCAAACTGTGATATTGAATTCCGTATTGAGCTTGAGTCGAGTACTTGGCCTATTTCTATTCCACCATTTTGGATTTCTCCTACATGGCTCACTATTGAGCATCACGATTTATTGGGTAAGGGAATCATAAGGTCTAGTGTATCACCTTTAGGAAGTCCATTCTCTTTTATAAGAGGAAGTATGGTACGATGTACATATGTATTGATTATAGGTATAAGAATAAGGTGACAGTTAAGAACCATTACCCTATACATTGGATTGATGATATGCTTGACTAGTTTTAGGGTGACACAGTGTTTTTGAAGATGTAATCCTCCAGGTGATTTATGTACTTGGGCATCCTATTCATTGTTTAGAGCTTTCTTGTACTGAGCCCAAGTCATATATGACTTCTTGGGATCAACAATTTTATTAGCTAGTCGTTCATTTGATTTTTGTGTGACTTTTAGTGTTTTGGAGCTTTTGAACCTTTAATGGTAATTTTTCTTTATCAAAAGTTTAGGAAGATTCCCTCAAATCTAATTCTAACAATTCTACAAGCTCTAGAAAGGTTATTTTTGGATAGCAGCATAATCGACATGATTCCATTTGAGTATATTATGCATTTTTTACATTCAAGTTTATGACTAAGATTAACTTTACTCAGCATTCTAACTAAACGGGCTCATATCAGAAATACATTAGCATGGTTAGCTCTTGAATGTTGATTTTTCTCTAGAATGACCCTTTGCTAAAATCCCAATTTCTCTCACTAATTTCGAACCCCATTAAGGTTTTTGGTATACAATGGAACTTGGGTGTAGGACCCATTTTCCTCCAAATTAGCTCGAATGGAAATTTTAATGGTTTCGCTAAATTTGGAATGCTGAATTTCATGGGGTAGCATATTTTTTTTCCACGCAGGGGTTCTAAATGATTTCCAGAAATCCTGTTAGAGTTTTTGAGCCTAATCACATCTGTTGATGTGTTGTCAGTTGAGGAATGATCTGCATCCGCACGCCTATGGTCACAGGAATGGCTCGTTCCTTGGGAGTCGCAATAACACCTTGTAGAAGCATTGCTGGTGGCAGCATACTTTGCTTGCACATTTAGGCCAGGACGTGACTTTCGTAGATAGAAGCTTGCCGGCAAAGCACATTCGTGTGGTCCCTCTGCATTCACTAAGGCCAGCTACCTAGCCTAGTTATTAAGGCCATCGTTGCGAAGGCAACCTTACTTCAAGGATTAAAAGTGAGATTCCTTGGATGTTTCTAGTCCAATTTCTATGATTTAAAGTATTGTGTGCTCAATGGAAGAATGGCTACATGGATAGGTGATTGAATTGAGTTGAGGAACCTCTGTTTGAGATAGATTTAGGCTTCCTTGGCTTGGGTTTCTTGTTGATTTCTAATTCCTATTATTTCCACTATTTTAGGTCCTAAATTATTTATTTTATGAATACAATTTCGATGTATAGTTTAGAACCTTTTGACAGAGCCAATTCTTGGAATCCCGGCATGGATCCCACAATTCCCAATTGAGGCTAAAAGTTGTCCATTTCTATTTTATGTGATTTTGGTGTCTAAACTAGCGTGCTAATGTTGCGATCCTATTCTTGATAGGATGGTAGCATTGAAAGGCTATTATGGAAAGGAACACTCGTGCTAGGTATTTGGAGTGTGCGCGATTAGCCTATTGGTAGGCTATGGTTTCCTACCAAGTTAGATTGAGCATGAATGTGTGAACTCATGAGGATTTATGAGTTGTAGATTTGCACTCATTTGAGGTCCATTTATCTCAATAATTAGCGTCCTCAAGGCCTAATTTTTTCGTATGATTTGTAGGTAGAAAGGTAAAAGTACAAGGCAATGACTGATATTTAAAAGAAGGACCAAAAGTGCAAAGAGAAGTTCAAACTATACATTAGTGATCGCCTAAAAAGAAGGGCGGATGCTAAGTTAGAACAACCTCGCCCAAAATTACAATGCATAGCACTTGTGTCTAACAAATCAAATTAGCAGACTCTAGTAGAAAAGATGATGCAGCAAATAATAAAGGCGACCTTGATGAACGTTGCTCAAAATGATAGTGTGAAACATAAATAGCAAACGCTCAAAAGCTGAACTAAGGTGGTACTCCGTGATTCATCCAACGTGAATGGTTTACTCGATTGAGTTCACCAATTGAGGCTCAAACACCTTAAAACCTAGAGAATAAAGGTGAGCTGAGGAGCATGAGGCGATTTGCCGAATAAGCTCGGTAAGCAAACTAATGTCGTTGATTGAGTCGCATATACAATATTGGGTCTAATTTTGGGTAATTACAAATAGCCAAAAGTAGAGAGAAATTAAGTATCATAACATATCAGAATGTGTATGAAGAGTTCTGAGAAATAGAGTTTAGAGAGAGAACATTTTACTTTTGTGAAGAACAGTTTCTACCTTTTGAGGTTTTACAACTTTATGCTTGAAACTGACTAATTGAAGTTGAATGCAAAGTGGGTTTACCTGTAGTTACTTAATTTTATATATTCTAGGGCTTCTTTTATAAAAGATATATTTTCTTTGCTTTTTGTGATGGGTTGCTAAAACATCAATATTTAGGGGGGGAATTATATGGTTGGGTGTTGATTTAGTGTAGTGAGTATTGTGCTACACTCTATTTTTTTACTGTTCATACATGAATTTGGTCTAATTAGCATGGGTTAATTTATGGGTTAAGGTTGCAATCTTTAATCCTACTTTATGTCTCCTATCGATGCCTGAATGAGATTGATTGGAGTGGGTAATTAGTCTGATACTAGAAATTTAGGTTTGCTTTCTGTAATTTTCTTCAAAATAGAGGTTATGGGTTGAATCTATTTTTCCTATTCTTGGAAAGAGAATAAATTAAGGTATTCGGTTGGTTAGATTGGCATTTAGATAAGACTAAACAATGATTCTACACATATATACTTTGAGATCGAAAGATGATTAGCGTCAGTGAAAATGACTTAGCTTATACATGAATTTTCATCACTATAGAGCAACATAATTACCCCAATATGACAACAAATTTCAAATCCCCACACCCCTAGATTGGTTCTTAACTCTTTAATTCATTATTACTTTAGTTTAATTGCAATAATTGATAACCAACGATTTATATTAAATTGGTGGAATTACCCACCCACTTGTTCTTACTATTGATAATGAGATCATAAAATACAAATTTCTTCATAGGAATTCTCCACGTATACCATTCTATGTTGGATTAGACCTTGAATCTTTGTTGGGAATTATTATTGATTACGCTTGATTTCCCTTTAAATTGGTTTTAAGAAGGAAATTTGAGTGGTATAAAAATTGGTGCTGATGCCTGGGAATTGTGGTTCAGAATTCTAGTTGAGAAATTAGATTTTAACTTTTTTTAGGTGTAGTAGATTGTAATTTATTGATTTGCAGGTTTATACAATGAGTGACCATAGAAGTTACAACGATAGACACTTTGGTAAAAATGACAACATTGGTGATTTGAATGATTTGTGCATGAACGTTATTAAAACCACAGGAGCAATCGAGATAGCTCCCACAATCGGGAGGGCTCTGTTTCACCTAAACTGAACACTAATACAATTGTCTAGATAAAAGGAAATTTTGGGGGCATAGATCATAAGAATCCCCATGTACACCTTAGAAATTTAATGGAGTTTTGTGGACCTTTTGTGTTCAAGAATATATCTCAATAGTTTGTAAAGTTGAGGTTATTCTTATTATTTTTAATGGGAGAGGCTACAAGATGGTTGGCAAAATTTCCAAATGATTCTATCACTTTGTGGGAAAAGCTAAATGATTCCTTCATAGACAGATTCTTTCCACCCTCGAAAATGGTTAATAGTTGAACCCATATCCAAAATATCAGTCATATTGGAGGTGAACCTGCACATAAGATGTGACTGAGGTTCAAAAAGCTTCTTTTACAGTGTTCAACGCATGGTGTTTCGTACAATTTGTTGTTGCAATATTTCTATTACAGTGCTGATTCAGTTAATAAAGGTATGGCTGATCAGTTAGTCCAAGGTGGATTAATGAGACAACTGAGCATGACACACTAGAGAAGACCAAGGGCCTACTCTAAAATTTAGTTTTAGCAAAAAGCATGTTAAGAAGGACAATGAAATAGAAGAAAACATGGAAAAAATGATAACCCAACTGGATTTCTTGTCTAAACATGTTATGGGAAATGGACTCAAGTCGGTAAATACGGTGGTGACCAAGAGTGGGCAGTGCCAACATGATGCCAAGTTTGAGGCATTATACAATGAGGAGTTTCAGTACTTGGGAAATGAAATATAGGGTTCTCACACCAATTATCAACGACAAGGTGAGAACCAAGATTAGGATGAAGACAGAGAGGGTAGTTGGAAATACTGGTGGGGTGGATATTGGAGAGATAGGGAAATGGAAAAAGATAGGTAAGTGAATTCCCATGATTATCCACACCCAAACGAACTTGTTGGGCGAAAAGGAAGCTGGACTTAAGATATGGTTGTAAGAATCAACATCATGGTCTAGTGATCTGATAAAGTGTTGAAGGAATTGAAAAATGACTTCTCCACTTTATCCGAAATGGTGACTTCTCACTTAGTTTCTATTAAGCAGCTGAACACCTAATGGAGGAATTTGTACTCATCTAAATTAAATAAAAAAGGGAACATTGCCTACTGCCAACATCCCAAACCTCAAAAATGATTATTGAGATGGAGAACTATGTCATGCCAATACTTGAAATAAGGCACTTCATAAGAGGCAACCCAAGTCTTTACATTTTTTTTATTGCTTTCGAATAACGTGCATTGTGAGTATAAGTTGAGAAGAACTTAAGAGGTTGAAATGGAAAGCAGAGGTGATGCAAAGTTCTAAACCGCGACATGCCAAAGAAATTTGTGGACTCATTCTTATCCTCCCTCTGAGCTTGAACATGTGAAAAAGTGTACTATCACATTTTGCGATTAAAACTCCATAGCGATATCAACTGAAGTGCACTATGCGGACTCCATCGGGTTTGCCGAATCATCCTTCAGGTTTGTTGTTTGTTAACATATGTAGAAGTGAGTTGGAGCTCTAATTAGAGATTTGTCGTACACGTTTGTCATTATTAGTCATGACCATGAAATGGACCCGACATAAAATGGCCAAAGATCTTTTCAAATTCAAAAAATAAAACCCTTTGATATCTCCAAGTATTTTTCTCTCCTTTATCTTGTATAGCTTATTTTGAGTGATTGTGAGACTTTAGTGTGTGTTTTCAAAGTTCAAGGTGTGCGTTCTCAAGGATTTCCTGTTAACCCAATCCCATTTTCTTGATTTTCATGACTTATGCTATTACTCAGGTTGGTTTTCAAATTTTGTTGAGATTTTTGAGGTTAAAATTGCATACTGGGTGTGGTCTTGAAGCCATTAAGTGTTGTTGTCTGATAGATTTTGACGGGTAGCATCGTATTGTGTGGTTTGAATTGTACCCATGAGATATTTCAATGTTTGTGACTGAAAATGATAATCTTTATTGTGTTAGTTGATATTTGAAATTGAACTGATAAATATATTGGGTATGAGTTGAATTTGATGTGGTTGAAGTCTTATTAGATCATTTTTTCACCCAATTGTATAATTTTTTCCAATGATAGACATTGTGACTACTTCTTAAAGGTAAATAATCAATTTGTGCAATACTTAGCTATATTTGGGGAAGTCTGAGTACCCTAGTGTAGATAAGCATATAGGTGGATTGTAATAATGGGGGAAACCCGTATTTGTAGTATATGATGGGTTAGCCACAAAAATTAGGCACTGGGATGAACAATTCATGTTCGGCGGGCTTCTTTTAGCTCACCAAGGAGGTTTGGCGAATAAGCCCAATTCACCTTTTTTAGCATATATATGACTTTTGGGTTTGTCCCATTCAATGGGCTTGTTTTACTCCTCCAAAACCATTTGACAAATCACTGAGTGGGAATAGATATTGCCCTTGACACGTGTGTCATTTCAATTTGCATTGTAATTTTTGGCAGACTTATCTTAGCCCACCAAAACCAACTCAGTGAATTGAAACATTGGAATTAACTCAATTATTTTGCCTGAATCATAAAATATTTGCTACTGTCTGATTCGACGAGCTCACCAAAGCTTGATGACCTTGTTTGATGATTGGCATTCTCGATAGGCGAACCTCATGAATGTTATTGAAGTTTGATCCAATGTCCATTTGATTTCAACTAACCTTCAGAAATCCTATGTTTGATTTTGTGCTTTGTGGGAAATGGTACGAACAAAGGTAAAACAAGTGGTTACATCTAATATTGAGTCAGATAGAGACTGTCCACTTCCTCATTTTCCAAAGAGGCAGAAGGGCCTATCCATTAACGAGCCTTCGCATGATTCCCATCATGAACAACCCACCACCCCATAAGCATTTACCTAAGAAAGGGTGCATATCGAAAATGGGTTGGTGAGGAAGAGTACTAAGATAAGGTCTAAATTAGTGCAACCTTCTTATGCAAAATCACCTTCAAGAGTCTTGTCAGTTATCATTCTAAGAGTTGTTAATAGGCTCAAAGATGCTGGTAAGAGGATCACTCTTATGTAGAGACAACTCTCATCAGATGGATTCATGAGCGACTACCCCGATATGTGGGACACCATTTAGTTTTACAAGATTGAGGGGTTCACATAACCATGAAACCTCTATATTAGATATGCCTAGGACCTCCGAAAGAAGGGAAAATGCACATTTTGGAAGCCACTTAAAGAAGTGGAGATGAGCTATTAACATTGCACTAATAATGTCAACTTTGAGTCAAATTTGTACCAACTCTAGATGCATTATGACTTGGACTCTTTGAAAAGGTGGTTGGACCCCATGATGAATGTGGTGCTTGGATTGACAAGAAAGACTTGAATGTGGTGGCGAGATACTGCTTTGGCTTCAATTCGCAATAACTTAATATCACCGCAAAATGATTATGTCCATTACCATGACAGGAAAATCTTTATAGGCACAACCATACACAGAGAGCACATACATATAGATGCAATTATCTCTCCCATTTATGGTAATGATTATGTTGCTGTGTGAGAGGGAATGAGTCCCTTTCATAGAATCACAGATGTGAGGATCACACCAACCTCATCAAGTGATATCAGATGAATTGAGGATGTGTTCTTGCATAATGATTTGACTCCGAAGAAGCCTCAAACACCATACTCAAGGACAATGGTTGATCCTACCACAATAGCAGTTGAGGCTAGCACACTTGCTCCTTCTCTAGAGTAAGTACACATTTCCACACCTCTTATCTACCTTAATATACTATTTCCCCTACTGCATCTATATTTCTATTTTTGATACTGTTGTGAGACCTTCCCCACTCCTATGCTCGTCCCCCCTTAACCCAGACCATGATTTATCAGATGGGTAGCCTTCCCTTATTGGTAAATGTTAGAACCGCACGAGTTAATACATATATGCTTAAGATCATTAATAGGACCATTAAAAAGGCCTTAGCTCATTTTATATAGAAAATGGTTAAGTGTGAGGGGTTGGTTGAGATCCATGGTGTGATGTTGGATAACCTCACTTCTAGACTTGAGGCCCACATGAAGGCCAAGGGTAGCTCTGGTGCACTATACACCATCAGGGATGATTTTTCTCTTTTGCAAGCAAAGGTGATTCAGTTGAAATCTATTGATGTATCTATTTTTTGGGGCGATGTTCTCCCATTAGATGCACCTACCTCCATGACATAGATGCCTAATGGTAAGCCTCATCCTAGTAAGAAGCCTTAGATAGCTACGAGTGTAGATGTTATTGATGATGATAGTGAGAGGGCCAAGGATTGGTTTGCTATGGAGACAGATGAGAAGGAATTGAGGAGCATTAGATTGCTTTAGCCTTGACTGAGATGTAGGAGGACGTGGAGGTCATTCATGAGGAACCCAGGATCGATCCCTTTGGGAGACTTCAATAGTTAGCACTAGTGGAGTCACTTCAGTCTCCCTCCTCTCTCTGGCTAAGGAGACAGGCATTGATGCCTCAGTTGAGTCTTCCCGGCCACCTCTAGTGATCCTGCTTCGTGCGTTGATGGCCCTCTTGAGGCTTCCTCACATGAGACTCCAGATGAGAGTGATGCTTATGCATAGCTTGTCAGGGGAACATTTTTATCTAAGGCACGTGTCTTTTTATTTTCATTGCATTTAGGACACTATTTTTATTTTTGTTATGGGTTGAGGCCCTTTGAGTCAATATTCCCCTTTTTTATTGCATTTTTTTGTTTTGAGTTTTGAAATATGGTACTTTGCTTGGTTTTTATTATAATGCACTTTTGGTTGAAGAGTGGCTTTTATTTCTGTTTCGTTCTCTGTTGATTTTGAAACCCCCAATGAGTTTTAAAAATTGTGAAGTGATTGGATTTTTTATTCATAACAATTTGAGGTTGATTGTGTTTAATATCGATATCTTCAGTAGTACTCATGACCTTTGTGTGGAGTGTTGGTATTATGAAAATCAAATCGATGTGGGTGCACTTTTGAACGTTGAATATTTTTTTCACTAGCTATATTTTTATGTGAGCTACTAACATTGCACTAATAATGTCAACTTTGAGTCAAATTTGTACCAACTCTAGATGCATCATGATTTGGACTCTTTGAAAAGGTGGTTGGACCCCATGATGAATGTGGTGCTTGGATTGAGAAGAAAGACTTGAATGTGGTGGCGAGATACTGCTTTGGCTTCATTCACAATAACATAATATCACCGCAAAATGATTCTATCCATTACCATGACAGGACAATCTTTGTAGGCACAACCATAGACAAAGAACACATACATATAAATGCAATTATCTCTCCCATTTATGGTAATGATTATGTTGCTGTATGCAAGGAATGAGTCCCATTCATAGAATCACAGATATGAGGATCATACAAACCTTATCAAGTGATATCAGACGAATTGTGGATGTGTGCATGCATAATGATTTGACTCCAAAGAAGCCTCAAACACCATACTAAAGGACCATGGTTGATCCTACCACAATAGCAGTTGAGGCAAGCACACTTGCTCCTTCTGTAGAGCAACCACACATTTCCACACCTCTTATCTGCCTTAATGTACTACTGCCCCTACTGCATCTATATTGCTATTTTTGATGTTGTTGTGAGACCATCTCCAGTCCTATGCTCATCCCCCCTTAACCCAGACCTTGATTTATCAGATTGGTAGCCTTCCCTTTTTGGGTGATGTTAGAACCGCATATGTTGATTCATATATACTTAGGATCATTAATAGGGCCATTAAAAAGGCCTTAGCTCATTTTATATAGAGAATGGTTAAGTGTGAGGGGTTGTTTGAGAGCCATGGTGTGATACTGGATAACCTCACTTCTAGACTTGAGGCCCACATGAAGGCCAAGGGTAGCTCTAGTGCACTAGACACCATAAGGGATGATTTTGCTCTTTTGGAAGCAAAGGTGATTCAATTGAAATCTATTGATGTATCTATTCTTTGGGGTGATGTTCTCCTATCGGATGCACCTACCTCCATGACATAGATGCCCAATATTAAGCCTCATCCTAGTAAGAAGCCTTAGATAGCTACGAGTGTAGATGTTATTGATGATGATAGTGAGAGGGCCAAGGATTAGTTGGCTATGGAGACAGATGAGGATGAATTGAGGAGCATTGGATTGCTTTAACCTTGACTGAGATGCAGGAGGATGAGGAGGTCATTCATAAGGAACCCAGGATCGATCCCTTTGGGAGACTTCAATGGTTAGCACTAGTGGAGTCACTTTAGACTCCCTCCTCTCTCTAACTGAGGAGACAGGCATTGATACCTCAGTTGAGTCTTCCCTGCCACCTCTAGTGATCCTGTTTCGTGCATTGAAGGCCCTCTTGAGGCTTCCTTACATGAGACTCCAGACAAGAGATGCATATGCGTAGCCTATCAGGGGAACCTTTTTATATAAGGCACGTGTACTTTTATTTCATTTCATTGAGGACACTATTTTATTTTTGTTACGGGTTGAGGCCCTTTGAGTCAATATTCCCCCTTTTTTATTGTATTTTTTATTTTGAGCTCTGAAGTGTGGTACTTTACTTTGGTTTTTATTATAATGCACTTTTGGTTGAAGAGTAGCTCATATTTATATTTCGTTCTCTGTTGATTTTGAATCCCCCGATGAGTTTTAAAAATTGTGAAGTGATTGCAGTTTTTATTAATAACAATTTGAGGATCGATTGTGTTCAATATCGATATCTTTAGTAGTACTCATGATCTTTGTGTGGAGTGTTGGTATTATGAAAATCAAATCGATGTGGCTACACTTTTGAGTGATATCTTTGAATATTCTGTTCACTAGCTATGTTTTTATGTGAGCCTTGCAATAAATATCGCACACACACTTTTGATCTTTTTGAGATGTGCTAAATGAGTGAATTTCTAAGTGCCATGTATGGCGAGGTCTTACTTGAAAGCATGTGTGTCCTAAAATTTTCCTTGACAATCCAATTGTTAGAATATTTGTGAATGTGAGACATGCTCTTGGGCAACAATTCGAAGAGGGAACCCAAATGTCCATTATCCTTTATTACTACCTTGTGAGGGTGTGCATCCATTTTGGCACCATTTTAGCCTAACCTATTTGTTGGCAAAACCAAAAGAAAGCCTCTTGAGCCAAATTGTCCTTACCTTTTCACAAAAAACCCTTTTCAAAGCATTGTTATATTTCAATAGACATCTTAGGGGAAAAGCCTAAGTTTGGGGTGTGAAATGGAAGGAAGAATGAAAGCAACGTGAAGGGAAAGAAAGATGGAATGAGACTCAACTTTGAAAGTTGTTACAAAAAGAAGGAATCCCTCCTTATTAAAAAAAGAGTAATTGTGATGAAATTAATTTTAAAAAATGAAAATGTAAAAAAGAAGTGAATGAAATAAATGGGAGTCCAAATAAAATAAGTGATAACTCAAAGTTTGAGTTCTCAAATGAAAAACAAGGAAAAGAACTTTAGATAAGGTGATATTAATTGCAACAATGCTTTAAAAAGGTACATTCACCAAGTCAAATTCAACGCACCTTAGCCCTAAGCCCCATTACAAGCCTAAAAGACCTTTGAGATCTTGAATGGACTATGTTATGTGATGAATGAGAAGTATGGGCAAACCTATGGGACAAATCTTGGATTTGTTTCTCATTTGAGAGAGTGAGAGTTGAATTAATGCATTACACCTTTATTGACTTGCTTTGTGAGAGCATGGAATCTTTCTTGATGTAAGGGCACTTGAATACATTTGTTGAAACTTATTCTTTCATTAGACAAGAAGCTAAAGTGCGCATGAGCTTGTGTTGAGACCAGCTAGTCATCATTTGAAGCCTCTTAATCATGATTGAGTGTAGTATGTTTTGGAGTGTAGTCATATTACAACATTTGCATGTTAGCTCTCATTGAGTATAATTGTATACACCCTTATTGAGCTAATTGCATTCTTGATTTATTAGAAGACAAGAAAAAATTTAAGTTGGGGTATTGATGAGTTGTACAGTTGAACTCATTTGAGATCCATTTAGCTCAATAATTAGTGTCATCAATGCGCAATTTTGTCCTATTCTCAAAAAATGTTCATGATTTGCAGCAATGAAGGTAAATGGACAACGCACAAATATATGTTTGAAAGAAGGACAAACAATGTAAAATGAATTGCAAACTATACATTGTTGATCACCTAACAAGACTGGCGGATCGCCAATTGAGAACAACCTCGCCAAAAATGACTGTGCATAACACTTGTGTCAATTGAATTAGGTCAGAAGACTCCACTAGAGAGGGCGATGAGAAAGGTGGCCTTGATGAACATTTCCCCTCATGACAGTGTGAAAAGAAAAGAGTGACTGCTTGAAATGCAAACTAAGATGATGCTCAACTATTCATCAAATGTGGCAGGCTAACTTAATCAAGTTCGCCAATAGAGGTTCAAACACCTAAAACCTAAAACATAAAAATGCAAGATTACGAGTAAGAGGCGATTCACCGAATGTGCTGGGCGAGCCCCACTAATGTCATCGATTAAGTCGTGTATTTGATTTTTGGCCTAATTTTGAGAAATTATAAATAGCCTAAAAGAAAGGGAAATTAAATATCATATCATATAAAAGTGTGTATGAAGAGTTCTGAGAAATAGAGTTTAGAGATAGAACACTTTACTTTTGTGAAGAACACTTTCTAACTTTTGAGGTTTTACAACTTCTTCAAATTTACAAATGAAAAATTGAATCCAAAGTGGGTTTACTTGTATTTGATTAATTTCATGTCACCCATGACTACATTCATGAAATGCATATTTTCTTTGCTTTTTTGATGGGTGGCTAAATATAGTAGGTATCGTGCTATGATCTATTTTGCTGCTATTCATACATGAATTTGGTCTAATTATCATGGGTTTAATTTATGGGTTAAGGTTGCAAAATTAATTCCTACTTTTGATCTCCGATCGATGCTCAAAAGATATTGATTTGAGTGGGTAATTAGTCTGATACTAGAAATTTAGGTTTGATGTCTATAACTTTCTTGAAAATAAAGGTTTGGGTGTCACGACCAGTTAGCATGATGTATAAGATATCGAGGTCCCCAATACAAGACACCTAGCATTCATCATACAAGATAATAGAATATAAGATATTAAAAATACGGTTTTAATATATAAGAGTTTACAAAGGTGAAGCGGAAGTCTAAACACCATCTCAAGGCAATCTAGTACATAAGAAATGGTCGGGACATAGCCCGTATATCAAGTTCAAATCTGAAAATGAAGACAGAAAGCAAACCAAGCTTGGTCCTCGGAACATGAGAACTCACGAATCTTCAAGTTTCTCCATGATATCCCTAGCCACAGAAGTGCAAATATATCAGGTCTGACCCTACATTTAGGAAATGTAGGGAAGAGTATACTTTAGTAAAAACATGTACCAAGTATGATAGCAATGCATAAAACATTTGAAAACATGCTTGAATAGGGACATTTTCATGATATGCACTGACAAAACTAAAGCATGAAGTTAAGAGTTAGAAACATAAGTTATAAAATTATTGTCAATGCAATCTAAAATCTTTAAAATATTCGTGAGATACTTCTAAAAGTAACTTCCATTTATTATTGTGGGAACTTTACCTTTAACCGGCATAGAGGCCATGTGAGCTATGAATATGGAATCCATTGTCTACCCCACACCAAAAAGGGGTGCCTTACTTGCGAAGGTGAGACCATGAACACTACCTTAGATATATCCACTAGCTAACATCTATGTAAGAAAACATTCTATGGAGGCACATAATCAAGGGATAAGGAAATTGCTACTCGAAACCTAGCCTCGACAAATGGGAAAGATTCAATATAACTATCCTCCAGGTGCTAAGATTAAATCCCATGGATTAGTCATTATTACATACTTGTATTCATTATCCATAGAAGGGTAAGTCATATATAAAAACCATGCTAAGTCATATATCATCCGTGGAAAGGTACAACTAAGCAACCAGTCCAAACGAAGTTTCATTAGAATAGTTTCTTAAATATTGATTCAAATTTTAGTTGAGAAAACCTTTCTACCCTAAGAATTCTTTATGTGAGAAAACCTTTCATATTCATGCTTTCATATGTATATGTGAAATCCTTTGACAATACAACAACAAAAACATTGATGCTTCACTCTCAAAGCATCCTTAAAACACTTGCATCAATTTTGTTAGAACATGCGTAGTTTCATAAACTCATCCTTCATAATTCTAATCTACATCATATCGTTATGGCTTTGAAAACATGGGGTATGCATGGGTTCATGTGGAATTATCATAAAATTATGGAATATAACTCAATTCATGCATAACAGTTCATGAAACAATCAAATAAATCAATATTGAAAAGAACCCATGGCATGGAAGAAAATCCTAACTCAATTGGGGATTTCTAACTTTTTAAATTGGATAATTTAGGAACTCCATGAAGGATAGGGCTCCATGGATAAATATTGTCATACCTCAATGCCAAAAGCTTGCATTAAACAGAGGAATTGGAGTCTTGAATTGAAACCCTTGGTTGACTCCTTCTTCTTCAAGCTTTCTTAAGGGAAAAATCTTTTGGAGAGGTAGACTTGTTCTTCTTTTAAGAATTTGGAGAATGATTTCAATTGGGGAAATTTTGGGGGTAAAGACATTTATATAAGGCTTTAGGTGTAGATTAAAACGAAATAGTATTAGGCTAGAATAAATAGGAAAAGACTCAAAAGACCTTAAGAAAATAACTGCTGAGACCCGTCGACGGCAAGATCGATGGCCTATTCGTCAGACCACAGACCGTTCTAGTTTGTCGTTGTTTGGGGTTAGAGATTGGATTTAGGACCTTCAATGATGGGACCCACCCAGGACCATGGTTCCAAGAATGGGTCGTGAGTCTCAACTTTTGACAGTAGAATTTCTTTAATTTTGGGACTCACCTACAAGACCTACCTACGAGTCATCAATTTCACGGCGGACCGTCCTAGTGGATCGTCGCAAAAGTATTAGAGTTGACCTGGACAGACTATGTCAGTCCAAGAGCCATGGTGGCTCTATCAGAAATGGCAAAAGACCCTAGATAAAGTTGCAATCCTACCTTTCTGAATCCGAGGTGTTAGGATATCTCCCCTTTGGGAACATTCGTCCTCGAATGGAATTCAAGACTTCTTAAAGACGGTAGGAACTTATTTTAAAGTAAAACGTGAATGCAATTTCATAAATGCACATATATGAGAAAACATCATATTCATGAAGTCTATATGAAACTTATACTCAAATGCACATAAACATGTAGAAAAAAAAATGACTCATTTTCTCAAAATTTAAGCTTTTCATGAACATTCATAAATGAGGAAATCATGGGAATATCTAAGACACATGATACCAAAAGAGTAAACCATGATGAGATAAATACCTCAAGCTAGAGGAGGGGTAGAAGGAAAGAGATTACGATAACGGGACATTATATCGGCCTCAGCCTACGAAGTAGCACCCTCAACAAACTGATTCCTCTAAAGAACTTTTACAAAAGTAACTTCTTTATTTCTCAATTGCTTGACTCGCTGTTATAAAATCTCAACTGGAACTTCCTCATATGAAAGATTCTCCGTAACTCCCAAACCTTCTTAAGGAAATAGATTTCGGATCTCCAACACATTTCTTCAACAAGGATAAATGGAAAAATGTATGCACTGATGCCAAGTCATTAGGTAATTCAAGTTTATAGGCAACATTGCCAAATTGCCTCAGAATCTAATATGGGTCCACATATCCAGGACTAAGCTTCCTTTTCATCCCAAATCTCATTACACCCTTCATGGGTGAAATTTTCAAGTAGACCAAATCATGGACATCAAATTCAAGATCTTTTCTTCTAACACTGGCATATGACTTTTGCTGACTTTGAGCCGTTTTCAACCTTTCTCTAATAAGTCAAACTTTCTCCATAGCCTCATGTACCAATTAGGGGACCTATCAAAACGACTTTACCAACTTCAAACCAACCTATATGATATGTACACCTCCTACAAGAAAGAGCCTCAAATGGAGTCATACCAATACTTGAGTGATAGCTATTGTTGTATACAAACTCAATTAAAGGCATGTGATCATCCCAATTACCCTTGAAGTCAATTAGACATGCTCTTAACATATATTCCAAAGCTTGAATTGTACTCTCCACTTACCCATCGTTTTGTGGATCAATTGTCGCACTAAGTTTAACGCGAGTACTAGGACCCTTTTGGACAAATTTCAAAAACAAAGAGATGAATTGAGAACCATGATTGGAGATAATGGATAAAGGCACTCTATTCAACCTCACAATTTCCCTCAAATACAATTGAGCATTGTCCTCCATCGAATAAGAGTGTCACGACATAGGGGTACCCCTTCGATGTAACATGGCATATATAACCCCGAAGGACTCAATGTAAGCCACTTAGCATATCAAAATATAAGATAATAGAAAAGCAAGAAAATTTAAAAACATTTTCAATACAA